>CM030325.1:990913446-991300300 GCA_002915635.3 Ambystoma mexicanum
ATCAACGCGGAGGGGTGGCGTGCGCGACTTACAACATGTCAGGAGCGCTGGGAGACTTCAGGTCCAGGACCCTGAACATGGCCGGCGCGTCTTGAAGGCAGCGATGCCAAGGGGCGCCGGGGCCATGTCGAGAACATTTGAGGGTCTGGAATGCATATCCCCAGCGCTCCACGTCCAGGTCCTAGAGAAGAGACCCGTCTGGAGTCGGCGTGATGTACATGCATCTGATTGTGGAGCAGTGCGTGTTGGTGATTATTCGGTAGTGTGCGGTTGCACATCTGTTTGTATGGGGTCGAGTATGGTGGGGTGTACAGGGCCGTGGGCTGACACATGCGAGGGCTGTAATGTGTGAGACATTGATGTGCTTGTGTGTGTAGGCTTGCATGCCAAATGCAGTTGGTGGGCACACTGTTTGGATGAATGTGTATGTAGTAGACAGTCGTGATGTTCACGCATGTAGTTGTTTTGCTGCATGTATTAGCACTGTGTACTGTGCATGTGTGTGTATTTGAAAGGTTGCAAGTGATGCAACATGGATCATGTGACAGCGGTATGTGGAAGCCTGATTGCAGATGTGACATGGATGCCGTCTGAACAGTGGACCTTGGCAGAGGTGTACACATGCATGCAAGTGTGGTGGTGTGTGTACATGTGTGGTGCACTTCCTGTGTTGCATTGTGATGTCTGGCTCACCTTTGGCTGCTTCATGCTGTTTTATGTGTATGGGTGGTGGGTGGCAGTTGCGATATGGCTGTGGTATGGCTCATGTGTGCGAGTTGTAATGACATGTGTGTTGGGGATTGTGATGACATGTCTAGGTTTGCCTATGCCACTCATTGTGGCAACTGTCATGTGTGGTATGTGTCCTTGTACAGTGCCTGATTGCCTGTGTTTTTGTTTCTCCCTGTCTGCAGCGTCAAACTGATGAAGGAGGGCGGAGAAGGTGCTGTGGAGCACAGCGGCGGGGGATCCCACCGCCAGCCGGAGACGCAAGGCCCGGCTCCCCTCCCGTGTTGCCATCTCGTCGGGGAGTGAGGAGTCCGGTGCCGTGTTCCCAGGCCGCAGTCTGCCGGGGGAGGTGCAAGAGGCGGAGTTTGGAGTTGGACTCCTCGGCAGCAGAAGGGGCAGCTGGGACCCCACAGGGCCCAACAGGGGAGATGGCACGGAGTCATCCAGGTTGGTGGGGGTTTGTGGAGGAGGAGGCCGTGCAGCACCAGAGAGGGGGTCTGGAGGTGGGGATCCACTGGTGCTAGTGTGCAGTGCAAGGACAGGGACAGGAGGCAGGACAGGCCGCGGGGGATGGTGCCTGTGTCAATCCTGTCCCCGATCCTGTCCCTGCATCATCTTGCACCAGCAGGGATGCATACGTCCAGACCCGTTTTCAGGCAGGGGATGAGCTGACGTCAACTGGGCCTTCCTCTGCCTGCGGACGTGGCTATCCAGGTCCGGGTTGAGCCTGTCCTGGCTGGTGTGCGTTGCGTCAACAGGCCATGCGAGGTGACCTGCAGTCTTTTCATGGAGAGACTGCACGTCATCTCGAATGGCTCGTTGACCACGTCAGCCTGCTGGGACAGGTCACCCAGGCTGGATTCCTCTGTCTGATGGGCTTGCTCCGACCCCTCCCTCAAACTGGATCCCCTACGCGCCAGTCGTCCTCTGTGCCATCTTCCCACCCATCAGTCACCTGGGTGCCCTGTGGAGCTGCCTCTGCCGGTGCGGCCAGGCTGGTGGAGGAGGCATCCCTGCTACAGTCGGGAGTCGGACGTCCAGCAGGGGTGGCCACATCTACGACTGCACCCCAGCAGGCGGAGGATGTGCAGGCAGCAGGAGGCAGTGCATGGGCAGAGGCAGAGCAGGGGTGGGAGCCATGAAGCAGCAACATGGTGGGAGCCATGAAGGCTCGGGGCCTTCGACATCGGAGGGGCAGGCATCGGCCAGAGGGCAGGAGGACCCAGGACAGAGAGTGTCTTCCGTGTGGCAGCGGTTGGGCCACGCCATAGATGCGGAGCGGCGGCGGGCGGAAGAGGCGCGGCTCACAATGGTCAGGGCGGAGAACTCCATGTGGAGGGCCCTGAGGCGGGCCGAGTGCCTCGAGGCATCCGCAGGGGGTTGGAGGAGGACACGGCGTCGTCCCTGCGGACCCTCGGGGCCATGGAACAGGACCGCCTCCGGGACATCGAACAGGAGTTCGATGATGCCCTGGCCCAGTACACCACGGAGTGAGCCGCTGGACTTGCCCGCCACCTTTTTTATATAGTTCTTTAGTTTTTAGGTTTCTCTTGTTTGTTCTTATGATTTGGAGTCGACGGACACTGCTCTACTTTTTTGTATATAGTTGCATTTTAGTTAGGGTTTTTTGTAGGTTTCTTTGTTCAGTTGGGCTCATGGACCCTTGGAAGTTTTGTACATAGTTCTTCATTGGATGATTTTATTTTTCATTTGACTTTGGACAACATTTTTTTGGATTAGGATTTGGTGTTTTTAATTTTTTAAACGGACAATGCAGCTTATTTTTTTCATTGCCATTGTAGTTGTGTTCATTTCTTTTGCATTCTTTTTTTTTTTAATACAATTTTGTTTTCATACTTCACTGTGTGGTATCATCTTCATTGGTATCTATGCATGTCATGTTGGGTGTTTTTTCCCATTCAATTGCAACCATTGTTTGTGTAGGACATGGGTTCATTTGCTTTATGAACATTGGGGGTGTTAACATGTAATTTCCATTTCCATGTGGGTGAATGGGTTACTTTGGTAGGGCTTTTTGGCTGTGGAGGCTGACCATAACGCACATGATTGGGGATTGTGAGGACCTGGTGGAGGCTGCCCATGGTGGCTGGGGGTGGGGGTGGTGGGAGACATGAGTGGGGCCTGCGTGGAGGGTGCCACTGCACTGCTGGGGGTTGGGGGTGAGTGGGAGACATGAGGTGGGGCCTGGTGGAGGCTGCCCCCTGCACTGCTGGGGGTGGGGTGGTGGGAGACATGGGTGGGGCCTGGTGGAGGCTGCCCCTGGTGCTGGGGGTGGGGGTGGTGGGAGACATGGGTGGGGGCCTGGTGGAGGCTGCCCCTGCACTGCTGGGGGGTGGGGGTGGTGGGAGACATGAGTGGGGGCCTGTGGAGGTGCCCACAGTGCTGGGGGTGGGGGTGGTGGGAGACATGAGTTGGGGCATGGTGGGGCTGCCCTGCAGTGCTGCGGGGTGGGGTGGTGGGAACATGAGTGGCTGGGTGGGGCCTGCTGGCAGGTGCCCCACAGTGCTGGGGGTGGGGGTGGGGGAACATGAGTTGGACATGGGTGGGGGCCTGCGGCAGGTGCCCACAGTGCTGGGGGTGGGGTGGTGGGACTGAGTTGACATGGGTGGGGGCCTGCTGGCAGGTGCCCCGCAGTGCTGGGGGGTGGGGTGAGGGTACATGAATGCAATGGGTGGGCCTGGTGGCAGGTGCCCCTCACGTGCTGGGGGGTGGGGGTGCTGGGGAGACATGAGTGGGGGCCTGGTGGAGGCTGCCCCTGCATGCTGGGGGTGGGGGTGGCTGGGGACATGGGTGGGGGCCTGGTGGAGGTGCCCCTGGTGCTGGGGGTGGGGGGGAGTGGGGACATGGGTGGGGCCTGGTGGATGCTGCCCTGGTGGCTGGGGGGTGGGGTGGTGGGAGACATGGGTGGGGCCTGGTGGAGGTGCCCCTGCAGTGCTGGGGTGTGGGGTGGTGGGAGACATGGGTGGGGGCCTGGTGGAGGCTGCCCCACTGCTGTGGGTGGGGGTGGTGGGAGACATGGGTGGGGCCTGGTGGAGGCTGCCCTGGTGGCTGGGGGGTGGGTGCTGGGAGACATGGTGGGGGCCTGGTGGAGGGTGCCCCTGCACTGCTGGGGGTGGGGTGGTGGGAGACATGAGTGGGGCCTGGTGGAGGCTGCCCCTGGATGGCTGGGGTGGGGGTGGTGGGAGACATGGGTGGGGCCTGGTGGAGGCTGCCCTGGTGACTGGGGGGTGGGGGTGGTGGGACTGAGTGACATGGGTGGGGGCTGCTGGCAGGTGCCCCACAGTGCTGGGGGGTGGGGGTGGTGGGAACATGAGTTGACATGGGTGGGGGCTGCTGGCAGGTGCCCACAGTGTGGGGGGGGTGGTGGTGGGAACATGAGTTGGGACATGGGTGGGGGCTGCTGGCAGGTGCCCCACAGTGCTGGGGGTGGGGGGCGGGGACATGAGTGACATGGGTGGGGGCCTGGTGGAGGCTGCCCCTGGTGCTGGGGGTGGGGTGAGGGGTACATGAGTTGGACATGGGTGGGGGCCTGCTGGCAGGTGCCCACAGTGCTGGGGGGTGGGGGTGGTGGGAGACATGGGTGGGGGCCTGGTGGAGGTGCCCCTGGTGCTGGGGGGTGGGGTGGTGGGAGACATGGGTGGGGGCCTGGTGGGAGGTGCCCCACAGTGCTGGGGGGTGGGGGTGGTGGGAGACATGGGTGGGGGCCTGCTGGCAGGTGCCCCACAGTGCTGGGGGGTGGGGGTGGTGGGAACATGAGGGACATGGGTGGGGGCCTGGTGGAGGCTGCCCCTGGTGGCTGGGGGGTGGGGGTGGTGGGAGACATGGGTGGGGGCCTGGTGGAGGGTGCCCTGCACTGCTGGGGGGTGGGGTGGTGGGAGACATGGGTGGGGGCCTGGTGGAGGCTGCCCCTGGTGGCTGGGGGGTGGGGGTGGTGGGAGACATGGGTGGGGCCTGCTGGCAGGTGCCCCCAGTGCTGGGGGGTGGGGGTGGTGGGAACATGAGTTGGACATGGGTGGGGGCCTGCTGGCAGGTGCCCCAAGTGCTGGGGGGTGGGGGTGGTGGGGAACATGAGTTGGACATGGGTGGGGGCCTGCTGGCAGGTGCCCCACAGTGCTGGGGGGTGGGGTGGTGGGGAACATGAGTTGGACATGGGTGGGGCCTGCTGGCAGGTGCCCCACAGTGCTGGGGGTGGGGGTGGTGGGGAACATGAGTTGACATGGGTGGGGGCCTGCTGGCAGGTGCCCCACAGTGCTGGGGGGTGGGGGTGGTGGGAGACATGGGTGGGGCCCTGGTGGAGGCTGCCCCTGCCTGCTGGGGGTGGGGGTGGTGGGAGACATGAGTGGGGCCTGGTGGAGGCTGCCCCTGGTGACTGGGGGGGTGGGGTGGTGGGAGACATGGGTGGGGGCCTGGTGGAGGTGCCCCTGGTGGCTGGGGGTGGGGGTGGTGGAGACTGGTGGGGGGTGGGGGTGGTGGGAGACATGAGTGGGGGCCTGGTGGAGGCTGCCCCCAGTGCTGGGGGTGGGGTGGTGGGAGACATAGTGACATGGGTGGGGCCTGGTGGAGGCTGCCCCTGGTGGCTGGGGGTGGGGGTGCTGGGAGACATGGGTGGGGGCCTGGTGGTGGGTGCCCCTGCACTGCTGGGGGGTGGGGGTGGTGGGAGACATGGTGGGGGCCTGGTGGAGGCTGCCCCTGGTGACTGGGGGGTGGGGGTGGTGGGAGATATGGGTGGGGGCCTGGTGGAGGCTGCCCCTGGTGACTGGGGGGTGGGGGTGGTGGGGAACATGAGTTGGACATGGGTGGGGGCCTGCTGGCAGGTGCCCCACAGTGCTGGGGGGGGGGGTGGTGGGGAACATGAGTTGGACATGGGTGGGGGCCTGCTTGCAGGTGCCCCACAGTGCTGGGGGTGGTGGTGGTGGGAACATGAGTTGGACATGGGTGGGGGCCTGCTGGCAGGTGCCCCACAGTGCTGGGGGGTGGGGGTGGTGGGAGACATGGGTGGGGCCTGGTGGAGGCTGCCCCTGGTGGCTGGGGGTGGGGTGGTGGGAGACATGGGTGGGGCCTGGTGGTGGGTGCCCCTGCACTGCTGGGGTGGGGGTGGTGGTGGGAGACATGGGTGGGGGCCTGGTGGAGGCTGCCCCTGGTGACTGGGTGGTGGGGTGGTGGGGAACATGAGTTGGACATGGGTGGGGGCCTGCTGGCAGGTGCCCCACAGTGCAGGGGGTGGGGGTGGTGGGGAACATGAGTTGACATGGGTGGGGGCCTGGTGGCAGGTGCCCCACAGTGCTGGGGGTGGGGTGGTGGGAGACATGGGTGGGGGCCTGGTGGAGGCTGCCCCTGGTGGCTGGGGGTGGGGGTGGTGGGAGACATGGGTGGGGGCCTGGTGGTGGGTGCCCCTGCACTGCTGGGGTGGGGGGTGGGAGACATGGGTGGGGGCCTGGTGGAGGCTGCCCCTGGTGACTGGGGGGGTGGGGGTGCTGGGAGACATGGGTGGGGGCCTGGTGGTGGGTGCCCCTGCACTGCTGGGGGTGTGGGGTGGTGGGAGACATGGGTGGGGGCCTGGTGGAGGCTGCCCTGGTGACTGGGGGGTGGGGTGGTGGGAGACATGGGTGGGGGCCTGGTGGTGGGTGCCCCTGCACTGCTGGGGGTGTGGGTGGTGGGAGACATGCGTGGGGGCCTGGTGGAGGCTGCCCCTGGTGAGCTGGGGGGTGGGGGTGGTGGGAGACATGGGTGGGGGCCTGGTGGTTGGTGCCCCTGGTGGCTGGGGGGTGGGGGTGCTGGGAGACATGGGTGGGGGCCTGGTGGAGGCTGCCCCTGGTGACTGTGGGGGGTGGGGTGCTGGGAGACATGGGTGGGGGCCTGGTGGTGGGTGCCCCTGCACTGCTGGGGGGTGTGGGTGGTGGGAGACATGGGTGGGGGCCTGGTGGAGGCTGCCCCTGGTGACTGGGGGGGTGGGGGTGGTGGGAGACATGGGTGGGGGCCTGGTGGTTGGTGCCCCTGGTGGCTGGGGGTGCAGGGGGACATGCGTTGGTGGGCAGTAGTGCAAGTTGACATGTGGGTTGGCTGGGGGGCATGGCCATGGTGGATGGGGTGCCTGCAGGACATGTGCAGGGTAGGCCCCTGTGGTGTGAGACACCTGCAGGTGCCGTGGGGGGTGGAGAGGGAACACCTGGGAGGGACGACACGTGCAATTCACGTGTGGTGCTCCCCGCGCACCCCTGTAATACACGTACCCTGATGGAATCACATGTCGCACTTCCCCCGCACCCTGAAATACACGTACCCTGATGGAATCGCGTGTGGAACTTCCCGCGCACCCCTGGAATACACGTACCCTGCTGATTTCGCATGTGTAACTTCCCCCGCACCCTGAAATACACGTACCCTGCTGATATCGCGTGTGGAACTTCACGCGCACCCCTGAAATACACGTACCCTGCAGAAATCGCGTGTGTGACTTCCCCTGCACCCTGAAATACACGTACCCTGCTGATATCGCGTGTGGAACTTCACGCGCACCCCGAAATACACGTACCCTGATGGAATCGCGTGTGGAACTTCACGCGCACCCCTGAGATACGCGTAACCTGCTCGCACGGGCCCAATCGCGTGTGGAAATTCCCACGCACCCCTGAAATACACGTACCCTGATGGAATCGCGTGTGTAACTCCCCCTGCACCCTGAAATACACGTACCCTGCTGATGTCGCGTGTGGAACTTCAAGCGCACCCCGAAATACACGTACCCTGATGGAATCGCGTGTGGAACTTCACGCGCACCCCGAAATACACGTACCCTGATGGAATCGCGTGTCAAACTTCCCGCGCACCCCTGAGATACGCGTACCCTGCTCGCACAGGCACTATTGCTGTATGTTGCCACTTTTGTAATGCGCACGGACGCTACCGCCTGCCTTCGTGTGGCGGACGTGTTTGGGCTTGTGCGTGTCTTTCGCTGTGCGTGGCTTTGCCCTATTCGATTCCATGAATACGTGTGGTTCGGGTGCGTGTGGGCGTTCCGTCTGCTTCCCTGCAGTACATCCCCAGTTACGCCCTTGTTTTCGCGAGTTGTTCCCCATTCCGCGCGTTGTGCTTTCACTGTGCTCGTCGCGCACATCTTTCGGGATGTTGCAGTGACGTGTGCGCCATGCACGGGTTTGGCGCACATCCCGAGGAAGACACGCGCAGGGACTTCCATGAATCGCACGCGTGCGCGTGCGCCTGTTTTTTTCCGCTTGCGCCTGCTTGCGCCTGCTTGCGCGTAGATTTTCGGCGCACGTTTGTTCCATGAATCGGCCCCCAAGTGTTCTTGGAGGGGAGGAAGTTACTGTCGGGCCCATTGGACAGTACTCACCCTCTAGAACTTGTAATACAATATAGCTGCACCATGTGAGGACAGGGTGCAGGATTCACATACTCCGGCACGACTCAATAAGGAGGACTCAATAAGTTGGCAAAGGGATGTCCGTTTAATGACAAGTACATCAACAAATGGAAATCAGCAGCATCGCGATCACCTGTCTCGCTCCGACTTCCTCGAACTTCAGTTAAGCAGCCGTTTTATAGGCTAAACTCGTCATCACTGACGTCTAATTCCATAAAAAATCACCATGCAATATAATTGGTTGGGAAAGGTAACTTAAGTATAGGTGCTACATCTGTATATGACAACAGAGCATGTGGATTGGTTAACTCTTATCAGGTGGGCGTCTACGCCCATCCCTCTACATCACACGTGATTGACGTCACTACAAGTACGACGTCCTAATAGTTACATTGTCTATAGGACCTTAGATTACATGGTCCATTGTGATTGGGCAAGTTACACCCCTAAACATAAATCTCCACTTTACTTAGCAGCATGCAGAATGGACACCCAGGTGCCTAGTGCCCCAAGATTCACCCTGCCTCCTTTCCATCAATCAGTGTTTTAGGGCGATATATCAATTAGTTGGCTAAGGACGGCCTTGAAACTGTAGTCTCTTATCAGGGAAAGTTATGGCACCCTTAGATCTGGGTGACATCAGACGGTGGTACATCTTCGAGTCTGGCTGGTCACGTGTTGGTTCACCGTGAATCTGCTTCAGTTTCCAGCTTTTCATGTATTTAATTCTCCTTGTAGCTCCGCCACCTGGCTGGGCCTACTTATATTGACCTTCACGTGGCAGGCTGGTATGCTCTGAAGTTTCGATTCTCCTTAGCTGAAGCTCGCCTCCCCTTCTTGGGTTGACCTCGATTTCCCAGGCCTGAGCCGTCCTCTGTTAAGTTTTGATTCTGCTCTTTCCCTTGGCTTGGGCTTGGGTATGAAACCTCGGCCAGTCAGGCCTTGGCCGCCTGGGCGTACTTCTGCTTTTACAAAATGGAGTCGCATGTGTACATTGTGCATTGTTGAGGTAGATATATAGTTGGCGCTTGCCGCTCTATTCTTCTACTAAGCATTGCAAGCAGTATCGATTACTTAGCTTCTTGCGTTCCAAGCCTATTTACACACATTAACTGGTTCAATTCTTCCATCTTGGTTCTCAGCTATGATTCTTTTACGTTTAAACATTGTGTTGCCTTTCCTGTCTCTTGTATCTGTTTTCATGGGTACTCGCACTCGCGTGTTGCCTTTTCTCGTGCGCTAGTCTGTCTAGGCCCTTGTCTCCTCACCATTTGCCTTCCATCATGGCTCTTTGTGTCTCCTCATGGACAGTCTGTAAATACTCATCATTTCGTATCAGCGGCTGGTATGGCTGTCTGATGGGGTAACGTGCTGCCCAGGGTTGTCTGGTCACGGGCGCTTCAACAGGTACAGCTCTTCTGATGTATACAGGGCAGAGGCCCATTGCAGCTCTCTGTTGGTTCAGCTGCTCCTCATACGTCTCATACCTCGGCGAGTACTTTACTGGCAACTCAAAATGAGGGTCAGGGGTGCATGCCATGTCTGGGTCCTCCTCTACACACCTACTGAAATAATGTGTTCACCCTCTCAACCCTACTTCTCCCTGTTCCCAGCATCGCCTCCCATACTCCCATGACACCCTCCGTCTCCTCTGCTACCCCGCACCTTACTTGTAACCCCCAGGATGCGCCCCCTATGTACAGAGTTTCATTGCTGCCCAGCTGGTCCTGCACTTTATAAATCCCAGGCGCATATCCATCCATGCCCCCAAATGTTTCCGGTTCAAACCTGCATGGGTGCAAACAGACTTGAATTCTCCCAGAATTAGTAGAATGGCACCATTGTACACTTCCAATCAGCCCATAGGGGGGCGCTGTAGTACATGTGTGCTTTATGAGTATAGCCATTATTTATTCATTTCAATGCCACCAACACTAGCAGATCAATACTAATTAGCTGCTCTATGAAAAATACCGGGCATTAGGATTCCTCTTCAGCGGGACAGGGGAGGGCCTTCTAAAATCTTTATTTAATTACCTGACACTTCTTCAGCTAAGACATCACTGAAAGCGCCAGCGAATAAATGACTGCCTGTTTACGCTTATACAAATGGAAAACCAACCAATCCTGGGCATCGATTCGCCTGTCAATCTCAGGTTCGCTTTAACGAGTGAATCAATGCTGCTGCTCGCGCAGCTGACACCCGCTGACGCCATTTGCTGCACGTCTGAATTCTGCAACTTATTTTGCAGACACCATGGCCTACTGGAAACTTGTGCTTGCCAGCCTTCCAGTAAATCATGAGCGTTATGTTACGTCTGTGCTTCTCTCTCCCAGACTCCCTCAATTATTTAGTTGTTGTGGACTACAACTCCTAAGCAGCCGCAGCAACAGTGAGGCATCGCAGGAGTTGTAGTCCAAAGCATTTGCAGAGCATTAGGTCGAAGAACCCTGCATTGCCCTGAGCTCTCAAATTTCCCGTGGCCCTGCGTGAAAACCATTCCTGTTTTTCCTTAAAATTCTGGGACTTGTAGTTTTCCTATATTTCAAATGGAAGAGAAAAAAAAACTGCAAGTCCCAGAATCCAAAGAGAAAAAAAAGCCGGTCTGAATTGGCTTCTCATGCATGGCCACGGGAAACTTGAAAGCTGGCCTTGCTCCATCCACACCTGTTGTGCAGAAATGATCCTGAGACACAGTCAGAGATGCTACCAAAGCAACACACCCCTGCCTTAACCCAAATACCTAGAAGCTCCTGAATTCTTTGAATTTGCATGCGTCAACACATCAGCACAGACAACTCTCCTGTTCCTCTATCCCCAATGAACACCCACCATTCTTGAAGGACACAGCGCCAAGAGGCCTTCAAAAAATATCTGAAGCTCTGCGCGTTACAAGAGCCAGTCATCTTACATCCCCACTCCCTGCCTCTCTTTTATTGTAGCCTAAATACTCACAAGTGGCAGGTTTTTTGCTCTACCAAATGCCCTGTGTAGAGGGTGTGGAGAGTGTGGAGGAGGGCACCCTAACCCCTGCTGTGGGACCCACAATACAGAGCTGTCTCGTCCAATAACTGAACGGGAGCCCACCAGGTTGTGCAACACAGACATTCAGTTTGTATCTTTTCTGTAAAGCTTTTTAAAATGAGAAAAATAAACTATCCATCAATAGCAAGGCAGGATAGGTCAAGGGTTACGAGACAATGCCATGCAACATGGGTTCAATCCCCAGTCCGGCGCTAGATGCTGGTGGAGTTGGGCAGTAAGCATGATAAAAATTGCCAAAAACATAAGCAAAATATGCCAGCACACACTGATAACCTTTTGAGGTGTGGGTAGTGAGAAAAACCTTAAGGTTTCTCACCCGCCAGTCCACAGGGATCTGTCATCCAGGTGGCCAGGACACGGCCATCGCTTTTGGATCCAGTTCGTGGGGTCGACTAGTGCGGGAGGATCACCTGTTTGAGGGGTCTTCAGGGAGTGGAAGCGGTTCACCAGAGGATGAGACACGGACCCCCTTCCCAACAACACATTTTCGCCATCCTGCCAGGTAGGATGCCTAGGTGCTCAAACACCCCACCCCCTTTTCCGACACAAACACTTTCTCACGCACAGTTCACCGTGAGCAACAACAGACTAACACCCGAGCCATATATCTGACATGTCCCAACACCAGGTTCAGGCAGAGACAGGCAATTACTGATAATTATGCACACCGGACTTCCATCACATTTCCCCACACGGATAAAAGGCGGAGCACAAAAGCACACTCTGAGCAAGGCAAAACACATGAGGAAGCAGCAGTTCAAAGATAGCAGTTTAATACGAGGAGAAAGACAGCAAGACCAGAAAGAGTTGCAAGGAGGAAGTTGCCCTTGGCCTTTTCCGAGGAAAACCGCTACTTTCAAGAGACCTCGAGAATAAGAAACATTAAAGCTGAAAAAAGTGCATTGTGTGTTGAAGGTGCCCAGGGCTCTCCCATATCGATAGCCAAGGCGGGGAGGAGCGATTGTTGCCGTGGTACTGTTCTTGGCTCCCGCTACAAAGCAGCACCAGTAAAGTCAGCACAGCCGGTGAGTCAGAGAGACTGATAGCAGACCAGCTTGAGTTAGAACCAAGGTAGCAAGCAGCAACATTGTATAAAGAGAACCGTGTGTGAAGCGTTGGCGATTAGCGGCACAAGTATAAATGGAATAATTGAACTTTGTGATTGAACTTTGGGAGGCAAACCAAAATGGAAGGTCTTTGTTAGCTATCCAACTGAGAGTGTAAAATTGTGAACTGTAAAATCGAAGTGGTCCTGCAACAGGTCAAGCCAAACCCTGTCTACATTCGAAAGTCTTTGATAGATAATACGAACTGTAATTGGTCTGAGCCCGGCTGAGGGAGACTAAGTGTTAAAAGGGGATCTGAGGCCGACTGAAGGGGATCTGAGCCCGACTGAGGGGTGTCCGGGTTGAACTGTGTGTCACCCAAGAAAAGACATATGAAATGTAATTGGTCCGAACCCAGCTGAGGGAGACTAATTGTGGAAAAGGGATATGAGCCCGACTAAGAGAGATCCGGGGTGAACCATGAGTCACCTGAGAAGGGATTGTGGAAGAAAAAGGGATCTGAGCCCTGCTGAGGGGGATCCAGGGTGAAGAGTGAATCGCCCTATGTGAGTATTTGGAAAGGAACTTTTTTTTTTGTTTGATTTATCAGGCCCTCTGAAACAAGACACTTTTTGATAACTTAAGAGACTTGGGCATAGAAGGCCCTGATGCTTGTAAGGAAACTGTGCTCGAGTGAACCACCTTGTCCCGTGCTGAAAACGTGGGGAAGGGAGGCCAACGACCTGAACATCCTGTCTTATCGTTTTGTGAACACTTCTTTTTTTTTCATGAACATTACCCCATACTATTTGTAATTTAGCTGTAAGGATTGGCAATAGGCTTTTTGGTATCGACCCTTTTATATTTTTGATGAGACTCCACTAGGACTGCATTATTATTATTTGATGGTCGTAGCTTCCTCCCATCTTAGATTTAGGTTTAGATAGGCATTTAAAACACCCATGATAAAATTCAATAAACACCCTTGAACTGTGGTCACTTTTGTGTCTCTTACTTTGATACCATGTCTTCCTTACTGTAGCGACAGCCTTCACCTCAAGGTATTATTCAGACATATACATGTACTTGTTTGGTGCTCAGTTTGGTGAGTGAAGTATGTTTTTATTCCAAACAATAAAAGACTCTTTAAAATTCTTCATATACATGGATTTGTTTAATCATTCTTTTTATATATGTTCTGTCTTCAAAAAAGTATTTTAATCAATCCTCATACATACATGTGTTTTTCGTCCCAAAAAGTTGACATGTGTTTCGAGCCAGAGAAAGGAACTTCTTCAGGACCTGGGTGGGGAAGGTGCGGGAAATAAAAGTTAATGACTTACACGTTCCAGACCCAGCATTTAATTGCAGGTTCTAATGGATACAGCACCAGGGGCTCCAGGTTGCACCTCACTCCTAGTGACATCATCATGGCATCATTGCAAGTTAGGGACAATTAATTGAATTGTTTTGGAGACAAACCTTATATATGCAGTAATACCACCCCAGTGAGGGGCGTATTGCTACTGGTATCCCAGCACGTTATACCGGAAGACTAATACTTTGTAAGATGCATTTTGCAACTTTAAAAAATAAATAAAAAGATGGCCTCCAACGATCAGGGAGAAGGGAATATATGTAGTAACATATCTGTTTCCATAGCGTCTATGTTGATGTCAGAGCTGTGCCGGGAACACTGTTCCCAGTGCAGTCAACAGACATTGATGCAGAAGGTAAGTGGGGACGGGGGCTGCCTTGTGTGGAAAAGGGGGGTTGGAGTTGGGGATGGGATGCAAGGAAGCACACTTACCTGCAGAACCCGGTGATTCCTGCTCTGAGGAGGCACGGTGCAGGGTCTTTCCCGGTGCGGTAAAGACCCCGATCCGAGCCTCCTCATTGGCTGAGAGGCTGCCACAATTAATGGGGTGCTTTGAAGACAAAACATATGTAGGAAGAGTGAGTAAAGCAACACATACATAAGAACAATTTAAAAGAGATATTTGTTTGAAATAAACTGCATATTTCTCTCACACAATTGTGCACAGCTAAACAGAATGAAATGCACAAATGGGGTCAGATTCTCAAACACGAGTGCCACTGAAAAGAGCGCAGAGAATGCGCTCATTACATTTGCGCTGCTTTCTGATTGGCTCAAGTCATCTAATTCGCAAACGTGACCTGAGCATTTCAGTAGGGGCTGGACAGTGGTGCAAAGATGCAGTGTCCAGCCCCCTTACATACATTAGTGTCAGGAGTGCCCCCTCGACACCTATATATGACAGGCCTCCAGCAACCACGTGGTTAAGGGCCCGCCTCCTTTAAGTGCCTGAAAAAAAAGCATTTTGATCCCTGTTCGGGGGATGGACATGCTACAGTGACGGCGTGGTGTAAGCCGTGGCGGTCAAACTTAAAATGTAAACTATGATAGGGTCAGAAATGACCCAGCCATGAATTGCGCCTCCACCTGTGCCAAAGAGGCACAGGGGGTAGACACAAATTTCTGCGCATTTAAAAGCTTATCGCGTTTGTAAATTCGGGATGCACTTTCAAATGCCGAGAAGCGCCCCCTTATTTGTGCAAATGTGCAATGGGGCAAGCGGAGAGATGCGTCAAGCCATCTCCTCACTTGCACCCAAAAAAGGCCCGTGGTTCACACATAGTAAGTTGAAGTGCAGGATGTCTCTACTCCACAACTCAGCAATTCGACCCTGCAGAGAAGGCGCATACGGCTGGGCAGCTCATGCCTCCCCAATAGCTTGAGTTCAGCCCCCCAGTCTCTGCTTCTAACTCACACATTGATAATCTCGTGGTGTATTATTCTGCATTGCTGTAGCAAACCGTGGGGCCACGTGGCATGACGAGGAGAGTTTGCGGTGTTCAGAAGTAAGTGCCCACTCCTATCATCAGTTGAGGGGATGCTTTGACCTCCCCTACTCAGCGGATGCGAGGGGACTAGCTTGCCAGATTTCCTTACTGTCAGAATGATATAAACCGGTCAGATAGCACAGCAAGTCGAGCGCTCGCTTTGAGATCCTGCAGAGCCTGTTAACGCAGGATCGAATCCTGGCAGGGCCAAACTCAGCCTTTCATCCTTCTTAGGTGGATAAAGGAGCACCGCACATGGTGGGTAATAATGAGCAGCGTTCGTTCAGATGCCTGAGGGTTCGGAGCACTATATAAATATGTTCCTGCATGTTTCAATGCGCTTTCTGTGTGCATGGGAACGTGACGCACTGTTATTCTTGGCTCATGGGTGGCTTTTAGCTCACACACCTCCCACGAAGGCAACATTGTTCGCATAGAGTTTGTAGTCAGGTGGTGTCCGCAGGCTGCATAGATTTGGCTCACTGTTGCCATTTTACCACCACTTTGTTTGGCTTGTGTAGCACCTAATGAGGTCACAATGGTTTGGCTCATAGGTGCGCTGAACCACCAACATTAGTTTTGGCTCCTGGCTGCGCTTTAGCACCAGAGGGAGCCAAGGATATTGTTATAGAAGGAGAATGTGGCATGCATCAGGCAGAGCAGATCCCTTTTTATTTCATTCGATTTAGAAAGCGCCTTTCGCCAAAAGAGCTGAACAGAAAAGTACAAAAAAGTAGCACAGTTACTCGATAGTGCAATGTCAGTTAAAAATAGAAGAAGGGAGAACAAGCAGGATTAAGTGGAAAGAGATGAGCTTTTAAATGAGATTGAAAAATGCAAAGAGACGCAAAAGAGCGGACAGAGCGAGGAAGAGAATTCCAGTGTGTAGGGGCTAGAAGAGCAAATGAACGGAAACGAGATGAAGCACGAGGGGGTTTAGGAACAGTGAGAATGAATATTTTCTGTGATCGAAGAGACCGAGAAGGACACTAGCGAAGAAAGATCAGGGGTAGCCAGACCATGGTACATTTAAATACAATTAAGAGAAAATGATAAAGAGGAGGTGATTCGTAAGGAAGCAATGAGATGGAGAGCAAGGAGGAAGCAACGGAGGAACGAAGAGGAAATAGATGTGAGGCAGGGAGACCAAGCGGAAGAGATAAACAGTAGTCAACGCGAGAAAAAAACAGGGAAAAGAGCAGAAGTGTAGTAGCATGGAAAGAGAGATTTGAATTCCACGGGAGCGGGAAGCTGCTCGGGCCAGGGGAATGCATAGGACGCTTCACTCCTCTACCGCAGCGGTGGTCCTTCTGCTGTGCATGCCAACTACACAGTCTCACAGCCTGAGACCCAGGGGTTGGCCAGTACGGCCAAACAGTTGGCTTTGCCAATACATGTTGATTTAACACTTGTTCAGGTAAAGGAATACTTGCCATGATCCCATTTGACCACTTGACGCAGTTCTGGTCACATATCTACCGGGTTCAGGAGGGGTTTTTGGTTAGGAATGGGAACATTCTGGAAAGCCAGCCATGTGAGTGATTCTTACCCAGCCCTGCTTCTGCATAGAGAACATTAATGTGTTTGGGTCCTAGAATGGTGCCATTGCAACCATACTGCACATGTATGGGGCAAATCTTTCTCCTCGGCTGGGGCCTCCCTTGGGAACAGCCTCCCTGCCTCTCTCAAATTTGAGCAGAATCACATCCGGTTCCGGAAGCAACTCAAGACCTTCCTTTTCACTCCCACATTCTCCCTTCCTCTCCCCTGCTGATGGACCTGACTGCTCCGCGCACTGGTCACCTGGTCATGCTCTGAACTCGGGCCCAGGCTCCTGCATGTCCAGTTGCCCTCGCACCGGCTCTGGGCTCCCCAGCCCTTAAGGGTCTGTATCTGCAACCCTACAGTCCCTTCTCTATGCACTTATGAGCCACCCGTGGGCTGCACTTGTCAGTTAACTGCACGTCCCCCTTCCCCTCCCCCCTGACACTTCTCCCCTTCCCTCTTCCCGCACTTGCGCGATCTAAATGACACAATGACTAGTAAGATCGTTATTTTGTCCTCCATTTGTTTCTGCCTCCTTGTCCTGTGTGCCTAGAAACACTTGTCTGCAGGCTCATTATAAAGGCCATATCATATCATGTCATGTGTGAACTCTTGAAACATTGTTTATCCTTCTTAGAATGCTGATGCTACAACAGCCAATCAGAAGGCGACGAATGAGGGAATTATCTGCAGGGATTCGGAGAGGCAGGCTGTCCCATCTGATAATGGCACGCTGTCCACAGTAATGCCCTCAAATCACTGGGGCCCTTACTTAGGGACAGCAGGCAATTACCAGACGATATTGCCCTTTTCAGAAAGTTGTGCTTTGTTTGCTTCAGTGGATACTATTTTGCACTATGGTGTCAGGAATTTTAAGCTTGATGGCCAGTACCAAATATTAATAACCTCCAACAAGAGCGTCTAACGATTTACCAAAGCGAGTGGGATGCTGAGAGATGAGAATACATGTAAATTGGGTGTTATGTTATATTGATTTAGACCGCGCACCGCTGCCACCCAAGGGCAATCTCCAGGAGGTCAGTGGATGGAAAGCAAAGTACTAGGTCATCCCCACAAGGGCCAAGTTCTGGCAAGGCATTCATGGTTGCCTGCCTGGCAGACAGAGCAGCACACTGGAAGCTCTGCAGCTACCATGATTTCTGACCGGTGGTGACTGGTGGATCTGAGCTCAAGGGTGCTGACCCCTTTTTTTTGCACTAGACAGGAAAATATCACTTTTGATTCAAATTAAGATTCAGAAATACCTTTTATCACCTTGATGTCATCCACTAGACAAACACTTTGATTGAACAATTGTTTAAGAACCAAACAAAAATAAAAAAACATACAACACATGCTTGTTAAAAACTGTTATATAAAAGCAGGTTTAGGAATGAATTTAAAACTGCATTGCACAGGGCCAAGCTACTCAGAAGTAAACATGACACAATTATGGTTCTAAATATTGTAGAGAACTTCCTCAACATAATACAAACTGCTAGGGAAAAAGGCCTGTGTGCCGGCAAAGCACTCTGTTGCCATGGAAAGTTCTGCCAAAATTGGTTAAAGCAAGACATTATAAAGGTACACATCATCATCAATAATGCAATTATATACTGTAGAAATCCAAGCGGCTGGTTGGTCGACACTCTATACATAGGCTACCTGCTCCTTAGGGGAAGCCAGGCCATTGGCTCAGCCTCTTGTGTCCATCTTCTTCCACGTGGGATCTTCTTCGCACGTCATCGGGCAGCAGGTGGCGTCCAATTACCAATTAAGTAAAGACAAACAATCCTAACTCTATCTCTAGCCTGACGCACACCTGGTGCTGCAGACAAGGGCTAAGGGGGTAGTTCAAGGTCATCGCTTCTGACGAATTAGGCACGTTGGCGCCCCATCAAGGCTACCCACCCTCGTTTTGGCTACGTGGTTGTATTCCTCCCTGCACCTCGCAGCGCAAATCACGTGACCCATGGTGAACGCAACTGATCCCTAGTTTCAGATCTTTTCTGATCGATTGGGGGTTTAACAGTTTTCTAGTCGGTGGTCTGGGACTGACTGGTACCTTGGAATGCAAGAGGTCTAGGGATGCGGCATCCGGGAACTTTTCCTTGAAGCTGGGATGTGGAAGGTTGGAGGCTTGTGCTGTGCTTCTCATGGGATCGCTGTTCTAGGGGAGCGCTCAACCCCCTCATAGCCTTGCAGGGTGCATTATTTCTGGGATACGGATGCTTGCAACATGAGACAATGAGAGGTCTATGAATCTCTGTAGCCCTGCTCTCTCACTCATTCTGCCATCTATTTTTTGTTTTTGCATGCATATGCATATTTCTCTGCGAGCGCAGTTTGGGCGGCGGGCCTAGTTGCAGTGCAACGATAGGCTTTTAATTTCAATATGGCTGCGATCATTGACAAATGGCATTTTGGCCTCCCGTACTAGTTAATGCAAAACTGTGTCCCCTCCGACATGCCATAACTCTTGTCGTTGTCCCCCCTCCCTCCTATTCCCTCCCTGAGTCCTTACTGCACACTTCTGGGCCTCTGTCTTTTTCGGAAACGCTGGGGGGCAGGACGAACGTCCGTCCTCCCCAACAATATGCACCTATGTCAGCAAACAAGTTGGAGCGTAGTGCCATAACCGTTAAGTCATCCCCAGTTTGTTGATGTGTCAATTTCCTTAACCTTTGCTTTCTACTGCAGTGTACTATGGAGTGGGCAACCATAGCTTAATTATCCAGCATAATATGATTACATATACTCTAGTTGATGCTTTTGACACGTCCTGTTCTACGTGGATAGTATTTTTGGTAGCTATGGTCTACCGATACAATAGCAATATCTTCAATTTAGGTTGTTCATATGATGGTCGGAAATCAACCTAATTAATTGATTGCTAAAATCAATTAAATGATTGATACCATAATACACAATTAGATCTTGGTTTAGCTCACATCCTAGAGCATTAGGCTTCTCAACAACACAAGTTTAAAACTGGTTTGAAGTACAGGACTCTGAAGTCTCTGTAAGTAGGGCAGAGAAGTACAACACGTTCTATTCTATGACAAGACTGGAGGCGAGCATTATGCTTCATCTTCCTTTATTTCTACTCTTCAGCAGTTCAACAAAACACAAAAACCATGAAAAAGTGTAAACGTCAGTTTTCTCTTTTTCTTTTTTTTTTTTTTCCAAGAACTACAACATCCCTAAGTCTCGGTAGTCCATGCCCTTTCCACCAGTCACAACCCACTTCCTGTGCTCGGGCTCCTCCTCTTCTTTTACTGCTCTTCAAGCAGATAAGTACAATTTCTTCCCTCTCCGCATGTCAGTGAATGTATTGACCGGGTTTGAGTGGGAGACTAATATTAAAGATAGTTAAGACACGGTATGTGTGGGAAAGAGAGGAGGCGCCGATATAGCGCATGAAAAAAGAAAAAAAAAATGTTTATATACGGAGTAACTGTAATAGTTTTCATACTGTATGCGCGTAATTTATAGAACAGGCGACGCGTTAACGTAGAAGCTTGGGGTGCTTATGACGGCGCGAGGATTACGCGGGAGTATTGCCGAAGGGTTTATCAGGCAGGAGTCTGTTCGTCAGGCGGACGGCCCCGTGTCGTAATTTCGGCACGCTGGGGGTTTAGTCAGCCTCGCGAACCACACAGCACAGGCCAAGCCGGCATCCGAGAGCAGACCCCCTCCCTCGCATAGGCGGAGCCAGCTCCCGCGAAGCACGTAGCGCGGCCAGAATGCTCCCCAGGCAGCCCCCACCCGCGGGTGGGCGGAGCTACCGCAGAGAGCGCAACGGTCTTGAGCGTTAGCCCCTACCCGCGGGTGGGAGGAGTTAGACGCGTAGGACACGAGTTTCAAAACGTCGCATTGAGGCGCCGTTATCTGCACAACCGGCATCAGTACGCTCGTGCGAGCAGGTCGTTATTAGTGACCGCAATTGAGAGACCTTTTCATAATCAGCGGTCATAACGATCGCAAGGGCCGTGTTTCCTAAGGAGCACGTAGAGAGACAGCAGGCCACGGGATAAGGAGCGGCAGAGGTCAGGAGGCTGCTGGGCTCTTACACTGCTAATTAGCAGAGGATTGGCGCGACAGAGAAGAGGGCTTCACAGGAGCCACAAAGCGATTACGTTTAGGTGCAGCCACTGAAAAAGGAAAAGAAAAAAAGAAAAAAAAAAAGGGGGAGTGCAAAGAGTAAAACGACTTTACTGACTCCGAATCATCAAGAGGGACAGTGGGCGTGCTAAGACACCTGGCTCAGGTATTTTAGGCACAAGCACAAGAATGTCAGAATTTGAGTGGAGCGAGGAGGAGCAATCCCACGACCTCGCGGCCAGCTTTAAGAAAGTGCTAGGAAGCTCCCTTATTGATGCAGTGGCAGAGGGCGTCAGACCCCTACAGGAGAGGCTGGAGACGCTGGAGGCTATGCTTTCACAGCCTAGTAGCAGCACCGAAGACTGGAAGCGCACGCCTGCGGATCCCGTGAAAGAGGGACACAAGGGGAGTATACTAGCCCTTAAGAGGAAATCCTCTGATGACCCCCGGGGCTCTTTGGAAGGGGCAGAAGATAAGGCCCCAGAGGTGCCTGACGCGTTCGCGAAGCTGAAAGAAGTGTATCTGCAACGGCAGGCAGTGCCACACCTCATGACCCCCACTCCAGGGGATGAAAATATAGGAGATGACCCTGACTCGGAAGATGAGAAGGATGACTACCAGGCCTCGCAAGAAGACGAGGAGGTAGAGGATGAAGACTGGGCGAAACCCAGTGGGGGTAAGAGAGCTTGAAAGGAGAAGCACCTCCTGGAGCCGCAGGAGGACATGTTTGACCCAGATAGTATACGGAATCCGAGGTCCTCCGAGTGGCAACCGTCCCCCCGAGTAGCACAATACATGGCAGCAAGATTACGCAAGCCTCTAGACAAGGAGGTGAGACAACGACTGCGAGCAGAGTGCCCGCGTCCGGATCTTCCGGGAAAAGTAGCGGAAGCTCCCGAGCTCGATCCGAAGATGCTGACATTCGTGTCGAAAACAAGTAAAGACCCACGCAAGGGTATTGACAGGTCCTGGAAAAGCTGCCAGGAAAAAGTACTCGACTTAGCAGGCCCTCTCGCAAAAATCATGGACCTAGCGGAGAGAGCAAGGGATACGGGGGAAGAGGTTGACCCCGAGGCTCTCGCAGGATGGGCGCAGAGAGCAGTCTGCCTTCTTGGGAATGCAAATTGTGCCATTGCTTCAGAGAGAAGGAAGGGTCTCTTACTCAAAATTGATTCTAAGCTCAGCGATCTTTGATCGTATGAGGCGGGAGAAGGGGCCCAGGGCCTCCTGTTCGGAGAGACTTTCGGGAAGGAGATGGGCCGATTCGTAGGGACATACGCTTCTCTCGAGAAGGCCCAAGCTTCGATCCGCAAAATATTCCCGAGTAGAGTTTTTGGAGGGACCGGTCGCTCCAGAGGCCGTGCAGCCGGTCGTACTCAAGGAAGAAGGCCTCAGACCCCCAGAGCTCAATACTGGGAGAACAGGAGCCAGGATACGTTCTTTCCGTCCAGAGGGAGATGCCCGAGAGGCCGCAGGTCCAGAGGATCAGGACAAGGTCAAGGGTTTACACCAGGTGAGAGCGGTTCAGTATCCTCCTGTAGGGGGGAGGACGCGCATGTTTTTAGAGAATTGGCGCAAGCTTTCAAGCGATTCCTGGATATTGCAGACCGTCAGTGGTCTGAGACTAGATTTCATAGAGACTCCAGTGCAGCGGAGCAGGCCACAGAGCCAGAGGCTAGCGCAAGTGGAACAAGCACTCCTAGACAGCGAGATAGCGCAATTAGTTCGCAAGCAGGCGATAGAGAGGTGCGAGACCACACCCAAGTTTGTGAGCAATATGTTCCTGGTGCACAGGAAGGAGAAGATACGCCCGGTTATAAATCTCAAAGAGCTGAACGGTTGGATCATATATCGTCACTTCAAGATGGAGGGCATACATCAGCTCAGAGACTCACTAAGAGAAGCAGACTGGCTGATGCGCCTAGATCTAAAGGACGCGTATCTCACAGTACCCGTACTCAAGGAGTACAGACCATATCTAGCTTTCCGCTGGCACGGACAGTTCTGGCAATTCAGGACAATGCCATTCGGACTTGCCTCGGCTCCCTGAGCTTTTACGAAGCTGATGAAACCAGTAGCGGCAGCGATCAGAGAGAAGGGCGTCAGGCTGATCATTTATCTGGATGACCTTTTACTCCTAGCAGAAGATCGAGAAGTTTTGGTATACCAAACAAGATGGGTACAAGACCTTCTAGTCTCTCTAGGATTTCTAGTGATTACAGAGAAATCGGACACCATACCGGGTCAGAGGTTAGACTTCCTGGGGTTTGTACTAGACACAAAGAAAGCAACCCTGGAGCTGCCAGCTCGAAAAATAAAAGACATAAAGAGGGAGATCAGATTATGCCTAGAGAAACAACTGATATCTCTCAGGACATTAGCAAGGATAGTGGGGCTATTAGCAGCATCTATTCAGGCCATATTCCCAGGGCCCCTGCACTACCGGGCGCTACAGAGGTTGAAGATAAAACATCTACAGCAGGGTCTGAAGTATCACCAACAAGTACCTCTAGATCAAGACTCCATTACAGAACTAGAATGGTGGTTGAAGAATATGGACGCCTGGAATGGGCGAGCCATATTCGGAGACAAGCCAGATCTGATAATAGAATCAGACGCCAGCCGGAAGGGCTGGGGGGCCAGATGTGGGACCCTACAGACTGGGGGCAAATGGAGCGAAGAGGAGCTCCGTCTACACATAAACTGCCTGGAGCTACTGGCAGGATCGTTCGCGATCAAGGCCTTCACAAGAGGAAGAGTGAAATCTTGTGTGCTGCTGAAGATGGACAACATTTCTGCAGTAAGGTACATAAACCACCTAGGCGGTACGAGGTCCAAGTTGCTAGCGGAGCTAGCGAAGGACTTCTGGCATTTCTGTCTACAGTCAGAGACGTCAGTGACAGCAGAGTACCTGCCAGGCTCACTGAATGTAGTAGCAGACTGGAACTCTCGTTACCTGATAGACTCCAGCGATTGGAGACTGGACCCAGCAGTGTTTCAGAGGCTGGACAGGAGATGGGGACCACTACGTATGGATCTTTTCGCCTCTCGGCTCAACGCACAGACGAGCCTCTATTACAGCTGGAGGCTGGATCCGGAAGCTCAAGGAACAGATGCGTTCCTGCAGGAGTGGACAGGAGGTCCACATTACGCTTTTCCCCCCTTCGCGATGTTGAACAGAGTTCTAGCGAAGTGTCGGAGGGAGAGAGCGGTACTGGTGTTGGTTGTACCATTGTGGAAGTCACAAGTGTGGTTTCCAACGCTGATGGAGCTAGTAGCGGACGTACCCAGAGTACTCCCCGAAGGAGAGCGATTGATCACGGACCCAGCTGGGTTGTGTCATCCTCTGAGAGCGAGAGGGACACTCCCGCTAGTCGCGTGCAGGATATCAGGAGACGCTGGGCCCTGCCAGGAATTTCGGCGCAGGCAGCTCAGCTCATCGCAGAATCCTGGGCTCCTTCCACTAGGAGGAGCTATGACGCAGCTTGGGCAAAATGGACAAGCTGGTGCAAGAACAGAGGTGTTCATCCCGTTTCAGCACCTGTAGTGGAAATTCTAAATTTCTTAGCGAATTTACTGCAGAACGGAAGAGCTTTCCGTACGATAGGAGTATACAGATCAGCCATATCGGCGGGACATATGCCAATAGAAGGAGTGCCATCAGGAGAGCACCCGCAGTAGTTAGACTCGTTAGAGGGCCAAATTCAGAGTACCACCTGTGCCCAGATATAACACAACATGGGACGTGGCGACAGTATTACGATTATTATCAGATTGGCCAACAGATAAATACCTTACCCTTAAACAACTATCTGGTAAACTAGCTATGCTATTATGTCTAATCTCATGCAAACGAGTGTCAGACGTTAAAGCTCTAGAGGTTAACAGGCGAGCTTTCGGACCGGAAGGAGTCACATTCTCCATAGCCAGGAGAACTAAGACAGGCACCTCCACAGTGCATTATCCGTATTTTCCAAAAAATTCGAAATGGTGCGTAGCACGATGTATTAAAGAATACGAGGGTAGAACAGCAGAGAATAGAGCAGCGAATATTACCCAGTTGTTAATAGCGCGCAGAAAACCCTATCACGCAGTAGCATCAGCTACCATAGCCAGATGGGTGAAGGAGATCATGCATGCAGCTGGTGTGAATGTGGACACGTATGGAGCTCATTCAGTGAGAGGTGCAATGGCATCGTCAGCCGCGAGAGCGGGAGTGCCCTTGAGTGAAATAATGCTAGCAGCAGACTGGTCAAACGATCGTACATTTAAGGAATTTTACTTTAAGCCAACAGAGAGTCTGGCTAGTACAGTGTTGGGGAAGCTTTGAACAAGCATAATGCTCGCCTCCAGTCTTGTCATAGAATGTAGATTACCCCTGCTATCTGCGCAGGGACTATTAATTCTATTAAAGACTAAGGAGGCGAGCATTAAATTCCCTCCCGAGTAATGTACTATACAAAATGTCGATGCATTATATGAGTGAGTACACTACAGGCGCACCACCCTAAGATTTTCTATTTATGTTTTCATAGGAGAAGATCAGAAGAATAGCTGAAGGCAGTGCCGTAGCGGAGAGTATTAGGAGACCGGGAGTGCACCGGCAGTGGAGTTTAAGAGTTCAGAAGAGCCTCTGCACCGTTGGCGAGGATTAGTTAATGGACTTGAGCGACTATCAGAGCGAGTAAAAGCAGAGGAGGAGCCCGAGCACAGGAAGTGGGTTGTGACTGGTGGAAAGGGCATGGACTACCGAGACTTAGGGATGTTGTAGTTCTTGAAAAAAAGAAAAAGAGAAAAGTGACGTTTACACTTTTTCATGGTTTTTATGTGTTTTGTTGAACTGCTGAAGAGTAGAAGTATAGGAAGATGAAGCATAATGCTCGCCTCCTTAGTCTTTAATAGAATTAATACTCCCTGCGCAGATAGCAGGGGTAATCTACACTGTCGCCTCATTTGCGCCAAAAGCTGGGCATGTACTGGGCATGTAATAGGCATGTACTGGGCATACACTGATTACTATTTGATTGCATGATCTTGTCGACATTGCTACATTCAAATTGCTCATTCTGAATTTTATATACAGAGAATGAGCATATGAGACAAAATCCAAGTACTCCTCATACCTGAAGCCCATTTTGCATGACCAATCAAAAGGTCCTCCTGTTGATTCTTGTGCATGATGCATCCATCTTTGTTGTGGCCAAGATAAGGGCAGCATTTTTGACAATACCCTTGGCTTCGACATTCATATCAGAAGGGTTTCACCAAAGATGACCCAAATCAAGTGATGTTAATATCGATTTGATTTACTGGATCCATGCCATGGGAGTGCTTGACCGCCCTCCTGTATCATTACATTTTGGAGGGTGTCTTTGTATTTTTTAAGGTCAATGGACAACCATAGTCGGATCCAATACAACACAGGCTTTGATGATATGTCATTGGTCTTACATCACCCATTGGTCTTACGTCAGTTTCCCAGTGAAATAAGGCGTTTGGGCTGCTTAGAGGAAGCTGATGTAGCTTTTTAAGGAAAACAGTTTCTGTGGTAGCTACTTCGTTTGTTTTGTCGTACCCACACATTTCTGCCACATCTGTGGCCGCTGCTTTCGCCTGCACTTTATATATCTCAATGGCCGGTTTTGCGCCCCCACCTCCATTCGGTGCGCAAACCTTAGCTCTGCCCCACTGTTTCTACCCAAGACAAGATTAGCTTTGAGTATCTGTGCTACCCATTGGCAATTGACAGAGAAGCTAATTCCCAAAGAATCGTATGTAGGGATCTGTTCTAATCTACCAACATGGTACATGTTCAATCTGTGGCTTTTTGTGCAACGCGGTTGAAATACCATGGCCTTGGTTTTACCAACATTTATCTCCAGGCCCATGGTCTTACATTTTTCGTAAAAATAGCAAGGGTTTAGTTGTTTCTTCCGGAAGCCCCCAAAGGATGGCTGCCTGGTTGTTGGTGTATATCTGTTGGATTATACCAAGTAGTTGTTCCGGGATTCCCCCATTGAACGTGGTCTTCAGGTCGACAAAGACGGCCAAAGACAGCGTACAGACAGACTTTCCTTAGGATAGCTCAGTGGCAACCTGCTCGCCTTGGATGCAAGACAACATGGAGCAACACAGGTTCGATCCCTGGGTCTGCACTTAGAAACCTCAGGGTATTAAGCGCGTTATAAATTACCTATCATATCATATACAGATAATGTATTTCTGGAGTGTGAGAAATAATATAAAACCTTGATCAATTGTCCTCCGACCTACTTGGAAGCCAGCCTGTAAGTGGCCAATGATCTCCTTGGTGGTTGCCCATCCGTGTGGATGCTCCAGCACTGCTTTTGCAAACATTTTCACTGTAGCATCGAAAAGGGATATTGGGAGATAAATCTCTGAGTCCTCTCTCTCCTTCTTTTTATGTATGGGCACAATTTCTGCAGATATCCATGACTATGGTACCCTCTTTGATCAAATAAAGCATTAAATAGGCGATGCAAAAACGGCCGCCAGATTACCGGTTATGCCTTAAATAAGTCAATTGGCCTCTTACCAGGTAGGATGCCAAGGAACACAACCCCCCCACCTTTTCCGACATGAACACTTTCTCATGGACAGTTCACTGTGAGCGACAACGGACTAACACCAGAGCCGTATACTTGACATTTCCAAACACAAGGGTCAGGCAGAGTCAGGAAATTACTGATAATTACACACACCTGACTTCCATTACACTTCCCCACACGGATAAAAGGCAGAGCACGAAAGCACACACTGAGCGAGGCAAAACACCAGAGAAAGCAACAGTTCCGAGATGGCAGTTTAATATGAGGAGAAAGACGGCGAGACCAGAAAGGGTTACAAGGAGGGAATTGCCTGTGGCCTTTTCAGAGGAAGAAAAACGTTACTTTCACAAGCCCTCGAGGATAAGAAACAAAAGACCGGGAATTAAAGCTGAAGAAAGGTGCATTGTGTGTCGAAGGTACACAGGGCTTTCCTGCATCAACGGCTGAGGCGGGGAGGAGCAATTGCTGCTGTGGTACTGTCCTTGGCTCCGGCAAGAAAGCCACTCCAATAAAGTCAGCACAGCCGGTGAGTCGGGGAGACTGATAGCCGAACGGTCTGTGTTAGAACCAAGGTTGCAAGCAGCAACTTGTAGGAAGAAATCTGCAAAGAACAGAGTTTAAGGCGTATGTGATGAGGGACGCAAATATAATTGAATACCCAAGGAGTGACTTAACTTTTGAAACTAAAGTGGATACCATATACAGGGTGGTCCGGCACTAAGTGGGTGCTCATTCGAAAGGTCTCTTTAGGTATACAACTGAGAGTGTAAAATTGTGAACTGGGAAATCAAAGTTGTCCTGCTACAGGTCAAGCCAAAACCATGCACATTCGAAAGTCTTGGATAGCTAATACGAACTGTAATTGTGAAAAAGGGATCCAAGCCCAGAAGACGGGGATCTGGGGTGAACGGTGAGTCACCCGCCAAAAGATATTGCTGTGGTAAATGTGAACCCGACTGAGGGGTGCCAATGAATTTAACTTAGACTAGTCTGAGTCCAGCTCATGGAGACTAGTTGTATAAAGGGGATCTGTCCCCAGAATAGGGGGATCCATGGTGAAGACTGACTCACCTGACTTGCGTATTTGTGAAAGAACCTTTCGCTTGTTTTCCGTACATCAGGCCCTCTGAATCAAGAGACTATGATAACATAAGAGAATTGGGCACAGACTGCCTTGATGTTGGTAATGGAACTGCGTCCTCATGCCGAAGAAGCCCAAGAGTGTGCTATGCTCGAGTGAACCACCTTGTCTCGTGCTGAAAATATGGGTAAGGTAGGTCAACGGCCTGAACATCCTGATTTATCATTTTGTGAACACTTCTTTCTTTCTCATGAACATTTCCCCACACTATTTGTAAATTAGCAGTACGGTCTGGCAATTGTTTTTTTTAGTATAGGCCAGCGGTATTCAAACTAGTGGGGCGTGGCACCGTGGGGAGCCGCAGTCGCATCCCTGAGGGGTCACGAGAGGCCAGCATGAAAAGTAAAAAAAATATATATATTTGAGCAGGGGCGGCTCCCATGGTCGGGTGGAAGCATGACACTGTCTCAGGCACCAATGAAAAAGTGGCCTGCAGTTGAAAATCAATATTCATTAACACACTGTTTGAATAGTACCGAAGGTGGTGCTTTGTGTTAAAATGTAAGTACATTGTGATATTTATAGAATATTTATTCAGCAACAATGGTCAAAATTACTAACTGTGTATGGAAGTAACTCATTAAACTGGCCAACATTGGCCAAAAAAAGTGGCCCATTTTGACTGGCCCACACTACTATTTAGTATTTTTGGGACAGACATTGCCCTATGATATGATATTTTATTTGTATCATGCTCGTACACAGGTATTTCAGAGCGTGACCAGGCAAAGAGAAGGGGAACAGGCCAGTAGGCCAGTCCGAGCCTGGCGGCTCATCCATAATGCCGAGGGGGTGCCCACCCAGTGGCCTCCTTGCCCATTATGGAGGAGCTAAGGAGGCAGCCCAGTGAAACAATGAGCACTCCCTCAGCTGCTTTTTGTCAGCTGAGGGAGTACTTCAGGGCTGGCTGTACTGTCAAAGGGAAACTCTATTTCCCTTTGACAGTTCAGTTCATTCCCCAGCCGCACATGCTCTCTGAGCCATGCAAGGCTGGGGCGTTTTTCTTCGCCAGCATTGCATAGCTCATTGGAAATGCTGGCTGGGGCACTGCATGTCTGTATGTGCGAGGGGGAGCTCCTGCACCTCCTCGCACATACGGACAGAGCAGCCTGGAACAGGGCGTTTCAGCACCCACATGCAAGCCAATGCAGAAGGTATGTTTATGTTAATTTATTTTATTGAATCATGTGTATGGATGTGTGAATGCTTGTGAAGTGTGAGCGTATGGTGATGGATGTTCGTGTGAATGATAGAGTGATTGCTGTATGAATGTGTGTGTTAGTTTGTTTTGGTCCATTGAGCTGATTTTGGCAAGTGGTGGATAGAGGGGGAAGGAAGGTTGTACAACAAAGGCATTTTAAAAATGCCTAAATTCCTTTGTTGCACTATCCCCCTACCCACCTGCCAAAATCAGCTCTCCTGAGGCACTGTGGAGCCCAGGGGACAGGGATGGTATTTGTTTACTGGATTTCTATCATAGATGTCCAGTCAAAATACCATGCTTTCCCCCTTGCCACCCCAGCGCCTTGTATACACACATAACCATGTTGATTGTGTTAGGCCTAGTGGGGCCTAGGGCACAGGCATGGTATATTTTTGCTAGACATCTTTCATAGATTTCCAGTAAAACATGTCATGCCGCCCCCTTGGTCCCCCCAGCAGCAATTGCAAACTGTTTGGATATTTACCAATATTTTTTAAAGAATTCTCTACAATGCAACATTTTAACCCATTATTTTATTTAAAAAATTCATGGGGGGAAACCCCCCGAAACCCACTTGATTGGTTCGGACTCCTTCACTGCGCTCGGTCGCTATGGCATTTTCGGGAGAAATAGTTATGCCTCTCCACTTAAAAAAATCACCAGATGCCACTGGCTCTCGGACTGTGTTGGGAACGGGATGGGGGAGCCCAGGGACTGTGGTGGGAGCAGGACGGGCGGGAACCATGGGGTAGTGGTGGGAGCAGGGTGGGGAGAGCACAGGCTGTGTGATGGTGTGGGGAGAGTCCAGGGACTGAGTAGGAGTGGGATGAGGGAGCCCAGCCACTGTGATGGGAGCAGGTGTGGGAGCCCAGGGACTATACTGGGAGTAGGGTGCAGTGATGGTGCGCAATGCATACTGTCCATTTGGCATTTTGTGGGGGGCCCGGCCTGCCCAAAATTTGCTCAGGGGGGCCCAGGCTAAACATTATTGAAGGCCACTGGCCTAGTGGATTGACAATGTGAGGCAACATCTTTGATTGGAATGCTCGTCAGAGTCTCATATACAAAACAATCCAGTGTGCTCGTGTATGGACATCACACATTTCGCAGCTATCTCTATAAAAAAAAGAACACCAACACAGAGGGGCGGGTCAGGGGGGTCCCAAACAATTTATTGTTTGCTCAGGGGGGCCTTGGCATAAAAAGTTTGAAGACCACTGGTATAGGCCCTTTTATTTGGAGGAGACTCCACTAGGACTGCATTGTTCATCCACACTCCAGGCCATATGGCAGCACTCTCCAGATGGTGGATAGAATATCCACCGTCCTACATATTTCTTGTGATCCTTAGGGTAGTAGAACATTGTTCCTGAGGGTGACAGGGGACTTTTCTTTATATTCTCATGGGTTTCAGCATCTATATCAATCATTATCTTCATCCCAATAGTGGCTACCTTCTGGCATTGTCCCAAAATGATCCTTATCAGACAGAATCCTAGCAAAACCAACACTAGTATATCTCCAAGTAGTTTGAAGGCATTTGCCAGCCATGTTGGAATCCATGAAAACAAAGACGAGAACCAGTCATCTCCTGCTGTCTCTTTAACTTCATCCTCCATCTTCGTATGCAGAGTTGTCAGCATAGTTATTGCTTCTGTCAGGGTTCCATTTTCTCCATCATGAGAAGCTGTGAAGGTGCAGCAAGAAAGCCAAATCTTGGCACACACCTCCTTCCACTGCTGTAATTAAGTCCAGGAATACCTGTTATGGATGCTCATACGTCTAATGGCCCTCTGTACTTCTCTGATTGCATTAAATCCTTTTATGGTTGCGTTGATGGTTTGCACCAGTTCCCATCTGGTATTCTGCAGCCATTTGGCATTCACTGCAGTCTGAAGTCCAGGCATAAATATAGATGTCATTGTCAACGCCGTCTTGCTAAATAATGTATTCTCATTTAGTATATCATTATAGGCTTCTATTGACTTTAATGAGAAATAGTTCTTCCTCTTCATCCGGCTTCGGTTGAGCGACCTCTTCTTCCTCTGGTGTTCATTCATATTTTGAAATTCGTCAATATGGAGGTCACTTCAGGGAATCACCAATGTAGGAACATGTATGGCCACCATGGAACATATTCCTCCCCAATTTTTGGGCAGCTGCATGTAAGCTCTGGATCCACAGGTCCGATATTGATCCATCAGCACAGCAGTTCCTTCTTTCATTCCTGTTACTTTGAGCACCTGGTTACATCCTTTATTTTCTCCAACCAGAACCAGGCCTTCATTCCTGAAGGATATTGTTGCATTTTATTGTGGTATTATAGATACTGGTCTGCTTCATTGTCAACCCATGTTAGTAGCTTAGAGTACCTGGCCCATGACTCGAAACACATGTAATTTTCTATTTGCACTGTGCTTACTGGTTCCTTCCTCAGTAAGTGTGCAGTGCAAGGTAGCATTCCTTCGTCCCATCATGTGCTGGTAGCAACTCATCCATAAACCAAGAGCTGAGGTCCCACCCAGCATCCTGGTACTCCGGATCTTTCTACTATGTCTGAACATTCCATCCTCCTCATTTCGAAAACCTTTATTCATTCTCCAATCTGGGATGGATACATATGTCCAACCCGTCCCCTTTTCTATCCTTTGTGTTTTCACACAAGTATCTTCTTATGGGAATGGACTCCTTGATCACCATCGTAGGGTTGCCCATTTTCCTTCGAATTGTCCTCTGGTTGTGCATGCTGCTAGATGACTATGGCACTTCGCATCATGTGCAGGCATTTCTTTTGCAATACATGTTGTTGCTCCGTTCATGGCATAGGGGATGCGAGAACATACATAGCAGCTTTCATCTGATGTTCTCTCTCCCACCTCCTTCATGTGCGGGTACCATAAATTATTCTTCAAATTAGTCAAATTATCAAGATATGTATTTATATCTTCAAAATCCTCCCAAGTATCTCTTTTAAGTTGAACAATTTGTTTAGTAAAATCAGGAAAGATGCTGCTTGTGCTTTTGTTAGGGATCATAACAAATGTTGCATTATCCCCCACTGTATCTGCATGTTTAATCATTATTTGTCTAAATGCCATAATAATTAAAAAGAATAGGCAGATCATAATGCAAAATGACATCACAATTAATATTCTAGAAAAACAAATCGATTTTATTGATGGCAATGCATTTCTTATATTCTGGAACCTTCCCATCTTTTTACTTCAATATGTAATTTTGTTATTATAAATCACACTTTTATATAGAAAACTGTAAATTAATTGCCACCATGATTCTGAAAATAATATGATTGTTTTTAAGATTGCCAAGAAATGTTATAATGTCGACATGTGTTATCAGAGCTGAGTAAGGCAGAAATATGTAGGTGAAAACAGCATACTAAAATGTGTGCAAAGTGATTACGATGGGTAGCATAGGAGATGCCGTGTGCTCCTTGTCTTTCGGCTCTGGTACTTACAACACATTGTTCCTTGTACCCATCCAGAAAACCTCCAAGATAGCTGCAAGGCTATTCATTCCTTTTTAGATTTAAACAAATGTCTAACTGTAATTTCAAAAGTGTTTCGTTATTCCATACACTCTTTTTCTTTGCTATGGTTGCTGATCTTGTCCATATGAGCAGAACGTCTTCTCTTGCTTCACTGTCAGTAGATGCAGGTGGGGTCGAAGTTTCTCCCTTGTATGGTTTGATGTCATGCAGATGCATCCAGGGTCACCTTCCTTGTAGCTTAACCGCTGTGGAGGTATCTTCTTCCATCTAGTAAGGTCCCTCTAAACAGGATTTATTCCAGGTGCAGACACATTTACACACTAGCCCCTCGGCCCCTGGATATAAGCTGGGTTGTTTTAAGAGGATTTCTGGATTAGTTGGCTGATTTTCCTCTTCATTCCTCTTTGACCCTTATCTTTGGTTCTTAATCTGTTCAGAAATAAAAGAAACACTAGCAGTCATAGTTGCCAAATAATCATGCATCTCGTCACCTAATGTCTTCGCTACACTGTGGGCATCAGTTTCTAACATTGTTGGAGGAGCAAGAGGTGTTCTCATTCGACATCCAGTCACCAACTCATGAGTAGTTGAGGGGTGATCTGAGCCAGGCTGATTTTGGAGCGCATCTAGGTCAAAGGATAGACAGTGTAAACACCCTTTCTTTAAAGTGATTTTAATCAGAGCTATCCTCTCTTTAAGTAGTCCATTAAACGTTCACATATCACATTCAGCTCTGGGTGATAGGCAGAAGAGAGCTTGTGTTTTATCCTTAATTAAAGAGTGACCTGTTCAAATAGTTCATTTACAAAATGCGGTAAATTGTCACACACCTCAACTTGGAAGCACCTCATGCACAACAAACTTGGTATTGCATGTGGCATTGGGGTGCGCCCATGGACCTGCCTTGATCCTTCTGGAAAAGGGACATATCACAACCAGCATATAACTATAGTCACTACAGCATATCTACATAATATATATGCAGATGCTGAAATGGGCCATTCGCTGTAGGGCTTGCTCCTCTCACTGTTCGCAAAGTGTGCCCTGCTGTACATTTCTGGCACATGATGCAATTTACAATAAACTGTGCCACATGTTCTGACAAATTTGGTGAAAACCATTCTTCTGCAATTGTAGCAGCAAGGGTCTTTTGGGTCAAATGCGTGGGGTAGTGAAGCTGCTCCAGCGCCACTCTCAAGAATGCTAGAAGCATAACTGACTTTCCAGTGCTATCCTGCCTCCAGACTGCCTCAATGGGGGATAAAGAACACCCCTGTTTTCTCCATATGTCTTGCTCCTACTGTGAGTCTCGACCTTGTATCTCAATTAACTGAACCACAGACAGCATGTTAAAGCCCTCCTTTACCAACATGCACCACCCTGCCATTTGTTTAAAACTTCTTAGTTGAAAATCAGAAATGTTTGTGAAATATGTGGGCTTTCTGGCTTCTAAACGTGCGGCTTCGTTTCCGCGAGAAATCATGTCTGTTCCTTTAATATGCACTGCACATTTTACAACTGCGATAGTCAATGGGAGCCTTAATGCCTCAATAGGTTTATCTAATAGGGCCACATGCTGCACTGGAATGCCGTCTGCGTGGAGGAACCCCCTCCTTTTACAGTGTGACAAACCTGAGTGTACAGCTGATGACACATAGGCGGAGTCAGAGTACACTGTCTCTTCATATCTTTGGAGTGCAACGATAAGCACCAGTAATCCTGCAGCCTGTGCTGAGCAATGCGAAGGCAATCTCGCGCTTGTGACTACTTCAAATTCACCCTCGCGGTTCAGCTTTACTACCACTGATCCAGTAGGCCTTTCACCAGTTGTTTGATACATTTTTGAAGAACCATCAATAAAGAGAATGGCCCTCATTACGACCCTGGCGGAATACGAAAAACGATGGCGGAAATGTAATACCGCCATCGAATACCGCCCGTTGCGATCATGACCCGTCACCGTAAAGTACGATGCCATTAGCGACACCGTAGCGAACGCCAACGCTAACTGCACCAAGTACGCGCACGGGCGCCCTGCAAAACCGCAATATCCGCCATGGCGCAACGGTACGCGAATGCTGACCCCAGCGGACATTCACCTAACGCCATCAAGCATGGCGGAAAGTACCATTCCGCCATGGCGAGAACTACGGCATCGCGAACCAACCGTAATGGCCCTACTGAGTGCCTGTACTCCACTCCCTGGCCACATTGCACAACTCCTTGTAGGCGCAATGCAGTCACACCATGCAACCAGCGAAATGTACAAGTCACCCATGCATGCCAACGAACAAATTCAAGTGCCCTGTGAGTGGCCATCCACAAATGGCAACACACCATTGCCCTACTGATGCAGCACAGGCATCTGAAGGTGCAAGTACACCAAAACGAACAGAAAAATCCATGACACAAAACAACAACAGTCCCCCATCGCTTGCCACCAGTGCAAATCAACATCCAAAGCAGTAACCTGAGGGAGACTGCACCAGCCCTGTACACATGCCAGTAGTCAAACCAACCATCAGCATAAGGACGTACCACACAACTGTACCCAGAAGCCGGAACCCAATGCAGAACACCTCACAATACATCGCCCACAAATCGGAATATGCCACATTACTAGCAAAGAATAACGCTACACGGTTAATATCTGAATATAAATTTAATGCACATCAAAATCACCAAGCCCATACAGCCATTTGAACATAAACTCACAAATGATCAGCATTACTGTGGGCTGCATCCGCAATAAATGACCAGCTTCCCCATGTGTGACGCCCTGTACCTTCATGGCACACAGGGGCTACATCAACGTCCAAAAAGGCAACATGGAAGCGCCTAGGACCGCAGGGCCGTCCCATGAAGTAGGCACTAGTCCAGCTGGAAGCTAGGTATGCTGCACCTAGCCACTAGTACTGCGTAAGGGCATGTGGGCCATTGGCGATCGTCCATAAGATCGTAATGGTGCTCCACTGATTAACTCGAAGCTGCAGGTGTCGACTGTAGAAGCCATCTGCAGGAGTGGCGTACAGATGGCAGCGGCAGAAGGGGAGGAGATACCTGTCACCCAAATGAAAAAAATGATAGTATGGGCATCCGAACTCCATATGCATTACTCATTCATTCAACACACCAAACCTACAACCATATGCATGCTAGCCCACTCATAAGATCAATTGCACCCAAAAATCACTTGCGAATCATTACGACCACAATCGAGGTGAATACACTATTTCAAACGAGTGTCTGTGTGCATGCGCCTGTCAGAACAGGATCCATCAGATGGGATCATCAACGTGCATAGACACAAGTGATTGAAGGCGCGTCGAGACAGGGAGGGTTCAACAAAGGCAGACAGACGATGGTCCCACTATGCAGCTTGCATCACATAGCGCAGGGGAAGGGACAGATTCCAAATAGGCATGTACATGGCAGACTCCCAATTAAATCATCTTTCCATGCATCCATTCATCATTCCCTCATCCCGTAATGAAAACGCTTGAATATTCACTCACATAACATTCGAAATTTCCATAGAGTCTGTGCGTAATGCAGCCTTCAAAATCCACTGTGCTCCTGCCCGGATTCCTTGTGTAGTGAAGTCACATGTATTTGGGAACTGCCTTATCGTCCACTACGCCATGGCGCATCCAATTCAGACCATATCAATCATTGCATTCCCGTCATGGGCCCTGTCCCAAGGACATTCAACCATAGAACGTTACATTTCCAGTCAGACCTGTGGGCGTCTCCACGCCGCTAGTTGAAAACCGAAAGCGCTGTCCTTCGAATTCCTCATTTGCAACATCACGTTGAAAAGGCATCTGTGAACGCTTGTATTCACAAATACATGTATGCAGTGCGGCTGTGTGTGAAAATGGTAACTGGCCTCAATCACTGATGGGACTCCCCGCCGTCGGTGAACGTTGGTACAGTGCTGCATGAGGGTCCACCGTTGATCGAGCACTACATTCCACTGACCCTTCACAAGTCTGCTCGCGAATGCAAATATAGTATGTGCAACAATGGGACCATAGCAGAATTAACATATAAACCAATATTCCACAGCCATCGGGATTAAGAACATGATTGCAAATGCAAGATGCCATGCGTCGAATTGCAGCGTCGTGTGCGGGACGTGCTCGCACGAAAGGCATTGCAGCTGACACAGGTGGAATGAATCACCACAGGTGAAGGCTATACAGCCTGAAAACACATAAATTGCACACCCAACCCCCTCCGCCAACCACACCCACCCCAGAATGCTACCGGCAGGACTAGCGATGTTGGGCCTGGGGGACCTGATTGCACTGCAAGTACTCCAACTTCAAGAAGAAGACGAACGCCAACTACTACAACAACCGGCCGCACAGAGGAGACGCAGGAGGAGGAGGAGGAGGAGGAGGGCAAGGCATGGCCACCAAGCCCCACCAGCACAGCCACTACCACCACGCAGGCAGCCCGCAATCCCACGCCTCCGAGCTAATCCGTTCAACCTCACAGCTGAGCAGATCCACACCCTCTACCGTTTGACCGGGACACCATAACCGCCATTGTCGACATGACACACGCTGACCTTGTCAGCATGATAGATAGCCCAACCGCCATCCCACCCCTACTGAAGGTGGTGTCTGTACTCCACTTCCTGGCCACAGGCACCTACCAGCACACAGTCGGACAGTTGCATGGCATTTCACAGCCACTATTCTCACGGACACTATTCCAAGTGCTTGATGCCCTCCTGAAGCACTCAGACGACATCACTTTACCACGCTCGGAGCAGGAGCTAACAAACACAAAAGTGGGATTCCATGCACTTGGCGGCATACCGGGTTGCATTGGTGCCATCGACTGCACCCATGTGGAATTGGTTGTCCCACATGCCATGGAGGCCCAGTACCGCAACCGGAAACAATATCATTCTATCAATGTGCAAATGGTGTGTGACTCCAACAGGATCTTTACACATTGTTCTGCCCGATTTCCGGGATCAACACATGATTCTATGGTCTTGCGGAACTCTAGAATACCACGCTACATGGAGCGACACGCAGGGCGCCGATCCTGGCTACTCGGTGAGTCTCATTTAATGCATGAGTATGTGGGGTAGGTGATGCGTGAATGACCTTTTTAGGAAGGGTGGGGGTGCGTACGTAGCAATGACATTCCACAAACATCCTTTCTTGTCCACATACAGGTGATTGCGGGTATCCACTGAAGAAATGGCTCCTTACACCAATCCGGAACCCACAGGACCAGCATGAGGAGGACTACAACCATGCCCACTCACGTACCCGTGTGGTCATAGAACAGGCATTCGGCCTACTGAAGGCTCGTTTCCGCTGCCTCAGCAGGTCTGGCGGGGCACTCCTGTACCGCCATGAGAAGGTGGCAAAGATGGTCATGGCATGTGTCATGCTACACAACATGTACGTACGTAGGAATGTGGCCATGCCCCCCGACGCAGAACTGCTAGCACCTGAAGATGGTCATGATGAGGGTGGGGATGTGGCAGCACCTCATGGGGTCCGCGAGGCACAGGAGGCCCGTGAATTACGGCAGAATCTCATAGATGCATGCTTCTAGCACTCACGCCTGGTGGCTGTTACATGGACACGGGACTTGTGGCACTGTGTGTGTCTGGGACATGCACAATATGGACTGTACGCCAGGATAGGCCTCGTACACAGAGATCAATGTCCACACATCACATGGGATGAATATGAAGAATTGTATTGCAGATGTGAAAAGACATTACACACCCAATCGACCCGCCACCCAAAGAAGCCCAACACACCCCCTCCACCCTCCTACCTCCCCCCCGAACACCAGTGTCCAATGACGCTCATTGTCAGTGGGCAGACGCTATTGCAAGCCCCCTCTCCGGGTATCAGGGGCACCCCTGCCTGTGGAACGCCGGGTCCTCCCAGATCTACGTTGGGGGCTGCCCTGGACGGAACTTGCAACGGATGATGTCTCTGCCTGCTCACGTCCATGCATGTCCCTAAGGGTTTGTGAGAGCTCAGTGAGCACACGGGGCACAGCGGCAAGTTCACCACATACGTCTTTGGACGTCGCATGCAGTTCACCCCTCAGGCTCTCGGTACTTCTCTCCATTTGTGCCCTTAGTGTCTCTGTACTTCGCTCGATTTCGGCCCTAAGTGTCTCAGTAGATGTTTCAATGGCTGCCTTAGAACCCCCACATTCATCAGCATGCTCCTTGAGGAGCTTGGCTAGTTGCTGCTGTTGCACTATCATCTGCTCGAGGGACTGTTGCCTCTGCTGGGCCATGCCCATTTGCGGTGGTGTCACAGAGGGGCTGGACGCCTCATGTTGTCTTGCAACAGGCCTTGTGGGGGTTGGCCAGTCGTCGTCTTGTGGGTGCCCCTGCGTGGTTTCCTCATGGTGTACGGGATGAAACATGCAGGGGGATTGGGACAGGTCATGGATGTGTCCTACTTCGGCAGCACCGTTTTCTGTGTCGGAGCATGCTGGCATGAATGCAGTGTCACCTAGGGTGCTGCTGCCACCAGAAGCAGTGCCTTCTGTGGCATCCATTGGGGGGACCTGTGGTGCTGCTGTTGTGGACATGCTGGCTGCTGGGGTTCCTGTTGATGTCCCCTCCAGTGTGCTACCACTCGATTTGTGCAGCTGCCGTGCCTTGATCCGTGCAGCTGAGGTGGAGGGTCTTTGCCGTTGTCTTGGCCCTCTTTGCAGGTGTGCTGGTAGGGGTGTCCTGAAGCTCGTCGTTGGAATCGGACCCTGTGGTGGAGTAAAGGAGGGCGAGCGTTATTCATGGGTCTGTGGTAATTGTAATGGCAATTGTATCACATGCATTGGGTGGTACCTGGGGGTGATTTGGGTCAGGGCCTTGGAGGTGGTCTCATTTTTGTGTGCATTGGGGATGCAGTTATTTTGCAGTCTGCAGTTAGGGTGTGCATGCTGCACATGTAGAGTGTGTTTTTTGGTTTTTTGAATATTTATTTATTTGATCTGACTTTTATGGGGTGCTGTCATGGCATTGTATGTGGTTGTTCTCCTGAACATGTGTTTCTATTGCACTATGGGGACACATGGTACTTCACATGGTTGGTAATTGGGGATTTGCCATAGTTTTATTTGGGCCACCTACCTGATTCTTCTGATGTCTGCACTCCTTTCTCCATCCCTCCGACTCCCTCTATGCTCTCCATTCCAATGGTGGAGGCACAGATTTCTTCCCAGGGGGTCAACTTGATGGGTGATTCCGATCCTCCCCCGGTAGCTGTGGCAATGTTCCGGTTGGCAGAGAGTATGCTCCGGACGCGTATCGGTAGGTCGTCCCATCGCTTTCTGCATTGCTGTGGGTTGCGGGGTGCGGTCCCCACCGCACTTACCCGCTGTGCCACCAGCGCCCATATTGCCTTCTTGTTCACAAGTGCCGTCCTGGTCATTTGCGTGGAGAAGACGACGGCAGCATTCTCCTGGAGGGTCTCTGTGAGCACGGTGAGTTCCTCGTGGGAGAAGTGGACCTGCCGCTTGCAGTCGCACGCTTTTTAGCAACTTTTCCCATATTGATTTTTGGACTGGGGTGGCTAACGGGTTGGGATGTGTCTCAGGGTCGGATTTTTAATGGTTGTGTTGGGATTCTGCTTTTATAGGTGTACGGCGTGCTGTTTTCCCGTTCCGGCCCATGTTTTTACTTCCGTTTCCGTATATTTACGGTGACCGTATTTTGCGCTGACCGCTCATTACGGTGACCGCTAAGATGGGTGGCGGAATTGCACCTAGGCGACGTACGACGGCGGTAAAGGGGCGTTTTGGGGTCATTTCCGCCATCGCGGACTTTGCACTTCCGCCATGGCGTGATGCTCGTGCCCGATGGGTCAGAATTAGCCGCACTTTCCTCCATCGTGCAGTGGCGGAAACGCTATTTACGCTATGGCGGTCATGTCAGTTGATTTCCGCCAGGGTCGTAATGAGGGCCAATGTCCTCTCCTCCGAGAGCATTTTCTCTAACACAGGGAATGTCATCATAAAATTCAGTATACGTTGTGCAGTCATGTACATAATCATACCCCCCTACTGGTTCTGCTATGAATATTGCTGGGATCACTATTCTGCATCTAACAATGTTTAATTCAGGGTTTTAGATAATTAGCTTGTACCCTGATGCTCTTTGTGTGGTCAATGTATTTTAGGTTTCTCTACAATAGTAAATAATGCATGCTCAACAAATAATGTTACTGAACACCCCATTGTAATACTTGTAATACTTGAAGCCTTTTCAATGGCAAATGTAGCAGCAGTGAAAGCTTGTTTGCAAGGGTAATGGCCTTTCATAACTGGATCTAAAATCTCACTGTAGTAAGCCAATAGTTTATGCCCATGCCCTAATGTGGTTTTCTGACTAAGGACTGCTGTCACGAATTCTCAATTTGAATGGGAAAATAAATAGAATTCTTCATGAGAATCTGGAATTCCTAACACAGGGGTTGTACTGATTGCCTTTTTTAATTCATCAAATCAAATCCATCCGTCATTTAATCTGTCCATGTTACCTTACTTTTGTCCACCTGTGCTTCTTTAAGTCCTTTTAAAAGTGGTCAAATATATGTGCTGTACTCAAGAACCCAGGCCCTGTAATAGTTACATAGGCCTAAAAACTGTTGCATTCCCTCATGGGTTTAGGTTCTGAAATCATGTACATGACCTCTTCTTGACAATAGTGTAGCTTTTCCTTGTCTATCTTATATCCTTTCTCTGCTAGTATGGTCATGAGTCAAACTGAGTCTTCTCTGCATCTTTCTTCTGTCTCACTGCATCTACGTACTGAATTATTTCATTTTTAAGCTGAACATTGGCCAGGTCCATCTGAAAGGCCCTGGTAAAGATCGAAGGGGACTCACAGTACCCCTGTGCCAAACAAGTACATTTCAGGCGGATATTTCTATATGAAAATGAATCAAGTGTTGTGAATCCTCATGAAGGGGATTTCAGAAGAACACGTTTGTTAAAAATCTCCAACTGTAAAATATTTGGCCTTTGATGAGATATTACATACTATTGTGGCAGGATTTGGAACTGAAGGAAACTCTGCTTCAACAATATTGTGTTCTTCACTGGGTACACCGCCGTGTTACATGGGGACTCAGATGGCACCAATTTTCCTTGCTGCATTAGAGCGGAAATGCTCTTGAATATACTGTCATTCACTTATCTGGACATAGGATATTGTTTTGCTCGTGGCAAAATTGCTCCTGGCTTATGCTTGATTTTAACTGCTCCTACTCGTTTCAATAGGCCCACGTCATATGGACTAGAAGTCCATGCAATATTTGCCACCTTCTCTAAATCCTCCTGGAAAAGTTGTTTCTTTTTTACCCTCACCATTCTCTGCAGTATTTCTCTTTTCTCTACTTTAATCCAATAAGTGAGATTTATGAAAAATACTAATTCATCATCTGAATAATCTTCTCTAAAAAGCTCTTTTTCCATCAAGTCTGTCAATCTATGTCCTTCACCGAGGGCTATCGCTGCTCTCCATCCTCTCCCCTCATCATCTGTTCCATGGACAACCACTCTTTCCTCTCTGACCACTGCTGCTCCTAGCTCTAAGGGATCACCTGTCCCTCTTAATCATCCATATGTATTTTTGGTCTAAACAAAAACGTTTCAGGTATTCTCAATATTTATCTACTAACCTGGGTAACCATGATAATAAAACAGTCACTCCATACAAAAATACTTCTGTATCTAAAGGAATTCTCTATAACGCCTTCTGGCTTTTAAAAGCTAATATAAACTCTTTCACATTCATAAAATGTATCCTTGAAGTGGAGCACACTATTCCTTAGTCAATAAAAGGTATCGTCATGTTAAGTTTTGTCATCAAGTCACATCCTAATATGTTAACTGGTGTCTGCCGAGAATATAATAATGGCATCGAGATATCGTGTTCTCCTATAGAGATTGGTAATTCATCTGTAAAAGGAACTAAGCTCAACACCCCCAGAGTATCCCTGCACATTCATGGCAATGCCTGACATTGGGTATTTTCCCTCACGGACACAGGAACAAGTTGCTCCAGTGTCTACAAGAAACGAAAATGTCTTGCCTCCTATTGTTACCTTGACCCTCGGTTCCTCTTGGGGGTCCGGTGTGTAAGGAAGGCATGGTATCAAAAGTAAGACAGACAAGTGATCACAGTTCAAGGGCATTTATTGAACTTCAATTGGGTTTGAAAAAAGCCTATCTAATCCTAAATCTAAAGCTGGGAGCAAACTACGGCCATCAAATAATAATAACGCAGTCCTAGCAGAGTGTTTGTCAAAATTAAAGGGCCTGTACTAATAAACCTATCACCAAACCTTACTTCTAAATACAAATAGTGCAGGAAACATTGTTATGCAAGGGAAAAGTGTTCAAGAAATGATATGTCAGGATATTCGAGCCGTTGGCTTCTCTTACCTAAGTTTTCAGCAAGGGAAAATGTGGCACACTCAAGCTTAGCACACACTCCTGCTTCTCTAGCATGAGGATGCAGTTCAAAACCTCAACATCAGGGCCTACTCTGCCAAAGTCTCTTTGCCATATAAAGTATCTTATTTCAAAGGGCCTGATGTGACAATAAATATTAAAGTTCCTTTTGTCTCAGGATTTCACATGTACAACTTCTCGGGTGATTTACTATTTGCTCTGGGTCCCCCTCTGCTGGGCTCAGACCCACTCTAACCCAAAACCTTCAATTGGTCTCCCTCCACCGGGCTTGGACTAAATGTATCTACTTTTCCGAACTTTCTTTACTTCATCAAAAAATCAAAGACTTTCGGCTGTGTGCAGGATTTTGCTCGAACCGTTGCAGGACCACTTTGATTCACAATTCTTTGTTCTCTTCTTAATAGAACCTTTTTAACTTTCACTTCTGCCACTTCTCAGCTGGATACCTTACATAGAACTTTGATTGAGCACCCACGCAGTGCTGGCCCACTGTGGCAAAGGTATTGTATCTTGCTTTTAAAGTTCAATCACTCATCAGCAGTTCATCTTTACTTGCGTCTTTTATCTCACGTGTTTTAACAATGTTCATTCCAGCGCTCATCATACAATGTTTCTGCTTGCAACTTTGGCTTCAACACAGACCGGTCTTGTATCAGTCTCCCCAACTCACCGGCTGTATTGATTTCACTGATGCTGCTTTGTTCTTGGAGCCAAGGACGGTACTACGGCAGCCGCTGCTTCTCCCCACCTTGATCCTTGAGATCCCCTCCTGTTTTGCCGTCTTTCTCTCTCGTCCAGCTGTCGTCTCAAAACTGCTGTTTCATCGTGTGCTTTGCCTCGCTCAGAGTGTGCTCTCGTGCTCTGCCTTTCATCTGTGTGGGTGTCAGGGATACAGGCAGACAGAGACATGGACAGGCTATGCACAGGGGAGTTATGGGCACTATTGTGGTAGAACAGGCTTGACATGGAAGGTTGCAACCATATAAAAGGCTGCTTTGCCCTATGTGCAGGAAAAAGGCACTAAAAACTACATTGCCCAGCAGCCGGCGCCAAAAGACTACAATAACAAGCATGCTTTGGGCCAATTCGGGCCAATCAGGGACCAGGAAGGGTGCGGCAGCCCCAATGCGCATGCGCAGAGCCCCAAGCACGGGGCTTGCGCTTGAGACTCCACGACGAGAGGACGTGTGGACCGGAGTTCCAGCAAAATTACACGCTAGGGGCCCAGCCCCACCCGAGCAGCAGCCCGGCCCCTCGCCTTCACGAGATAAGTAAGCCTCAAGGGGATCGAGGGGAAAGCGCAGGGGGCCACCGTTTGCCCATCCAGAGCCGCTGCACCATTACGAAAAGCTAAGTGGGCATAACTTCGGCGCCGCAGGCGCGGGCGGCATATTTTGGGAAGAATTAGCCCGTGCTGGGGTTCGCATTGTTGTTGGGTGTTTCCGCCTCCTGGAGACCACGAAGGCCCGCGAGGCAAAAACACCGGAGACATCTTACTAAGTTGGTTGCACCAACATTTACGAGGGTCTGCAGGAAGACCGCTCGTGCAATCCGGTGACAACTTTAATCACGTTCGCAGGGGTCTGCAGGAAGACCGCTTGCTACTAGCCCTGGGCTCAGCTGCACATAACTTGTTTTTGGTGCATTATTTTGCACAACCCGGGCCCAGGAGGCATAACTTGTGTGTGTGTGTGTGTGTGTGTGTTTGTGTAAGTCGCATGCTGTGAATGCTGGCAAACTCAAAGGGCACATTTTAATGCTTGTCATTTCTTTTAGCTTGGACCATTGAAGACAAAACTTCTCAGACGTGCTCAAGACTCGACCGCCCTTAAAGGACAGGACTCTGAAGACCAGAGCTAAGTTTGCATGCTAATTCTATTGTTGGAACAGTGGTCTGGTCTGTTGACATAGGGTTAGGTAGCGTAAGGGAGAGCTTATGTGCAAATTGGTGCTCATGTAAAGAATAGTTATAAGGGCTGAGGACACAGAACAAAAGTGCGCAGCAATCAATCTTCCCTTATATTCCCCCAGTCCTGTCCATAACCTCTACCTTACCCTCAACCCGGTTTACCTAACTTCCCCCTACCTATCCACTCATCAAGACCCTAACCCTCCTTCCCTGCTCTGGTCAAGGAAACCCGTGTAAGCTCTGACTTGCGAGCTCCACGACTACAGTGGGGGTGGTTGGTACAACGTCGCTCCTGCGCCTTGGACCCGGTATCGTGACAGTGGGAAAGCTTAATGGAAGTCAGGTGTATGTAATTGACAGTAATTTCCTGACCTCGCCTGACCATTGTATTGGGACATGTCAGGTATACTGCTCAGGTGTTAGTCTGTTTTCTCCCATAGCGGTCAGTCCATGTTTAAAGTGTTCATGTAGTAAGAGGGGAGAGGGGTAGAGTTCACAAGTATCCTACCTTGTAGGATGGGCTAAAGGTGTTACAGGCAAGAGGACACCGCATTTCACAATCTGGTATCCCACTCAGACTCCCCGAAAACCCATCACCCAGGTGATCCTCCGGCACTGGTCTACCCCCAGGAACTGGATCCAAAAGCGATGGCCATGTGAGGAACCTTCTGGTTCCTCACATATGTCACTGAGAGTACAGAACACATCATGTCGTTCTGTGGACCATCCTAGTGTGGATATAAATTCATCCCTGTAACTATGAAAGAATTTCCTCCTATCACAGTCACACTCCCTAATTTAGGTGTGGATATTTGTGGGACTACTGCATTTGTATTCCATTGTGGTACCATGGCCTGTTGTGTCTGTATCTGTTGTGTTTTCATAGACACTTGCATTTGAAATTGAGCTTGCTGTGGTTGTGGTGCACGTGCTGATTCTGTGTGTGATCTTGGGCATAATACTCCTATGGTTCTGTATTATATTGTGGAATATAGCCCATCCACCCTCTTGGAGCCTGCCAATTTTCTTGCATGCCCACTTTACTTCTGTATGTTCTGGCTATGTGTCATATCCTTCCACAATTCTAACATTGTTGTGGCTGTCTGCTATTAAATCCTGCTCCTCCCTGAAGGTTCTAAAATCTGCCTTGTCCTCCTCCTCTAGGTCCATTCGCTCTTCCTCTTAGCCAAAAATTGTACCCACTCTGATCCATAGGATATACTAAATTACTTTCCTGTGCTGGTCGCATCTATTGTGTCGCCACACTTCCACCACTCATCAATACCGCTCCATTTATGTCTAGTTGTAAGCATTGTTTCTGGACTACCTTCACTTCCTCCTGCTTTCTACCATCAGCTTTCTTTTTGTTCGTCTCTTGTAACAATCGCCATTGATGCACGATTAGTCAAATGTATTTCTGGCCATGGCTTTACTTCCATCACTTGGAATTGCCATTGCATTTCGGTGCTGGACTGCCCCTGGGCAGGACAAAGACTGATATGCAAATGTATATTTCCCATCTGTGAAAGGCACAGTGAGTAAAAGCAGTGGCTGCGAACTCTCAAGTGGTTAATAACCACTGAACAGGTTATCAGGTCTGTTCTTTCGAGAGAGGGCGCCCGCTACCTTTGCAAAACTATTTTTCAAGGAACCTGGGATTGGTAACCCTAGGTCTCCTGGGGCAACCAGACGTGGTCTCCCTCTCACTGTGCTTAGAGAGGCATCAGCTTCACCTCACTGATGATCCCCAACAAGGGTGAAACACGTGTATGGGGTTGCTGGTGGTACTCTCGTTCAGGTTGGAATTGCCATTGCATTTCGGTGCTGGACTGCCCCTGGGCAGGACAAAGACTGATATGCAAATGGATATTTCCCATCTGTGAAAGGCACAGTGAGTAAAAGCAGTGGCTGCGAACTCTCAAGTGGTTAATAACCACTGAACAGGTTATCAGGTCTGTTCTTTCGAGAGAGGGGCGCCCGCTACCTTTGCAAAACTATTTTTAAAGGAACCTGGGATTGGTAACCCTAGGTCTCCTGGGGCAACCAGACGTGGTCTCCCTCTCACTGTGCTTAGAGAGGCATCAGCTTCACCTCACTGATGATCCCCAACAAGGGTGAAACACGTGTATGGGGTTGCTGGTGGTACTCTCGTTCAGGTTGGAATTGCCATTGCATTTCGGTGCTGGACTGCCCCTGGGCAGGACAAAGACTGATATGCAAATGGATATTTCCCATCTGTGAAAGGCACAGTGAGTAAAAGCAGTGGCTGCGAACTCTCAAGTGGTTAATAACCACTGAACAGGTTATCAGGTCTGTTCTTTCGAGAGAGGGGCGCCCGCTACCTTTGCAAAACTATTTTTCAAGGAACCTGGGATTGGTAACCCTAGTCTCCTGGGGCAACCAGACGTGGTCTCCCTCTCACTGTGCTTAGAGAGGCATCAGCTTCACCTCACTGATGATCCCCAACAAGGGTGAAACACGTGTATGGGTTGCTGGTGGTACTCTCGTTCAGGTTGGAATTGCCATTGCATTTCGGTGCTGGACTGCCCCTGGGCAGGACAAAGACTGATATGCAAATGGATATTTCCCATCTGTGAAAGGCACAGTGAGTAAAAGCAGTGGCTGCGAACTCTCAAGTGGTTAATAACCACTGAACAGGTTATCAGGTCTGTTCTTTCGAGAGAGGGGCGCCCGCTACCTTTGCAAAACTATTTTTCAAGGAACCTGGGATTGGTAACCCTAGGTCTCCTGGGGGCAACCAGACGTGGTCTCCCTCTCACTGTGCTTAGAGAGGCATCAGCTTCACCTCACTGATGATCCCCAACAAGGGTGAAACACGTGTATGGGGTTGCTGCTGGTACTCTCGTTCAGGTTGGAATTGCCATTGCATTTCGGTGCTGGACTGCCCCTGGGCAGGACAAAGACTGATATGCAAATGGATATTTCCCATCTGTGAAAGGCACAGTGAGTAAAAGCAGTGGCTGCGAACTCTCAAGTGGTTAATAACCACTGAACAGGTTATCAGGTCTGTTCTTTCGAGAGAGGGGCGCCCGCTACCTTTGCAAAACTATTTACTTCCATCACTGCCTGTTTCTTCATCTGCCTTTGCACTGGCTCAGGCAGTCCCTGGCATAAAATGTAGTAAAATAATGCCACAGTTTTATCCCACGGTTCTCTTGTCTCAAGACGCCATCTCTCTTGAATATCTTGAATAAAGGCAACAGTATCTTCATCCATGCCCATTTTCCTAGTCATAATCGCAACCATATCTGATGTATCGGGATATTGTACTCTGAGCGCCTGCCATACATCTGCTCTGCAATTCTTAAATGGTGCTCCATCGTGTGTCATTTTTTGTTCAGTCACACCCGCATAGCCCGCTTGCTTCCAAATCTTGTCAGCCCATTCTCCTAGAATGGCGGCCAGCAGGCCTTTTATGTCACCTATAGTTAACGTCATTCCTGATCTCATCTCTCTAGCTCATAAATCCATTTTCCTGCACCTGAAGTCAAACTAGGTAATTTACATTTTAAATTATCCTTATCCCTTTGCGGCCACCGAATATATTGTGGTCGTCCTCTCCCTTTCTCTAATAATAGGAATTGTAAAAACCCTGATCCATAATCATACCCACCTACACTTTTTGTTTTCCAGGTGGGGCTAGTCTGTCGATTTGTCTCTGTACTGTGGTGACCGTAATCTGCTTACATAAGACAGAGATACATCCCCTGCACTGTGGGATTGTGCTTGTGGGTGCTCGGTATATTGTGTCGATTCTGGTGTTTTTTTTCTTTACGGTACTCGACCATTGTACCCCTTTTACTACACTTCAATATTTCAAAAAAAATCACATGCAGCCTCTCACCGCGCTTTCTCGTTTTCTTCCCTTTCATCATCTTACATAATTATGCCCCAGCTTGTATGGCTATCGTCCCTTTCCACATCATCAAAATCTAGTCTACTTAAAGACTGCATTCTATGCTCGTCTGTTATGGCATCATCTGACCTACTTCCTATTTCCCTCGATAAAGATCCTTCAACATTCTCTTTGGTCTTACACTCATCCATATCCCTCATTTGCCTATCTAAATCCCCAATCCATTATCCTATGTCTTCTGCTTCATGCTCGTCAGCCCATGTTTGTATTCTCGGTATCCCTTGCAGCTCCTTGCCAGGCTGTTTTGACCCTCTCTCATCCTCATTTCATTATTGTGCTTCAATCGGGATTATACTTCTATTAAATAGATAATCTATCTCGTCATCCTTTAGTCCCCTACATCTGTTAATTTCTTATTCCCTTCTCCTCCTCTCTATCAACTCTTCTTCATCTTGCCTTCTTTGCAACCTACATACTTTCAATCTTTGTATTTCTCTTTTCTCTCGTTTCTTCTCTTCTATTCTCTCCTTCTTTCCTTGCCTCACACTTTCTTCTTTTATGCTTTCGCTTCCTATCATTTTCCTTCTCTTCTTTGTATCCTCTCATGTTCTCTTTCTTTTTTCCCAGCTCTTCTTTCTTCTCTTTCTTGAACCCCATCAATGCCCTCATCATCTAGCTTGTGTAATATCTGTCCTCCCATCCATTCATTCTGTGCTATCGCTACTCCCATACCCTTTGTCTCCTTGCTTCTTCCTCTATCTCAAACTGTCTGTCCTGTCCGTCCTTTCTCTCATCACGTGGTTTACTTTCATCGCGTGTTGATATATATTAGCATTCTCTACTTCTGCTCTCTTCCGCCTTATCCTCACTATTAAAGGCGGGGGCACATATGTCGGATTAACATACCCAGCTGCTGCTTTCAATTCCTTTAAAGCATAAAATCCCTGCTCCTCAGTATCTGTGCTATTGTTTTCAGAAGGGGAAGAGGAGTCTTTTCAGATGTGGAAAAAGGAGCCAAAGGCGTTATATCCTCCTCTTTATGCTGATTAAGCATCCACTCCTTCTCAGGCGGATCTTCTTTCTCGCTCCGATACATCTCCCACAACTCTAAAACAGCCAATCTTTTCTGTAACTTCTTCCCCTTATGTGTAGCATCCAAATATGTTGTCATATGTCACAATACTGTTTTAAACAATGAACCCTCTTGAGACCACTGCATAAGTGTTTTATTAGTCGTGCCTCTGACCCAATCTGCGTGATACTGCCTTTTCTTGGGTGTATATCTCAGGAGTGTCCTGCATAGGTGTATCTCCCATGATGACAAGTCGATCTCGGCTGTCATTTCTGACCAGATCTTTTATATTTGTATTTAATTTATCAAGTATACCGCACAAATTAATTTGAGCAGGCACTATCAATCGCTGCTTATTACCAAAAAACAATTTTTAACCACTTTAAAAGCCTATGCAGTGATGTTCTTTTTGTTCCTTCATTTACACTTTCTATCAATGTAACTGTCTTATTTTATTATTGATGTTTTATTAATCTCTTCTTTAATTACTATTCTCCTTTGATTTTTACCCTCCTCATTGATGTTAATCTCTTGATTAATAAAACATCTGATGATCACCTTCAGTTGTTACTATCGTTTTATATCTCCTAATCTAAACACAATAAAAGTTTTATACTGACATATTTATAACCCCATACACATGTGCACATTTTAAATTGTCTGCGTATGCCCTCCTTTACTGTCCCTAGTATATGTGTGTCATCTCTCCTTTTACCCCATTTTGGAGTTTGATACGCACTCTTCTTTTTGGCCTTGCCTCAGGAATTCTTAATACCCCTACTTAGAGTCTTTTTTAGTGTGTACCCTTCCGCCCCTCTTGGAACCAGGAAAATGAGGTATTTATTTCTCTGCTTTCTAATCCCCAAAAATCCTGTTACTTCTATACATGTATTTACAATACATCCCTCTCCCTATTTTTGCCACCTTCGATGCTCTACTTACATCCGTGGCTCACCTGGAGTCCTTCGGCATCGACTCTTCCACAATCGACTAGTTCGCCTTGAGTCCGCAGTGCACCGGATAGGAATTTCATCAAAGGGGCACCTGCCAACCGATTCTTCTCACACATGTGTTTTTGCATGCCGATCTCCACAGGAAGCTCCACTGTCTTTCAGCTAATGGCAGAAGCGATCGAGAGTCCCAGAGTCTAGACCTGGGCCTAGGCCGATTAGACCAGAACCATCCGCACTGCTACCAAAATGTCCTCTTGCACCCTGAAGCATTTCATGTGCTAGATGGAATTGCCAATAATGATCTGTGACCCAAATAACCGGAGAGACCTAAAGTATATGGCAAAGTACTACTTTATTATTAACATAAAATAAAGTAGAGCAATCTGGCGAGCAACAAGCTGTAGCCCACACACTCAAACTTGATTGTACAAAGGTTTTATACCTCAATGTACGTCAGCTAAAATGTCATCCTACATGGCAAATTGTAAAACGTATAGAAGGGTGGGATTGGTTAAGGGAACACATATACCTATAGTATGAATAAGTGTTAGTAACTCCATTGGCTGCCCCTATCTGTTAGGCATGCCGCAAACCACCTATAACCATGTATAACACTTATTATAGCGGAAAAATGGCAGTGGGTTGCTCGTTGCAACACTGTATAGCATGTTTCTACATAGACCCTCTAATTGGTTGGAATGCTTTCCCAACCTTGGACTTTCGGCTCTTTAGCAGCACGTAAGCAAAATGGATCTCCGGGTGCTGAGAGTAACGTCAGACTACTCCCCATTTTCCCAATTAGTCCATCATCTCTCATTGGTCCGGCCCTAAAACAAGGCTTCTCCTTTGTAGTTCACCTTGCAGTCTGTTCTTTATTCTAGGACGTTTAAGTATAGGTACACCATTATCTTCATCTAGAGCTTAATAAATAGCCCTTATTTTTTACTTCTGAATCACATGTGTAGACACAATAACTGTGTTCCTTTCAACCTTTCATTTATTGCTATTTGATTCAATTGTACTGGCTGTTATTACTCCTCTTGGCCTCTAGAAACTTGCTCACTCCACCTTGAATAGGCTTTTTGCATTTTTAATGGTCCAATACTTGACTCTTGCAGATGTTTTCTTCTGTGCTTAATCTAAGAGAAATGGCTTACGTACATGGCTTATCCTTTTCACTCCCCTTGTGCCTTGCAATTAGTCCTTGAAGTAGCATCCTTGTTCTCAGGCCAATAGACTCCTCTTTATTCCACCCATGAAGTTATTTTTCCAGCGTCTCCTGACTCTGAAGCCCTGGTCTGTCTCTGAGGTAGCTTGATTGGTTTTAATACGAGTCCGGCGTCCATCTTTTTCATCATGGCTGCTCTAGCCACATTATGTTTTCCTCTGCAGCAAGCTTCTATATGTCTCATCTACCTTGCGTTTCTGTGCATATACACTTATTAGTCAGCAGGTTCTTTCACCTTCTTCGCATGTATGATTTCTTCATATTCTATTACATGTTTCTCTTGTTACTTCATTCACATCTTTATTCTTAAGTATTTGCATATCGTTTCAGTATCTTTTCTTCATGACGTCACACTGCCTTCGTCATATTTCACTTATAGCTCTATGATATCCAGTGGTGTGTGTCAATATCCTTCCACCCTTTCTGAGTTGTAAGGAAGCCGTGATAGCAACAGTAAAGACAGACACAAGTGATCACAGTTCAAGGGTGTTTATTAAACTGTAAATGCAGGGTGGAAAAATGACTAACCTAAATCTAAGATGGGAGCAAGCTTCGACCATCAAACGAAAATAAGGCAGTCCTTGTGGTGTTGTGTCAAAATGAAAGGGCCTATACTAAGAAAACCCTATTGCCAATCCTTAGTTTAAATACAAAAAAGAAGTGTGGGATAATGTTCTCAATAAAGAAAGAAGTGTGCACAAATAATAAGTCAGGATGTGATACGTTTTGAGCACGGGACAAGAAGGATCCCTTGAGCACAGCACACACTCAAGCTTTCCCAGCATGAGCCGACAGTTCCGTTCAGCTATCAGGTTCTTGATGGTTAAGTCTCTTTTCATAAACAGTCTCTTGCCTTTGGGGGCCTGATGCATTCAACAAATGAACCAAAGTTCTGTTCCATGTATGCATTGGGTGATGGCTTCACCCCTGGGTCCCCCTCTTCTGCACACAGACCCTTCACCAGTCATATTTAATAAAACCACTAAACAGTTCCTTTTCTCATTGAACTTTGGGTGATGACTTTTCACTCCTAGATCTCCCTCGACTGGGCTCGTACCCAACTGACAAGAGGGACAATTCACTTCCACTAGTCTTCTTGCATTCACAAATCTTAACGTCTTTTGATTAAACAGTTCTTCGGACTTTGCCCCTGGTTGGCGGCTTCCCTCTGCCAGGTTTTCTCTCACCAAATTTTATAGACAGTTCACTGTATTTTGGGACTTTAGACTTTGCCCCCTTTTGTTAGCATCCCTCCACTGGGTTCACTCCTACCAACCTTTGCACCATACTGTTTGTGAACTACTTTTGGATCGGGGTTGAAAGCCCACAATCCAAATGTTCGAGGGAGAATAGACCGAAAAGACCAAAGATTATTTTTCGGAAATAATCTTTTGTCTTTTCTCCCCCGAACATTTACAACTTGGCCAGACCCACCCCCCAGATTCCCCATCACACCCCCACCACACCCTTAATTACCTTGTGTCCCTGCGACGCCTGTTCCCTTTCACTTCCTCACTTCTGTGATCTCTGGAACCCACACTGCAGGGTCCTTTTCTTTTTTCTTTTTTGGGGTTGGGGGTGGCTGCGGGGGACACCCTTGTAACCCCTAGCACTGAATGCGTGATCTGGTCGAACCTTTCGGCCCTTTGGAATTTTCAAAGAGCCGAAATTCGGCCAAATCACACATTCAGTCATTATTTATCTGCCATTTTGGATGATTCCCTACTTTTCACCATGCAGGATTCATTTCCCTTAACTTTCACAATCATCTGTCGGTCAAAGACTTTCGACGGTACAGAGGATTTTTACAAGACCCCTGTATTATCACTTTGCCTCTCTTTACCTCTTCCCAAGGCTTTCTGGTTATGTAGTCTCTACCATCGGGCAATCGTCCAGAGTTTCCTGCGTGAACATCCACGTGGTGCCACACGTCTCCGTTGGGGACTTTTCCCCTCTTTCATCAACAGTTTCTTTAAACCTTTGAAAGTTCAAATCAGCTGTTCGCTACATTTCGTTCAACACAGTTTGGTTTCTTATTGACTCTCCCCTTGACTCACCAGCTGTGATGAACTGCTTGGCCTTTCTTCTCTTTGGAGTGAAGGTTGGTACCTCTAAGACAAGCGTCTCTCACCGGCTTGGTAATCAGCATAGGGGGGTCTCATGTACCATGCTCATCTGCTGCAACACAAGCTGATTTTTGTTTGCGGCCTTATGTTTCTATCTGCAGAGGTTTCATTGACCTTGATCGGAGATGGTAAGGTCGCTTCACTCCTTCTCACCCTCTCGGTATTCGCTGTCTTTCGCCTCCTCTTGAACTGCCGTGCTGAGTTAGCTCTCACGTTATGCATTCTGTCTTGCTCATTTGTGCTCCATCGCTGTGGGGAAGGGAAAGGGCCATCAGGTGTGTGTGATTCTGGTCAATTGCCCATCTTTGCCTGACCCTGTTATTGGGACATTCCAGGGAAATGGCTCGGGTCTTAGTCCGTTGCCTTTCGGAAAGAGGGGGGGGGCAGTATTTTGGGATATCCTACATGGTAGGTTGGGGAAAAGGTGTTGAAAGAAGGGGGCTACCACGTCTCACCTGTTGGTGTCCCACTCTCAGTCCCCAAGGGCCCCTCATTCAGGTGATCCTCCCTCACTAGTCTGCCCCCACGAACTGGATCCAATAGCGATGGCCGTGTCCTGGCCACCTGGTTGACAGATCCCTGGGACTAGCTAGGGAGAAACTTTCAGGTTTCTCACAGAGTGCATATCATCTCTCATACACTCAATGTGGTATTGGGATGATACCTGGTGTTGCACACAGGACTCTTCTCCCACAGTTCCAGTAGGACGGAGATGAGGGGCGGGAGCCAGGGATGACGGGTTTACCGGCTTCTCGACAGATGTTTGTTGTGTTTTTAGTTTGGGTGGTGTGGGCTACGATGCCCTTGCCTGCTCCCCTTTCACTACTTCTGCCTCTAGAGCGGCTATATCGGTCCCTTCTATTTTGTCACTAGCCACCCAGTTACAAAGCAATAGTTGCAGACTAGGAGCATGCTTGCAGCCATCTAGGTCATATAGCAAGTCTTTCATATCAGGAATATAAACATTAGCCTCACTAATGGGTGCAAATGTTTTTATGTAGGGGACATACCCGAATTTGCCTTCCTTTTAGACATTGCTATGGATCAAAAGTCCTAATGCGTGGGCCCCTGTCACTGCAAATCCAGCAGTTAGGTTTAGGGGTTGTATCTAGAAGGCACCTCGATCTACTACTTTATTAGGCTCACAGTAGCACTCCAGACAGAGTCGAGTGAAAGCAGTTGGGAGTCAATAAATTCAATATGTACGACTATTCAATATTATTTCCACCTTAAGCACGTCACTGCTATGATGAAGTTGTAGAGGATGCTGGCGTATGTCAAGTGGTATAGCAAAATAGCACCTGCCACTGCAAGTGACCAGGCTATTACCCTGCAGTGGCAAGGGGAATTTAAGACAGTGGTACCATAGTCGGGTACTTGGAAAAGTGCTTGTGCAAAGAATGCTGCTTAAAACTGTATGAAAGTGCTTGTGCAAAGAATGCTGCCTGTCACCAAGTTTATAAATGTATATGTGCATACTCTGCTTAATAAATTAATTGAAACCTGAATGATCGCCTATTCGTACACGGGGAAGGGTGCTCAGCCAATCAGGTGGATAGAACAGCGGGTGACAATACACAGTGTACCGCATGCTATTTCCAGCCACCCTAGGCCCCTCCCCGGGTGGTGCCATGTTGACTGTGAGGAGGCAATCAGGAGCTTCTTTCAGTTGCCTCCCCACATCCCCACCCTCCCCCGAAAAACATAAAATACCCTTTCTGCCACTCCACGTACCTGCTGGACTGGACGTTTGTGCGCCGGTCCCAGTGCTCCTCACTCCCGTGGCCACCATAGAAATAGATAAGGGACTAAGCCCCTTTTCCTATGATTGCGTGCATCTTTTTTTTCCTTCAGGAGAATGGGCTCTCGCAATACGTGCAGAGACAATCTCCCACATTTGTTTTGTAACTATTCGCACTCTGGGCAAACCCTGGGAGTGAATGGCTATCACCCCCTTGTTGGGGGGCAGACATGACCGATGACAGCCGACAGCCCTCAAAAGAGGCCCTTGCTTCTCCCAGACCTACCTAGGCTCGAGCTGGCAAGCTGTTACCGGCCATGCCCCCCCCCCGTCGCAGCTGTGATTGCCATATACATAATTAAGATGTAAAACTTAATAGCACCATCAGGTTTCTGCTCTTATAATGGTTAAATAAAGCACCAACTTAACTATAGGGCCTTAATATGAGCAGCAAGGTTTAGGCGAGGAATACCCGACAGCTTGGAGGACTGCCTTTCTCCATCTCCCTCTACTCGCCCTCAAAACTGCATAACTCGGTTAACCTGCGCTTGATCGTGTTATTCTTACACGAGGTTAATGTTCGTCTCTTGGACACACTTGTACTTTCATCCGTGCGAGGCCGCTGGCTGGCGGATCTGTGATGTTCTCGCTGAACTTTGTAAGTGAAGCATGGTATCAAACAGTAAGACAGTTAAAGGGTGTTTATTGAACTTCAATTGGGTTTATAAAATGCCCATCTAAATCTAAAGATGGGAGCATGCTACATCCATCAAATAATAATAACGCAGTCCTAGTGGTGTCTTGTCAAAATAAAAGGGAATATACTAATAAATCTATTGCCAATCCTTACCTCTAAATACAAATAGTGTGGGAAACAATGTTATGCAAAAAAAAAAAAGTGTTCAAGAAATGCACCTGCTCGCAGGTCCACTTTCTACTGCAACTAATCTCAACCTCTTAGCACCTACTCACCCCTGCAAACCATTCATTTTCTCTCCATTGTCTATCTGGGAAGCGGGAAACATCATTAAAAAGCTCAAACCGTCTAACTGTCAAGGCTACTCCTGCCCTACACCAGTCATAAAGGAAGCTGCACATGACCTTGCCCCTTTCATTTCCACCTTCATTAATGCCTCATTCAAATCAGGTACTGTCTCAGACAACCAGAAAGATGCTTGGATCATCCCCCTCATCAGAAAACCTACCCTCAATCCAAGTAACCCTTTGAACTACAGACCCATTACCACAGTGCCTTTTCTTCTGAAAATCTTAGACCGAGCAGCCCATTTACAAATTCAGGACTACCCCGAATCCAACAAACTACTCGGTCCCCGGCAATCAGGCTTCCGCCCCAGACATGGAACAGAGACCGCTCTCATTGACTTAAAAACGCAAATTGAAGACCTTAAAGATAAGGGCAAGCTAGCTCTATTACTCCTGCTCAATGTTTATGCAGCTTTCGACCTGGTCAACCATCAAATACTCTGCCATCACCTAAAAACCGCTGCTCACTTCTCAGATGAGGCCACCTCTTGGATCAGATCTTTCTTGGCAAACAGAACCATGCGTGTCTTCTCCCCTTCTGCCTCTGCTAATCCATCACCAGTCACGTGCGGGGTCCCGCAAGGGTCTTGTGTATCCCCCACATTTTATAATGTGTTTACGAAACCTCTATTTGATATTCTCGACTATCTGGGTGTCACCTACACTAACTATGCGGATGACACTAAGATACTCATCCCCATCACTGGTGACTACGAAACTGACTCAAAAACACTCAAGAATGTTTATACAGTTATTCAGAACCGGATGGCACATGGAGTTACTTATCTTAGGCTCCCACCTTAGACTTAACAAACTGGACCCTGCCTTTAAAGCATTTATCATTTACAGGAATACCATTAAGGTGTCTAATGATACTAAAACTCTCAGTTTTCATCTAGACTCTACGATCTGTCTGACGAGACAAATCAATGCGTTGGTCTCCGCATCAGCATATACATGATAACTCTTGACAGCTTGCAGACCTTTCCTCCCGGCCTTGAAATGCATTATCCTTGCTAGAACTCTCATCATGGCTAATATTGACTACTGCAATGCCCTTTACTTGGGGACTAGTCACAAGAACATCAACAAGCTACAAGTAACCCAGAATAATGGCATCAGAGCAGCCCTCAATATCCCTAGAAAAACTCATATCTCCGACACAAGACAGAGTCTTCACTGTCTCCCTGCTGCTCTCAGAATATCACCCAAAACTCTTGCACTGACACAGAAGTGTCAAGCCAATCACACACCTGAATATCTGGCTAACTGTTTCACCGCACACGGCCACCCGACCACTCAGATGTGCCCAAGCCCACTCACTTGCCATAGCCAGATTTAAACTACAAAAAGCAGGGGGTCCAGCTTCCCAGTCCTCGCCTCCAAACTATGGATTACACTCCCGACACACTCAGAACTGAACTCCTTTACCTTGCATTTAAGAACAAAGCCAAATTATGGCTCATTGAGCAGGATTTAGCTGCCCAGACTGCATAAATGTACTTTTTTGTCATACTTCTACATGTTGACATCCTCTGTGTATACTACATGCAAATGTGTCCTAAATTGCAACGGATAACCTGATGCCCACTGCTAACCCTCCTCCAAGTCTTCAACCTGATGTAATATATGTACCTTTATATGTACTTTCAACAAATGGGCCCCTGGTTTGGAGCCTATTCTACCCAGGAGAGTTACTTATGAAACTAAATTACAATTGAATAGTTCCAGAGTGGATTTTACTCAAAAATACTCATGCTCCTCATCACTCTCTGCATCAAAAGACCAAAATTCACTTGTTCTATTTGTAAAAAATATTGTTTCTTTATATACATAAGGTAGTATGAATCAACATCAAATGAACATTTTTTCAAAAATATATAACATCACACGGTGGCTAAACCGGACGTACAGACTAAAGGATATATAGTTACATCACACAGGGCCAAACATTTTTTGGCACAACAATCTATTTGTGTATGTAAGACACAACTCAATCACATTCGCTGTTTGTCACGATAATTCACATAATACCATATACAACAACGTAATTTGACATAGTGACAACAAAAAAAGGTTGTGGTTGACAATAGTTCTATTGGTGGTCAACTGTGAGAATACACTGCAGTGTACTTCCAAGAACCGTAATTGGAAGATGCTATCTGTAACCTTTGCAAGAAATGCGTCCAAATGCCCCCCGGCCAGGTGCGCAATATAATTAAACTAAGCACAAATACGAATACAATATTTTCAGTATATCTGAGCCGTTGGCTATCTTTCCCCACGTTTTCAGCACGGGACAAGGTGGCACACTGGAGTTTAGCACACTCTCTGTCTTCTTTAGCACAAGGATGCAGTTCAAAACCTCAGCATCAGGGCTTTCTGTGCCAAAGTCTCTTTGCCATTCAATGCCTCTTATTTCAGAGGGCCTGATGTGACAAACAAACATTAAAGTTCCTTCCTTCTTAGGATTTTCACATACAAACAATTTCTCAGGTGATTCACTATTCATCTCGGGTCCCCTTTGCTGGGCTCAGACACACCTTAACATAAAACCTTCAATTAGTCTCCCTCTGCCGGGCTCGGACCAATTTATCCACTTTAACACAAACTTTCTTTACTGTATCAACATCGAAGACTTTCGTTTGTGTGCTGGATTTTCCTTGACCCATTACAGGACCACTTCGATTCACATTTCTTTACAACTCTTAACTTTTACCACTTCTCAGCAGGATACCTTACAGGGACCTTTGATTGAGCACACACGCGGTGCCAGACCACTCCGTCAAAGGTATCGTATCTTGGTTTTGAAGTTCAATCTCTCATCTGCAGTTCATCTTTACTTGCGTTGGTTATCACATGCTTTCATACAATGTTCGTTCCAGCGCTCGCCATACAATGTTGCTGCTTGCAATATGGGATTCAACACAGACCGGTCTTGTATCGGTCTCCCCAACTCACCGGCTGTGTCGATTTCACTGATGCTGCTTTGTTCTTGGAGGCAAGGAAGGTACAACGGCTGCTACTTCTCCCCGACATGATTATTGATGCGGGTGGACCCCGGGTATCTCCGACACACAATGCAGGATTCTTCAGAATGGTTTCCTGGAATTATGCTTTCATCCTCAAGGACTCAGGAAAGTAACAGTGCCTTGGTGGAAAGGCAAGGGAATTTCCCTCCTTGCGATCCCCTCCTGTTTTGCCATCTTAAGTCTTTCATTGAGCTGCCATTTCGAAACTGCCGTCTCCTCGTGTGATGTACCTCGCTCAGAGTGTGCTCTCGTGCTCTGCCTTTTATCTGTGTGGGGAAGCTTAATGTGAGTCAGGTGTGCATGATGGTCAGTAATTGCTTGACCTCGCCTGATCATTGTATTGGGACACGTCAGGCATACTGCTCAGGTGTTAGTCCGTTTTCACCCATAGTGGGCTTTCCATGTGAAAGTGTTCATGTTGTAAAAGGCGGTGAGGGCAGGAGGGGACAGTTCCTAGGTATCCCACCTGGTAGGATGGGGTAAAGGTGTTACAGGGAAGGGACTACTGAGTCTCACCATCCGGTGACCCAGTCCCACTCATTGAAGATGCCTCACCCAGGTGATCCTCCCGCACTGATCCACTCCCAGGAACTGGAACCAAAAATGATGGCCACGTCCATCTGGATGACAGATCCCTGGGGACTAGTGGGTGAGACACCTTCTGGTTTCTCACAGCTTACCAGTGAAGTTCTTCGTAGTCTGTCAGTAGTTTCGCTAGGACTTCGCACCCCAAGCGTCCAACTCTTCTTCTGGGGAGTTAGCAGAAGTGCTTTAGAGCATGCAAGGACTCTCTGCGGCACTTAAAGTAGGGGTGGGTATGCAACAGCCCAGTTTGCCTCCCAGGCCCATACATCCATGTGGCTCCAAACAGCCGCGCCCTTACACTTCTGCAGGCTTCAGTAGTTCAGGGAAAGTCCTTGTTTATGAAGCCCAGGGGGTGTGGCCACCAAACAACGGGTCCCCCAGAGATTCAGGACAGCCTCCTGGCTCCAAAACAGCTGCCCCCTAACACTGCCGTGAGATTTACTGCCGCAGGGAATGTTACTTGCTTTTGAAGCCCAGGGGTGTGCACAGCAAACAACGGGTCCTGCTGAGGTTCAGGACAGCCTCCTTGCTCCAAACAGCCACACCCTTACACTGCCGCAGGAAACAAATTCAAAACTCACATCTTTCAACTAGTGTGCGCTGACAGGCAGTCATGTGGTGTCTGTCGGGTCGGGCAGGATTATGGTGTGGACAGTGCTGCACATGGGTGCCTTCGGTGCCATGAACATGTCCTTTATTTTTTGCAGCCCAAAGTGCTCCGTGCATATGACATTACATTGAGAGGCCGGCAGGGCATAGTGATCTGATCCGCTGCCTCTCAGCCTGTGCACAAACACTCTGCAGACCCTGAGCGACAGGAGACTTGGCCTGGTGGCAGATTGGCCAGGTTGTGGTGGTATTGGGGCCGAGGCCAGTAAGTGTAGAAGCAAACATTTTGTATGAATTGTTGTCTTTGTATGCACCTTTATGAACATACCTACGCAGGTGTGAGCAACGTGTGTAGGTGGGTGTGAGTGAAGTGTGATTGCCTGTATGTGTGCACATGTATCATATATGTCAGGGCTGTAGGAAGAGGGTCGATTATTGCGTCAGGGAAGACAGGAAAAGGAGGTGTCAGCAGTTAAACGAGGTGTCTGATTTTTAAAATGGCATTAGTGCATTATGGGAAAAGCCAACATTACTGAATGGTCTATTAGGAGGGACTAAGGACATACTTGCTCAGCCAACATGGGCATGCTAACTTATATTGGAATCACTGGCATTGTGCCAACATAAGTGTGTTTTTACTTGGCATTATTGACATATAATGGCCCAGCTAGCATGTTTTCTTACAGGGGCATGAAATGCAAAGCCCACACGGGCGCTTTCTTATGAAGGGAACCTTGCACATATTGGCATAGCCAGCACTGACATTTTTTCTTACACTGGCATTAGTGCATTATGGGCAAAACTAACAAGAGTGTGTCCTTAAGTGGAAATATTGGAATATATTGGAGCAGTCTGGACATGTTTACTTATCCTGCAATGAGTGTTTTATGGGCAAAGCCAACATGAGCATATTCTTACCTGGTGATACTGATGCAGCCACCATTGACAGGTTTTCTTACAGTGGCATTGATGGCAATATGGTCAAAGCCGAATGTTTTCTTATGTGGCAATAATGGAATATTCTACCATAGACAACATGAAAAGGTCTTTCATTGACAGAATAGTGGCATCATGCCAACATGAGTGTGTTTTTATGTGGCAATAACGGCATATTTGGCACCAACATGAACATTTTCTTACAGTGGCATTACTGACTATAATTACAAAGCCATCATTAGTGACCTCTTATGTGACAATACTGAAAAATATTATCAACGACAGCATGGATATGTTCACTTACACTGGACTTACCAGCATTATGGCAACACAAGTATTATGTTATGTGGCATATATTGGCACGGCCAGTGTGCACATGATTTCTTGCTGTAGCATTATGAGCAATGCCAACATGAAGGAGTTCTTATGTGTCAAACATAGCATATATCGACACCAACATTCTGTGTGTTCTCATTCTGCTCGATCTCTCTTCTGCCTTTGACACTGTCAACCATGCCATCCTGCTCAACCGTCTCCACGATAACCTGGGTATCACTGGTCAGGCTCTGGCGTGGCTGACCTCTTTCCTTTCCAATCGACCCTCCCACGTCCAACTTGGGTCCTTCCTCTCTGACATATTTTTCTCCACCTGTGGTGTCCCCCAGGGATCTAATCTCTCTCCCTGGCTGTTAAACCAGTATCTGGCACTCCTTGCCCACCGCATCGCTGCTCTCTGCCCCAACTTTCAGTGCTATGCGGACGATACCCAGCTCATTTTCAGGCTACCCTCGGCCTCCTCCTCTCCTTCCCTCATCTCGGACTGTCTGTCTGCTATCCAGGAATGGTGTGCCGCCAATGACCTCTGCCTTAATGCCAGTAAGACTGAGATTCTACTCATCGGCACACCCACTCCCTCCTCCCTGCAGCTCTCTGGCCAGCCTCTCTTGGCCCTCCTCCTGCTCCTACCTGCAAGGCAAAAAACCTCAGGGTCATCTTCGACTCCACACTCTCCTTCTCTCCTCATATCTCTGACGTCTCTAAGAAGTCACACTACAAGCTGCACCTCCTCAGAGGTATACTTCCCTTCCTCTCCTTCCCCCAGAAGCTCACTGTCTCCCGAGCCCTGGTTCTCTCGAAGCTGGACTACTGTAACAGCCTCTATCTTAATCTGCCTGCCTCCACTCTCCGCCCTCTGCAACTCATCCAGAACAGAACTGCGAGACTTGTCCTTGGCCTCAAGCCCAGGGACCGTATCTCTCCAGGACTGAAATCTCTACACTGGCTCCCAGTGGCTGCGAGGATTAAGTTCAAAATCATCTGTATTGTCCACAAAGCCATCTGGGACCTGGGGCTTAAATACCTTCAACTTTCTCTTCCTAAATATCTTCCTTCCCGAGCCCTTCGCTCATCCGTCTCCAACTCCCTCAGGGTTAGCCGCTTCTCGAAGCAACGAGCTGGGGGTAGATCTCTCTCCGTGGCAGGGGCCTCCCTCTGGAACAGCCTTCCTGCCTCCCTGAAACTTGAGGAGAACCATCTCCGGTTCCGGAAGCACCTCAAAACCTTCCTCTTTGCTTCTGCTTTCTCTCTCCCTCTCCCTGCTAATTCTTCGCTGAAACTGCACTGAATCTGCAACTGGGCCACTCTCACCGACCCCGGTCCTGGGCCCAGCCACTCTCCACTTGCACTGCCTCCCTGGCAACCCCTGCACTGCGGGACTGTCTCTGTATCCCTACAGCCCCCCCTTCCCAGCAATTGTCTGCACTTACCTTGCACTTGCCACCAGCTGGCCCTATTTATTTATTTTTATTCTACTTACTTTGTACTGCACTTCCCCCCTCCCCTTCCCCTTGCACTTTTTCCCTTCCCCCTACCCCTGCACTTGCGCAATCTGAATGACACCTGGCCGAGTAGGATCGTTGTCTGTCTTCCCCCTTGTCCCCCCTCCCTGCCTCGTCGCGCCTTCAAACACTTGTGTATAGGCGCATTACAAATGCCATATCATATCACAGCCAACGGTCGAATGCTTGCTTACAGTGCCATTAGTGCATTATCGTCAAAGCCAACAAAAGTGTGTTCTTATATGGGAATACTGACATATAGTGGTGCAGCCAGCATGGACATTTTTTCATACAATTTCAAAATGCTCCTGTGCACTCTTGGTGACCTGGCATCTATTGAATTTGTTGGTGTTGCTCTTGAAAACATGGCCTTTTACCCAAGTGTGTTGTAAAATGGGAGCTATGACGTTTTATTAAAAAATTACTGGGCCATTCACATTTTGGCACCTTTTTTAACTGATTTTTTTTAACCCCAAAATGTGGAAGGAGACCATCCCTCACTCCACCCTTTTTATACTTCTAACACCACCTCATTTATATTTTTTGTGGTAAGACAAATTGCTTCAAACCGTGATTCGACCAGTTTGTAAGTCGAACAAAGAGGGGAATCCCGTAAAATGAATCAATTAAAACATCATGTGTTATCTGCATACGTCCCCTGAATCCCCGCCATTGCATACTTGCCAACATTCTGTGACCAAAAAGATGTCGGATTTTTCAAGTTTCAAAAATAAATTTGAATAACGACATCATACGAAAATGCAACACATGGCCTTTGACCAGCGGTGGCTGGTGAATTTTGCAACTGGAGGGACTTACATGTATGTGCCTAATATGCAAGAGTGACCAAGCACAGCGAGGCAGTCCGAACCAAACAAGAAGGGTTCGGGGGACGGAATGGTTCTCCCCGTGAACATATTTTAAAATAATGGGTTAAAATGGTGCATTTACAGTACTGAAAATTGGGATAAAAAGCCAAACAGTTTGCAATCCATTTTGTATGGTAGAACATAAAAAAACTATAGATGCAAGTTACCAACAGTGCACAGGACCATGTTCCAATGTAATTTCATTATGCCTTTGCCAACAACACATGCTAGTATATAAAACATTTTGCATGCTGGCTGTGCCATCATGTCCATGCATGCTGCATCAATATCTGCCAGTATTACTATATAAAGACTCCCAGTCAGGAAAAACAATCCACACCACAGAAACAAGGTATTTCCATACTGGCTATACCAAAATAGGCCATTGTACCAAGTAATAACACTTATCATGTTGTCTCTACCCTTGATGCACAGTTCCTGTGCATCAAGAGCAAAACTGTCATGCCTGCGCCATGGGCGCATTCATTGGCGATCAATATGGACTAATTATTATTCATTTATCTGCGTAGAACTCTTGGATCAACCGTTGTTCACTTTTTGGACCTTGTTTCCCATTTGCAAGACTTTGGTGCTTTTCTATTTTTCCCAACAAACTACACTTACCAAAATGCCCTTGGCTATAACTATCAGGGATGTCTGACTGTGTGGACGTACCAACTGGGGTATCCATTATATCTTCCACCCCACTCGAGCCCTGAGAGTCTTCGAGCTCCCCTTCCTCCTCACCTGATTATGATGAGAAATCCAACTTCCTTCCGCGGGATTGACGTGTAGAAGTTCCCTTTTTCTTGTGTAGATAGGGCCGGCCTCGGAAGGAAGCCACCGTGACTCTGTGAAAGAATCAACGGTGACCTTCCCCCGCGACAGACAAGCGAGACAAGGAGAAAAGCCTTGCAGCACAAAAACCCCTTGAGAGTGCAGGAATCCGATGTGTAGGAACCAATGCGGAGGGAATCCAAACCGAGTAGATGGAAGACTGGCAAGACTCGGGCAGGTAAGCGAAACAGAGCCAAAATAGAATGCAGGGAAAATACGGGAACCGGAGGGGGCAAGGAGAGAAGAACAAGAGAGGGAAATAAATGGGAGAACGGAAGAGCAAGAGGAAGTGGAGAGAAGGGAACGCAGCCACCACTAGACACCGGTGGCAATGGGGAGGAGAGACTAGGAGAGAGCGAGGCAAGTGGGAAGACAAGAGAACAGCGGCGGATCACCGCCAAATGAGCTGAAACAGGAGCGCAAGCAACAAAGGAGAATTCGAAAGTTGCAACGCGCCGAGCCTCTGAGCGTAAGCTGGTAAATACACTCGGCGGCCATGATGGAAATGACTAGACCGCTAGCGACGTTTGGGAGCACAACGTGGCAGCACTGTCTGACGGCCGCCATGTTTCCACCTCTTCCACAAATGCCAGGAGCCAGCGGTTGTGACAATAACTATCTATTCCTGGCCATTCCTATTCGTAATCTTCGGAACTACAATCCCCAGAAGCCCTAGGGATCAGCTCTGCTTCCACCAGCTCAGGAACAGAGAGGGAGGAGGCAGATTGTATGCAGGTGTGCAGATACAGGTGCGACCAATTAGCCTGCCTCTGTGCTGGGCTGGGCAGTATAAAAGCTGCTGCCTGCAGGGGCTCAGTCTCTTGCATTAAGTGTCCTTCCGGCACCTTTTTTGCTTCGAGCTACGGATCTTTGTATGCGGTTCCTCCTTACTCCGGCTTTGGATCCAGTACCCTGCCGGGCTCTCTGCTTTGCAGCCGATCACGCTCTGCTGCTTTCCAGCCTCCACCTTTGCCCTTCCGGGCTTCTGCCTTGCAGCCGATCACGCTCAGCTGCTACCTTCCGCCCTGGTCTTCCAGGCCCCTGCTCTGCAGCCTGCCTCACTCCGGCTGCCTACAGTCCTTGTCCTCTGAGCTCCCTGCTCTTCAGCCTGCCTCACTCCGGCTGCCTACAGCCCTTGTTCTCTGGGCTCCCTACATTGCAGTTTACAGTCCTCTGCAGCCTTCTACATTCAGAGGCCCTGCTCCTCTGGGCTTACTCCTTGTCGGTCCTTCTGGCTCCTTGCCGCGCAGTCTGCTTCTCTCCGCTGCCAACAGCCCTTGTCCCTACCGTGCAGCCGATCACGCTCCACTGCTTGCTACCTACAGCCTTAGTCCGCTGGGTTCTCAGCCTAGCATCCCTCTACAGTCCTCTGCAGCCTTCTACGGTCAGCAGCCCTGCCCTCCAGGGCTCACTCCTTGCTGCCCGGCCCTTCTGGGCTCCTTGCCGTGCAGCCTGCTTTACTCCGCCGCCCTAAGCCCTTTCCCTCTGGGCTCCCTACCTTACAGCCCTGCTCCTGTGGGCTTGCTCATTGCTTTCCTGCTCCTCTGAGCTCTCAACCTTGTTCCATTCCGTCCTCTGCTATCCAATCCTTTTATACAACTTTCCCTTCATTTCCTTCTGCTAGTTTGCTGTCAACTTCCTTTTCCTGGATTTGTCTGCAATTATCTTCTCTTGTACTGTTTGTAGACCCTTTTGTACAGAGTTTGTCTGTTGGTTTCCATCAGGCAAACTCTGCCCCTTCCCTTGTCTCGTTTCTACGTTACAGACACCCATAGCTGTTGTTCCAAGTCATGAGCAAACAGCGTGGGCCTCTGTTATAGCAAACTGTGCAGAAGGCTAGAGTTTTTCCTAAGGTCCGTGGAATACTCTTTTCCTATATCTGCATACACCCCTAGAGGGAATCCATTCTGTTGTACCTTATTCCTTGCTACACTTGCCTACTCTTCGTTCTCATTACTTTCAGCTGTGTGTGTACTTATCTGTCCACCTTACTTCGGCACAACCACCCAAAACCCTTCCTGGGTGTCCTGTGTCTCTTAACAGAGTGCCATACGTGACAAAAGCAAAGGCACACGTTACTATGTGGCTAAACTGGCCTACATTCAATGTAAGATAGTCTAGCCAGGTAATACCACTTGTTAACTGTCTGGGCATCGAGTGTAAAGCAAAGACAAGTGTTATTGCATGGATACGACCGGCCTACATTGAATGTAGTCTAGCCAAATCATGTTTGCTTTACCCTTGATGCACGCTAACTTTGCATCAAGGGCAAAGCAAAGATAAGTGTTATTACATGGATAGATTGTCCTACATTCAACGCCCCATAGTGGTGGTCTGCCACTGCCTTTGACTTAATGTCATCACACAAAATGATGTCCCCTGACATATGGCCATGAACAGATCACAGGAAAGGGCTGTCTGGCATGGTCTAACCTAAATCCTCGGACCGATCGTGAGATATCATATTACAAAATGAGTGACCTGTGAGCACTCTGGCTAATTTTTAACATATATTAATGATATTTCATGGTTCACTCTCTGCATAAGGAAATAGCAAGAAGCAGAACCAACTGGGAACTGTAGAGGCATTTGCGCTCCACAAGGGCTCTGGACCTAGCAACTGCTTCAAATTTGGGTTATTCAGATTTTGATGAAAAACTAAATTAATAACCTGACTAAACTTGCACAGATAAGGATCCAACAGAGCTGGAAGGCACTATACTAGTTGTCCACTGCCATGAGAACAGCTGAGCAGTATTTTTGTATGAACTACACACGTGGAGAGACAGACACAAGAGTTCATGGATGTCAACTTCACAAATGTATTGGTGGGGCGACATGAAATCACTGAAATAGAGTGCCGGGAGAATCCATGTGTCATGAACTGCCAGGGAATGTCCTCCAGCTAATCAACTTCCTATGAACCCAGACTTTACTCCCAGATGCAATCTCATGTTTAAAGCTTCTGGCCACTGCCTCATTTTTTAGAGATTAATTTAGAAGTACAGAAATCGCAAAAGTTAACCAACCTGAAACTATGTATCATTATAAAAACATTTTGAGCAAAAGCAGTACGATTGTAGCTTTTGCTGCGCTATCAGTTAATGAAAGGCAGCAGGCAGGCCATACATCTATGCATTGAGACGTGAGAATGTGGGGGGTTTGAGCAGGGATGTCATTTCACCAAAATGCCAGGGGTAGCGGAAGTGACATCACACGACCCTTCACCTCTGATGACATCACAGGAAGTGATGTAATTTTACCCGCCCCGAAGTGACATCACGGGAAGCTATGGAACACAACCTTTCACCCATTGACAAAACAGGGAGTGGCATCACATAGCAATGTACACTACAAAAAATATGGTTACGATATCACTATAATGTGATGTACATTTCATACAACAATGGATCGCCATATGTATCGTTAAGATCAGTGTGTATTGGCCCATATTACCAAGTTGCTGTGAATGCAAGCAGACATCCATGACCAAATGATAATGATGTGTTATTATATAGCACTTACGCTTAAGCGCTTTATATAGAAAAAATATACACCCAATTTCACCCAACCTGTGTTGGTACTGATTTATCCACCTCAGAAGGATGAAAGGCTTAGTTGAGGCGTTTAAGAACAGACTAAATCAGTGACTCACCCCCTGAAGTGTGCCTGAAAGAAACCTTTAATAGGTCTAACAATTATTGTGTAGAATTCCAGAAAGACACATTATTTGGTATTCCTATTCGTTCTTATTTAGGGCCAGTGCTGAAAGTGTTAGACTTGTGGCACTCCTGTTCTTATTTTTCTTTTTTTTTTAAGGGGCCTGAAAAATAAAGCCAGCCACTCCAGAAGTAAAGAGCCACATGATGCTGGCCACAGCCCAGGAGGCTGCATTACAAAAAAAAAAAAAAGTTGTTTTTAAATATTTTTTTTAACAGAGGTCGCAAGGGAGACCTCAGAGGTCGGAGTTGCGACCTCTGGCGACGCCTAAATGACGTCCTTGGGTTTGAGCCTGGGAATGGGGGGGGGTTAAGTCTGAAACAGGTAAGAAAGACTCTGCTCGAGGAGTGCTTCCCACTACGGCCTCAAGCAGGCAGTGGCACTCTGTCTATTGTAGTAGCCATCATCATCCTCATTCTTTGAAAGCTCCACCTTTCTTTGTTTCTGATAAACAGCATTTGGGAAGTGCTTTTGGCAAGTGTTTTTGCCTGCTGTCTCGCTGTGACCTGCTGCCCGTTTGGAATTGTGACGGCGTTTCAGCAACTTTACTGCCGTGATTACGTTTGGATTGGTGCCGTGATTCTGGGCTGCGGATTGGACTGATACAACTTCCTTGGATTGCCATTGGCTCGTAATGCAACAGACGAATAACATAGACTTTTACCATTACTTTTAGTAATGTTACTCTGTCTGTCTTTGTTATAGCACTAATCCCGCCCTTCCACCCTCCCACCCAGAAATAGTCATAAGCACTGTGCACGCGCATTTGCGAAGTGCTTTTGGCAAGTGTTTTTGCCTGCTGACTCGCTGTCTAGCTGGAGAGCTGGGAGCGTGGAGCAAATTCCACCTTTACAGATAATCAAAATATAACGTATAAAAAAAGGGTTTTCATTGTGGGCTCTAATATTTAAAAAAATATATATATTTTTTTTTTAAAAGAGAGGATTGAGCCCTGTCTAGGAGCAGCCAATACAAGGGTAAGAAGTATCTGATACTGCTGCTTTGATGCTTTACTGTTTACAAGTAATAGGAAAGCAAATTTTTAATTTAAGTTTGAAAACTCCTTTAAAAAAAGCATACATTGCTAAATAGCTTAATGCTTTTGGTATAAAGTTAAGTATATTCTTGAACAGACTAAAGTGTGTTGGTATCATGTTATAATTTTACAGTGAAAGAGGCCATTTGGTGGCGTACATAAGTGAGTAGTAGGTTCTTAACTGTGTTAAATTGGAAAAGGGACAATATACGTTGAAATCTGGTATGCCTGTTGTGAATTTGTCACTATTTAAAGAAGGAACCACTGTGAACCCAAAAGACACTGTTGTAAATCCGCACACACCAATGAGACTCGGGGACTCGGACTGAATTCCTACATGAACAAAGAAACAAGACATTTCTGCAGTTAAAACAGTTCAACTTCAGTGGGGTAACTCTCCCTAAAGAACCTGTGGTAGTTGCAAAACTACAGCCACAGAATGGTGCGAATGGTGATATTGGTGGGCAGCACACAAATATTATAAATACAGTGATAACTATTGAGGATATTACCAGTGAGAAAGAACAAAATGGTGTGCCCAGTGTAACCCTAAAACTGGCCACAGGGCATAACAACCACACCAAAGAGAGACAAGTACCGGAAAATAAGACAAAAAGGGCAATTACCGCTGAGAAGGCCTGTAAAGCAAAAGCTGGGCAATGAAAGTAGTGGTCTTTTGTTACTTCCGGTTGTAAGTAACAAAGATAAAGTTACTCCTAGCTTGTTCTACAAACCATTGAATGATCTAGTGGCTGAAGAAGCTGCCACGAGAGAGAGAGAAAGACCTCAATCCCAGATACCCCTTGTTGTTGAACCTGTAGAGCCAAGGTTAAGTGGGTTAACTGAGGCTCAAATGAGAGATGAAATAAACAAAACTGTAGAACGATACATGGCCAATAGGCTAAAAGAAAATACTCAAATTGTAATGGACAAGGTAGTTAAAAAAAAAATGACACATAGTTCCTCAGTGGGAGGTAACTAGACAATCTCAAGTAAGGAGCCATTGGATACTGACAATATGAGGAAATCATTGCAATGGAAAAAAATATGAATACGATTAAAGATTATAAATTCAAATCAAGAGCAGTTGCACAAAACAACAACCATTGCTTCATATTGGAATGTAGAGACCACCCATTCCAGCAGTTTGATTTTAATCGATCAAGTGTTAAATATCTGCAAAGAAATACCCCAACTAAGGAATATAACAACGTCAGATATCGACACAGTGGAGTTTCTGGACGATCAAGAGATTTCTCGATCCCGAATCTCCGTCCGCTCGACTATCCTGGCAGATCTAATGTGGCATGCAAGGGATGTTCTCTTCCAAATGGGCTTTAACTTATATCAAGAAGATCCGCAAACAACAGAAGGAGTAATGTTGGGATCCAAGAAGTGGACCCCGCTATGGCACCAATTCTAATGGCCGAAACGATGTAGGAAGTTACCCGTTAGTCCATGCATAACAATCCGCATTAAAAGAAACAATCCAGCTAATATGTTGGAATACATGTGGGTTTACTCACTTTACGAATGCACAAACTACAGAGCTTGAGGGATTTGATATAGTGGTTTTGCAAGAAACCTGGCTGGTGAAGGCTCCCATTTGGGATGGTTATGAGATATTCCTAGAACCAGCCATGTGCCTGCCGCGAGGCAGGCCCATGGCAGGACTCATGATAGCAGCCAAGAAATCAAGGGGATTCAAAGTATCCATGTATGATTCTAATACGCCCTTTATTCAAACAATCAAGCTGAGAAGTAATACACATTTGTTCTAAATTGTTAACATCTATTGGGGAAGGTCCCATTTGTCACCAGACTGCTTTTTTGACCTACTTTAAGAGATTTTAGTTAGGATTGCCTCTGAAAATAAATGTTGATTATATGTTGGTCATGGGCGATCTAAATCTTCACCTCTTGTCCAAAGGTAAAAGAAAATTAGCAGTGGAAGAGCAAAGATGGTCTAAAGTTATGAAAGACATGCAATTATTTATGGTAAATGGCACAGTGGAGGGTGACATCCCAGATGCCAGTACGTGGTATAATGGTCCATTTGAAGCAACATTAGATTACATATTTGTGAATGGAGCAATGATGAACATAATCCAATCCATGACCATAAGATCGAATTGGCAAAAGTGATCATAGCCAACTCTGTCTAGCTTGGGAACTGTAGAAAAGCCAGTTAGAGGGAAATTGTGGCAATTACAAAGGGAATATAACCACAAACAACATGAGGAATCGAATTAAAAGGTCCAGTACATCATTGAGTGACCTTGATAAACATCTATCTTTATGTCCAGGACTGGATATGTTGCATATATGCAAAAATATGTGCATGTAAAGAACAGTGTACAAGGTCAGAGCTATAAACACACCCATGTTTTTGACATTGATGTTAAAATCAAAAAAGCCGGCATGAGAAGGCAGATACACCTGTTAAAATGTTCAACAATGGAAGAGAAACTGACACAACCAAGCATATATGTACAGTCTATGGAAATTGGCTAAGAGGAAGGAAGGCGATGTGCTACCAGATGGAAGCGAGGATATGTTGAAAAAGATTGCATCCAAGTCCTCTGCCGAAATCTGGAATGTTTTGAACAAGGCCACATACAATGATCAGGCCTCTGTTCAGGTTAACTCTATTCCAGCTAAAACTTGGTGCGATTACTTTCAGAAAATATACCAGACTCCAATATTGAATTACCATGTGTCCATTAAGAGTGAAAACTGGGATCACATGATAAAATTTGATCAAGAGGATGTGCTATTTTACATCTCAAAATGTAGCTCTTCTAGGGCCCCAGGCCCGGACGGCCTTGATAACAGAACGATCAAGGAAAACGCAGGATTCTGGGAGTCAATATTAATGAAAATATTTGAGGACGTGATGCGTGCAGGAAAGTTACCTGAATCATGGAAAAAGTATATATTGATCCTGCTTTTTAAGAAAGGGAATAGCCTCCATCCTGCTTCCTATAGGCAGATTGCTCTCCTAGACTACCCGGGGAAGATATTTGCTCGATTGCTTCTCTGTGAGTTCAACGCCTTGTTAGATAGAGAGAACTTGAGGGATCCATGGCAGACAGGTTTTCTTAAAGGCTTGGGCACAGGCATTAATTTATTGATGATAAATGTGATTATTGCTAAACAATCAAGCAAGAAACTACCTTTGTATGTCGCATTTGTCTACTTCAAGACTGCCTTTGACTCTATCCTAAGAGAACTACTCTTCATGAAGCTAAGGAGAAGCAATTGTCCCTGGAACATCTTAAAGTGGATCATTGAGTTTCATGAGGATACTTCTATGCAGATAAGGCTGGACAGTAATGGGTCATTGACTGATCCCATAGATACATCGAGGGGACTCAAACAGGGATGTATACTTGCCTCAGCAATTTTCAGCTTTTTTATTTTTGATATGGGCAAGGAATTTCTTGGTGTCACAACTGATTCACCCAAACTTGGGCATCACAAGATTAAATGGCTTTTATATGCTGACGACCTCCTTTTGTTATCCAAGACACCGATGGGGTTGCGTAATATGCTTCAAGCATTGGAGAAATATGCCAAGCTTAATCGAATGACCATAAACATCAAGAAAACAAAGGTGATTCAGTTTGGAAGTTGTCCACAAAGAAACAAAAAATATGCTAGCTAGAATCAGTGTGCGAGTACACCTACTTGCGTGTAAACATTAATAATAATCCAAATTACATCCCGTATGAGACCACTATGATGATGATAAAATGGAATGGTTTAACATCACAATCTAAAATTATTAGTGGTAAATATTGTAAATTCACCATTACACCTCTGATAACATATTATAAACAAAACGCTCTCCCTATACTGTTATACAGAGCTGAAACAAGAGCATGCAAACCAAGCATATATTGGGATATAAAAGAAGGGGCTTATTGGATGAAACCTTTTGAAGCTCCCTAAATCTACAGCTGTGGCCCTTATAAGGCACGAACTAGGGCTCATATCAATACATGCCACCTATGAATGGAAAGTATGCATGCTGTATAGGAAATGGGCTCTGTAAAATTATCTGAATGGGTTGGTTACGCAGCTAGCAAATTATGTGAGAGAGTCAAGGGACAGCTTCATCAAACAATTGAAGTCGCAGGCACAGGAGTTCATGCAGGAGGCGGACATAAAGGAGATCTGCTGTTACAAAATCCAGACAAAGCAAAGCATAAAATGTGGGAAATGGACTGGATTAGGACCAGGGAATTATGTCATCTTTATAAATGCTTTAAACAAAATCCTTTCGCTTTGAAGTCTTTTGGAACCCTTGAAGCGTATCTCTTAAAATCACCAAATGTCTTGCATCGGGCAGGACTCCTGCGCTTGAGGCTAAATCAATGGAAAACTAGAGACGTTACATCGAAATGGGTCGTTGATAATGAAGGTAATAACATTTGTCGGTTCTGCAATATACACAAGGAATCTTTGGAACACATAATTACTGTTTGCTCGGAATTGGAGCCCTTAAGAATTAAAAGCTTTAAAAATATTTTTGAATATCTAAGACATATGGGGCTGAAAGATCTATGGAAATATGTATTTCATGTGTATTCGAGAACAGTAGCTTATGCAACTATACATTTTTTGAATGAACTAAAACTGGAAAATGACGATAAGCATGAGGGGAAAAAGCGGAAATTGCAATGGTGTAAGTTTCAGTTTAAGGAAGAGGGATACATTTTTCTTTCGGTGATTCATTTAACTAGAAAATAACCTTTGTGCTGGGCCACATTTGCCTACTCTCTTATGGCCCAGTAGAGAGATTTGGACACAAGCTACAATAGGGGGATCAAAAACAAGGGGCAACATGAGTCTTATCTCAACATTAGTTCTCTGAAATAAGGATACATAAAGCTCTTCGTTTGTGTTCTGTAAACCCCATTTTCTTTAGTGCATGTAATTTTGCATTCCTGTATATTCTAGGTTTTTCATATGTTATGTTTGTGGCATTTATATAGCGCTCTGTATATCATTGGTATGGCCTCAAAGCGCTGGTATATAAGTAGCAGAAGGCATAATATGATGCGAGCCTGAAAGCCAGGACTGGCTCATTATGTCATGCCTCACATGAGACAATCACAGATGTCGTTTAGTTAATGTTTCATACTGGCACGCATCTTGCTATGCAGGATGTGAATAAAATGTACAGACCTGCACAAAAGGTGAACACGTTTTCTTGGCAACTAAGCCGTGTGCCATGAAATGATCATGGAACCACCTCAGTGAGTTGGGACACATACAAATGGGCCATTTTCTCGTTTCACAGGGGACTACGGCAGCCTGAAATAAAGAGATGACAAATGGGGTGTGTAAAAGAAGCAAAACGACTGGGCTGCCTGTGGAGCCCTGTGACAATGGCATTGCCTTAACGTTTTTGTAAAGAACTTGATCCGTGCCTTTCCCTGGCATGAAAAAATAGCAATCCTTAATTAGAAAATCAAAAAGGTAGACCTCAGTGATCTGCAGTTTAAAAAAACACCTGTGCACACATCAGCCTCCCTGGAAACATGGGGATTGTACTAGTGCTAGCACAGGGGCTTGAAGGCTGCTTGCCCCAATCCCTTGAGCCCCGGAGAATTTGTTATTGGTGGGTTAGGGGTCTATGGGTCCATATAAACTGGTGCCTGTAGCTCAGTTGTCATGTATTAATGATACTTCACCATGGCACTGTAGACTGTCAGAATAAGTGGTAGCAGTACAGGGCTCTCTCTGCAGAGACTGGGCCGATGTGCTTCTTGAGGGCCACTCTGGACCTTGCAGCCACTTTGCGTTTGATGTTTACAGAGGTCTTTGTTTTCATTTTCGCAAAACAGTTTTTCAAATAGGTTTGCCTTCATTGCCTAGCCTTTTGTGTTAATTCTGAAAAGCATTGTTGGCACCATTGAGGCATTCTAAAATACAATACACAACCAATCGAACAGCACACCATGGAAAGATGTTCGAATGTTTCAAAGTTATAATTCTGAATATACGTTAACACCAAATTCAATTTCCTAACTTCACAGAAGATGATTACACAGAGCTGGAAGGTAACGTTTGCCACGGCTTTGCAGCAGCAGCCTGGCCAGTACATATTTATACATGGAGACCTACACGGATACCCTCCTCACTCTGGTAGGCAGATACTGTGGGATAGCGGTACCCTCTGCCACTGGTGGTTCACCCGAGGTCTGTTACAACAAGAAAGCAGGGCGGTCACATTGCGGTCAGGCCAGTGGTTGGATATGAGGTTATCAATCAAAGTGCTGGTGGGTAGGCAAGGCTCGTTAGTAGTGGCGCTGGATGATGGTGATGGCCATGGTAGCGTTGAAGGACCTCTCAGACACCTTGTTCGTGTTACACACATTCAATTTATTTTTTTGATTAGTGTGCCCATTGTCCTGGCACAAAGTGTGCTAGGTGCATGAGAGAAAAGCCAACACGTGTTTTGACCAAAGTCTTTGTCAAGGCTGCGTAGCCGGTGAACAATCTGCGCCGTCAGTCATGTTCATGATTACTCCTCCAGTAACGTACATTCCAAATGGAACGGTCACGCTGTGACATCAAACAAGTCTGACAGAGCACATTATGACTAGTCTAACCAGACAATTAATATACATGCTCTAACATATAATTATTCTCAAATATCCCATAAGCAAGCGCTCGCAAGCGGTAAACAATCTGTGCTGTTAGTCATATTCAGGAATATACATACGCACCTCCTGCTATACCTCCCTTGGGCACCGCCCGGGCATGACGCGTTGCCTTGGCAACTACCAATGGACGCTCCACCTGGCTGTAGAGCTAATCCCGAGCCTCCTAACAAGAGCCTATCAGTGAGCACCATCTATTTATGTCAGAGGCACCCCATACACAGGATCACCGCCATCAGGCTTTAGATTCGCTGCTAAACTGAACAACAGGTAAGAGAGCCCCCGCCCTTTTCACGCTTAACTCCAAAGCGTCTGGGATTTTCAAAATGCACATGACTCAGGACAGAACCAGTATGGAGCGCAAGGCACCCCTCCATGCTCCTAGCAGGGTCTTAAATTCCCCCGCCCTAACCACCCACGTGAACCGAGTGCGTTGCCGACCCCAACGTCTTGGCGTGCTAGTGCGCCGGCTGCCCTACAAATGAACCGAGCTTGTTCAACACAATGTTACTATGCAACCGCTTATCAGAGGCTTGCAACAGTGAACATGCACTTGTCGGTTTTCGCATGTTCACGCAGTCCCCTTATAAATAAAAACTCTCTCGCCTTGTAGCATTCAACACACACAAGGGACCTAACCCAACACTGCCGTAACACCACTTCTCTCTATTCGTGCGGGCACCAACAGGAATTTTCAACAGGAACAACACTGCCGTTACATTGGCACCTGCCTGCCTCGCTCTCTGGGTCCCCGATAGGCCAGTCAGCGGAACACTGCTAACATGGCACCTATCAAACCCTCAGTCTGGGAAGCAGATGCCACCAAGATTCTATTCAGTCCAATAAGCATTGATATTAACCCTTTTTGTTGAGCATTGGCACAAACCCTTATCCAACCACCCTCACGCATTGGACACTCCCCAGCAGCCTGCACCTTTGCCATTTTAACTCTGCAAACACGCGCAACACAATTGACACGCGCACAAGACAACAGCGTCTGCATGATCAAAACCAATCATATGGTCTGCCTGGCCATCCCTGAGTAACGGGGTTCTCCTTTTTTACAGTGACTACACGGAACCAGTATTTCTACAATCCCCGGCTGCCGCCATCCCTAAGAAGGATCCTTAACTCTTCAGCCTCTGGTAAGAGCCTGTATTTATCAATCCATGACATCAAGCTATATAAGCCACTTTTTACAAACTCATCTCTCAACCCCTTCTCTCCCTCCCCCACCCCGCTCTTCTCTCCTCCTCGGTACAACCTGTTAACAAATGTATGTGATATAACATGTATGTGTACTACAAATGCTTTGGTACCATAAATGTATACGCACACCGTCACTACGACGGCACTTCACACTCCACCACGAACAATGTGCATACTGTTCGCAAATGTGTGATCCAAAACTGTTATCCTGTCACAAACACACACACAAATCACTGCACATGCAGAGTGACAAAGACTTCGGTCGAAACACGTGTTGGCTTTTCTCTCATGCACCTAGCACACTTTGGGCCAGGACAATGGTTACAACAAATCAAAAAATAAAAATGGAATGTGCGTAACACGAACAAGGTGTCTTTGACGTCCTTCAACAAGCAAACGCGACCATGGTCATCAACATAATCCGGCGCCACCACCAACGAGGCTTGCCTGCCCACCAGTATACAATTACCGTTGGGAACTTCAGAGTGTTTTCCCTAGCAAACCTTGTGCCAGGCTGCAGAAAATAAGCCATCACTCAACCAAACGAAGTGATAGCACAGGGGTCTGCCCTTCCTCTAATCTCTAGACCACCCTACTTATCAAAGTAATCACGTACCCACCCACCGATCCCCATCACACAGACTAATTCATGTGTTGCGTGGTGTGTCCTGCAGCCTGCCTGAGAGTCACATAAATTACCTGCCACTTAAAAGGCGGTAGGATCTGTCACCCAAATCTGTAGCTGGTAGGACTGCTTTAAAAGCAGTAGCCTACTGCCTAAACAGTAGGGTTGGCAATCATGCCATTGGATGGGGCGCCTCGCTATACCAGTGCCTCGCACACATTCTGAAATCCTTCCGCCTCTTCGGTGAGAAAGTCCCCAGACACCACTGGCTGCGACAGGCGCAGCCAGACACCTCACCCCGGCTGGTACCCACTGATAGTGCTAGGTGGACTTTCATCCCGGGAAGACTGGCGGGGGAAGCCCCAGACGCAGACATTTGCCCTCTGCCCCACTGGGAACCGGTGGCACAGCAGCTCCCTGCCCTCCTCTGCGCAGGAACCTGGTGACGACGCAGAGTAAGCACGTTTATCTGCAAATGTGCTCTTGATTGCGATCGCACGGGATTATCACTCCAGGTGAGCCACGCCCAAAATCGGTGCAAAGGTGGCTGCCACCAAGAACCCGCACCGGTAAGCCCCGGATGACATTGGGCCCAGCCACGTGCGCGTGGATGTGCGTGTTTTCACACTTACAAGCAATGATTCAATTACATCAGCATTACACGAACCTTGACCTCCCCCCTCCCCCTCGCAATGGGGACCTCACATCCCGTGCAAACACGTGTCTTTGAAATCTAAATGTTTACACCGAGGTACGCAGGGAAGGCCAGACTCCCGCTTCAGGGATTTCAAGCAACATTCACACAGATGGCAGCGTCTGGACAGAGTCCCTGTAAAGGGGAGGCTGGAAGCCAAATGAACAAGGCACACTTTTTTTTTTTAACCAAAGCAATAAAGAGCACATGATCTTGCAGAGGTGATACCTTCATTAGGCCAACTTATGTTTTTGTTAGCTAGCTTTCAAAATCATATGGGTTTCACGAGGCAGCGACCGCTAGACCCGTTTTCTCTCAAGAATGTTCACCAATCAAAGACACCTTTAGCCCTGTGTAAGGAATGCCACTGAGGGGCAGCTGACAGGCTTTGAGGGAGTAACGAGGGTCATTCATGAAAAACAGCGTCATTGCTATTTTCAAACACACTGCAGCACAGGAATTTGCCAACTTCCCTCTCTAGGGAACACAGCGTAGACACAGGCGTTTGTGATGAAAGACTGCCCTCTTGTGGCGAGTGGCGCATTTAACTCTAGGACGGGCATCCTGCTTCTCAACAGCTTCGCGGACAGGTTCGCCGCTAGGATCAGGGGCGCCGAGTACGAGGGGCTCTGGGGCCCGAGCCCCCCACCCCCTGGCAAAATCAAGACGGGGCTGAACCTCCCCCCCCCCCCCCCCCGCCAGAGAGAAGTGATGCAGCATCGATGGCCCTTTCCATCTATATTGTATCACTTCTCTCTGGCCGGGTATAATCGCGAAAATGTGCGATTAAGCCCTCCCCTCATTGGTGTATGGTCCTGGAGGGGAGGGTTTAGGGCAGCGGTATTCAGACTGTGGGGCGCGCCCTTCTGGTGGGCCGCAGCCTCATGCCGGGGGAGGGGGGGCGCGCATCCACAGTTTGAAAAGAAAAAAGAAAAAAAAAAAAGGATAAAAGACCAAAGGGTCGGGCCGTTGTTTCATTAACAAGCAGCAGCCCGATCCACGGCCCCTGCCACACATGCTTAGTGCGACAGGGGCCGGGCCTTTGTGGGGTCTCAGGCTCCATTAGGAGCCTATTTATGAAGACAAAAGAAAAAGCACACACCTTCTTTTGCCTTGATGATGGTCATCACAGCAAAAGAAGGTGTGTGCTTTTTTTTGTCTTCATGAATAGGCTCCTACTGGAGCCTGAGGCCCCACAAAGGCCCGGCCTCTGTCGCACTATGGGTGGTGGCAGCAGGGTCGGATTGGCCCCTGGCCGGGCCGAAATCGTCCCTGGGGAGTAAGGGCCGGTTTCAGGCCATGCTTGGGCCGGTTTGAAAAAAAAAATTTGGAAAAATTCATTTTTTTCAAATTTATTTTTTCATTTTTCATTCTTCAAAAACCTTTCATCCTTCTTGGGTCGATATGAGTACCAACACAGGTTGGGTGATATTGTATGCATATTTGTTCTATAAAAAAAGAGCTTAAGGGTAAGTGCTATATAATACCATATTATCATGTGGCCTTGGACGTCTGCTTGGAGTCACAGTATTTTGACAATATGGATCTATACACACAGATATTAATGATACGTATGGTGATCCATTCTTGTATGAAATGTATATCACCTTAGTGAAATCATAACCATATTTTTCGTAATGCAGTTTACTTAGGAACGATGCTATTTGACGCCACTTCCTATTTTGTCAAGGGGTGAAAGGTTGCGTTTCATCCCTTCCCGGGATGTCACTTTGGTGTGGGGTCAAATTACATCACTTCCAGTGATATCATCAGAGGTCAAGTGTCGTGAGGCGAGGGGTGGGCCACTTTTTTGAGGCGAGGGGTGGGCCACTTTTTTTTGGATGACCGGGCCTATTTCTTGTCCCAGTCCGACCCTGGGTGGCAGCACTGGTGTGGAACTGCCCAAGTGTCACAGAAGTGCTAGAACATATTTGGGCACAGGCACCTACTGTTTTACAAATTAAGCACTTGGTATACACATGCAGTTGCAATTAAATGTTCATTAAAAAAGTATACCCTCAAGAGTATGCTATCACAGAGAAACTGGGACCCCAAAGCCAGTTCAGCTACTGAACAGGTAGATGTAAGTCGAGAGCCAACCAACCTCTTTCTCCTATCTGTGCTACTGTACCATACAAATAAGGGGGAATCGCTCTCCTGCAGCCTCTCTCCCAGTCATCGATTCTTGATGATTTACTGGTGCAGTCACAAAAAAAAGATTCTTTGGGGGTTAATTTTTTTTACAAAAGTAGCGCATTGCTCAAACCCCCTGGCTGCCAGTTCATTGTCCTTGGAGCGTCCGAGGCTCCCTACCCCCTGAGAGCCAACAACCTTGGGTGCTGTTTTATAACAATTGAAAGACGCAGACAGAACAATAACTGTGTGAGTCAACTGAGAGATGAATGCACTCATGCTCCATTCAGAGAGAGGCTTTGAAAATGTAGCTCTGACAAATCGGAGAATCAGGGGGGCAAAGAAGCACTGCACATCTCCGCTCTCTATTCATGGGTTTACGGTTACCACCTGAAAGGTTGCCAGCAGCTAACCTGCCATCCTGTCCCAACTCCATGCCTCGTGTGATATTCCCTGGTCAACCAAACCCTGTGAACTCATAGGCCGCATAAGACCCACAGAAGTCTTTTTAATGCCCGTCCTGAACATCTGTTTCTTGCACTAGTGCTATTAACGCGTGCAGCTCCAAGGTATAATATTAACAACCAGTGTTTGTGGGTAAAGGGCCGGCATAAAGTCTCTATTTCAGAGTCAGAGACAAAAGATAAGGTGCTTGTGGCAGTATAGAGTTCCAGGCCTCTGCTTGGACGCCGGGTTCTGAAACCTTTAGCTCTGCAGATGTGTTGGACTACAATGCTCATCAGCCCCAGCCAGCATAGTCAATGGTGATAGATCATAGGAGTCGTAGTCCAAAACATCTGGAGAGCCACATGTTTAAGACCCCTGGCTTTAAGGAACAGGAAGTAAAATAATCCATGAAAGTAACAGGAGTATGACGTTCCTGGATCTACATGGATAGAATAAAAGTAGACTAGAAGAACAGCCTGGGGGCATCAAGTTTATGTAGGATGGAATGGTGGGGGTCCGAGTCACCTGAGGAGACAGGGGTATCTTACAGGTCTGAAACCTGGTAATCCACTTTACAATAAAAGACAACATGGAGAGAGGTGATGTCTCTGTGTGGCCTGTAAATCTGCCGAGATACCACCAAACTGTACTACCATTACTGCCACTTGGTCTGGCGGTATTACTGCCGGATTACAAGTGGTGGTAGGCAGTGTTAGTCCCCATTAATTGGAGTCCATAGGACCCCATGGTGGGTTTCAGCGGTATTACTGCTGGTAGTAATTTTGCTGGTGGTAATATCTCAAATTGTTCTATTTTGGGCCGTATGGTGGAGGAAATACCTCCAGCTTCTTGCTGGAGGATTTTCCTCCACCTTTGCCCTCAAACTCATAGTTGGGCGGTGCGATAATGTGGCTCTATACGGTATTACCAGTGTTGCCAGTCCGAGCTCATTTACCTCAGAAATGTATTCAGTTCTCTGTTTTTTGTCCTGACGCTTAAAATTTGTGATTTGCATTACAAGCTGTGTGCCGCAGACTGCCTCCACTCTAAGCGGGGGAGAAGTTAGGACTGAGACGGCAGGACTTTTCAACCTTTTGACACGAGGGGCCTTTACTGAGTCTTGGGGGGGCATCACCACCCATGGGATATGGTACAGTATAATTACCTCATTGCTTTCTATCACTGGTTCCTCTACATCAGCCTCTTGCTGACATAGAAGGGTTTATAGCTGTTCAGTGGGCATTCAGTGGTTAAGATCTATGCTGGCCTGCCACCTTGTGATAAACAGCAGCTATTAACCTTAAATTTGTCGCCATTGCAAGTCTCACTTCTCCCACAGCAACAGCAGAGCCCGCTTGCCAGTGCCTGGTAATCCCAAAATTCTCTGTAATTTTATGCAAAGCTGCATTTTATTTTTATAAGGTTATTTTACTCACTGAATACTGATCAAGTGTTTTAAGTCTGGACTTTATTAACTGGGTGCTTGTAATTGCAGCACAAGCACTCTTTACAATCTAAACTAGAGGTGTGTTTACAATGTTGATTGTTCCAAAATACATCTCTTAGTGTGCTGCTTTGGCTGTGGTGTCCCCCTTTAAGCTGTACACAATGATACATTGTCTGGTTGACATACTATGTGATTTGTGTATTTTATAAAGGAAACTAAGACCACTAGAACTCACCACCCTAGAAACTCCCAATCCCACCTTTGGGGGCATTCCTGTAGACATGGGAACACAGAGGAAAGAATGAATAAAAAAGTACTTGCCTTCAAGAGGAAGCTAGACCTTTGCAAAAGAACAGTTGGAGCTGGGCAAGCCACCTGGCAACATTAAGGTCCAGCTTTGATGAATACTTCCCTGAAGTAAATGCTGGCATTAATGACTGGGTGATGCAGACTTTTCTGGCAGAGGAGGTGGTGCATCATCCATTTGATGCCCAGGAAGAGCTGATTGAGGTTCAGTCGGACAGTATTCTGCAATCTGAATTTAGGAACATTGCAGTGGGTGAATTTTGACTGAAGGTAATCCTGGAGTATCCTACATTGGCATGGTCTGCTATACAGTCGCTCTTACCCTTTGGGTCTTACTACTTGTGCGAAATAGGCTTTTCAGCATTGGCTTTTTTATTGACTCCTTCATTTTTTGTATAAGGGGTGTTTCAAATGAATGTTGAAAACCTGGAAAGTGGAAGTTTTTAAAACATGGAGACAACAATGGCTACAACATTTAGACGCGAGTGCTTCCATCAGTCCCAAACATCACCTGGGTGCAGGGTGAGCCTGGGTAACTGCTTTTTAACATTGTACACTACTTTACCAGAATTTCTGGTAAACTACAATGTTAAAAGCAGTTAACACTCTCCCCCCACACCCCCTCCCCCCAAGTCTGAAACCACACTTGATTGCATTATACTTCAGCCAGGATTGCATTATAGTTCAGCAGCACATCTGATGTGTCCACTGAAAGGTTTAAGATTAAGCTACATCCCTAACTCTATCTGGTTACCCAGAGGTAACATCTTAGCAAATGTCACTTGTGGCTGGCCAATCTACAGCAACACTATTGTAAGTTTGAATTGCTGATGTTTTACTGAACTATGGCACCACGCACGTCTTGCTTGGTAGTTTTTAAATCGGGGAAACGTCTTTACTTCTCGTTTCCCTTGAATTGGTGGTGGTACCAATTGCAGCTGTAGCAATTGTGTTAAGCAAGCATTTCATTCTCCCATCCTAGTTGTGTTGCTGGACGATTATAGAGCGGTGGAGTAGGGGCAGTGATGTCTTACTGGAATGCAACTCGAAGGCTTAAATCTCCTTCTTTCTTGACTTTAGTATATGCAGTGTATGCTAGCCAATGTTTCCACTGTTCTGCGCTGCGCGCGCCAACACCCGCCCGCCCCGTTGCACCAAGTTGGCGACTACATGCAAATTTGCATTCATATAACTGCCAGTGATGTCACTTACTGTATTTGGCCCCCCCTGGGAAATTCATAAGTCGGCTCCCCTGGCTAGGATGGCTCATGGGAGAAGGGGCCAGGGTCCCGGCGTCGTTTCAAAGTCAGGACATCATCTGACAGTGGGAAGAGTTAACCCCCTCCAAACCCCTATTTCTGTACAACTGGTGGAGGGAAGATTACCCCTCCCACGTTCTCCCAATGTGTTGTGCTCCGTTACAAGTGCGCCCTGCCCTGATGCAATGCTCTATATTAGCAATGCTACTGAGGATGATTGCAACACACGTTCTACTGCCCCATTACCCAAAACCACCACTAACACCTTGCCCTTTGCATACAAGGCTGCATACCTAGCGCCCACATATCCTGGAAACAACACCCCACCCTCCCCTTTCTTACCTCCCCTGTACTGGATGGGCTTGCCAATACACCAAGGAGTAGCAACAGCAGCCCCCAAGCGCCAGTCTGCCCCCCCACCGTGCCCACCACTTACATGACCAAATCCACACCGAAATCACACCATCCCCTACACAATCTAGCACTCATCACCACCAGCCACACTACCATTCACTCAAGCCAGTAATCTCCCACCCATCACAACCCCACCACACACCAACAAGACCCCACATGACACACATCACCCCCCACCCTAACCACACCCACAACTCCTTGCCGAGGCACACCACGTCTATATAGACTCCGCACCAGACTGATCCATCACCCAAACCCGCCCAAACAGTGACAACCGCACCACAAAGCCAAAAAAAAACAAACCATGAGCACCCCACGCACACCACTAACTGCCCAGAACACCTCCAAAACTCACTCGGACACACCCACAACCCACCAAGCAACCCCCTGCCCTCTCACATCCCCTGGGCACTCAACACACGCTTCTTGTGCACCCATGCCATGAAAATCCATGACCTAATATGAGACAAAGATCTCGACTTCCTAGCCGTAAGAGAAACCTGGCTGCACAAGGCAGTTGGCCTCTCCCTATCCATAGCCACCAACTACTCTATCCTAAGAGCTGACAGAGATGGCAACATAGGTGGAGGTGTTGCCATCCTATCCAAATCATCCCTCCCCATCACCACCACCTGGCTACAAACTCCTACTAGCCAAAATTGAATCCAACCCCCAATCCACCATCAACATACTACTCCTCTGCCGCCAACCAAACACCTCCAGCACCCCCGACACCAACATTCCCTTGCTCTTTGCCCCCCTCCTAAAGCCCAAAACAAAACTCCTAGGAGATTTCAATGTAGGTTAAAAAGACCCCTGCGGCCTGAAGGCTACAGCGCGGACCGCAGCTCTTGAAGAAATTAACTTCTCCCAACTGGTGTTTTCCCCTACCCACGACAAAGGCCGAATCCTCGATTGGATCCTACCTACCAACCTATCCGTGCAAGTGACCGCCACAGACCCTGTACCATGGACGGATCACGCACTGATCCCCTATGCCATGTTGCCCACCCTGCCCCCACCCCGTGACAGGTACCCCTCCCCCGCCATCATTGCTAGACACACCCGCAAACTGACCAAAGAACTACTGGCACCCACCACCCTTAAAGCGCAACCAGACATCACCGACCGAAGCCATCCTCGCCACCTACAATGCAGCACTCCTCAGCACCCAACACCACATGCCACACTCAAGGCCACCTCTCGCAGAAAATACAACCATTACAACTGGTTCAGAGAAGAGTTAATAGCTCTCTGCAAACTCAGCCGCCCAAGGACACCTGTGGTGCAAAAATCTGACCCCATCAATAAGGAAGCCTTCAATACCATTGCCCACACCCATTAAACAGCTATCCTGACCACAAAAGCCAGCATCTACAACGTCAGAATTAACAAAGCTAGCTCCAACACTAGAGAGCTCTTCAAAATAATCAAGGAGCTTGAAACTCCAGCACCATCAAACAGCTTCCACAAAGACAAAGCCTGGTGCACCCCCATACAATCTGCCCTTGCCAACAAAATCCACAAGCTTGGAGACAAACCCATTCTCAGAAAAAAACCAACAACCTCCTAGGCTCCCGCCAATCAGGTTTTAGACCCAGACAGCACAGAATCAGCCCTCCTTGACCTTAAGTTCCAGCTGGACCTCATCCGTGATGCAGGGGATATTGCCATCCTCCTCTTAATAGACCTCTGTGCAGCATTTGAACTCGTCGACAACAAGATCTTCTGCCACCACCTCCAACCTTTACACCGATGAATGCACCTGCATCGAAGCCTTCCTATCCGGACGATCCTCTAGGGTCTTCACCAGGGCTGAAGCAGCTGACCCCATCCCTGTCTCCTACAGTGTCCCACAAGGATCCTGCCTCTCGCCTGCCCTGTACAACATGTACACAAAGCCATTCTTCAACCACCTGGACAGCCTTAACATTCATACACAAATTTCACCAACGACACACAAGTCCTCATCAAACTCGCCGGCCACCACAAACTAGATTCCACCAACATCAATCATATCTAAAGCATCATACAGGCCTGGATGGCTACACAGAATCTCTGCCTGAACAAGGACAAAACAGAGCTCCTCATAGTCGGCTCCTTACTCTGCCTCAAAAACCTCGACCCCACCTTTACCTCCTTCTGCATCGATGGTAACATCACCCCTGTATCACCACACATCAAAACACTGGGTGTTTACCTCGATGCTGAGCTCAATATGCAAATACACGTCGAGGCAATTGCCTCACCCGCAGCCTCTTCCAAACTTCTCAATCTCTCCAGAAAGTTTCTAAGCACAAGCAACTGCCTCACCCTAGCGAGGGCCATCATCGGGAATAAACTAGACTATTGTAATGCCATCCTCGCAGGAACCTCAAAAAAAAAGAAAACCTTAACAAACCTCAGTAGATTCAAAATAACTCCCTCAGAGTAGCCTGGAGCCTGAAACCTTCAGACCACATCTCGTCTGCAAGACGTGATGCACACTGGCTTCCCATCAAAGCACGGGTAGAGTTGAAAATCCTGTCCATCACGCACAGCTGCCGCCACAACACCGCCCCTAATACCTCACTCCCCGCATCACCAGAAAGTCACACACACGCAGCCTACGCGCCTCATCCTCACCTCAATAGGAAAAGGGCTGGCGGATCCTGCTTCAACTCCATCGTCCCCACTCTCTGGAACACTCCACCACCATTTCCACAAGATGAACCCCCCTAGAGAGCTCTTCAATAAAATCAACATGGTTTAACAAATACCCCTGAACCCAACCAATGATATGCAGCACCCTCAGCCGTGATCTACAACTCTAACACTTGCATTGCCTGTATATGGCTCGAATGCTATTGTCTGTTACATTAACAGTGTTTACACCGCAGATGCTGTAACCTTCAGCACCATGATACCTCTGGGTCTGGGCGTTATCAACAAAATGATATAAATAAATAAAAAAGATGCTGCGGCCCCTGCCACAGCAGGGCCCGGTGGCACTGAAATGCAAGATGTGGCCAATTAGACGCACTCTGCTGGCATTCATCGCTAAACCGCTTGTAGTTTATGGGAAGTCAATTGGAGGATATCTTTCATTGTTTCAGGACGGGGGTGGGCAGGGGAGGGCTTGTTATTCTGTTTTGGTACAGGGTTTTATTGCTGCCTGTTACACTTAGAGCTCCAGTGTAGGCACAAAAACATCCTGACTCGTCTTTCTGGAATGATTTCATTTTATTGAATTGATAAAGCGCTTTCTGCCAAAAGAAAATTAAAAAGAACAGTACAATCAGTGAAATGCAGCACCAATTTAAACAGGGGTGAGGGGTGCAAACATATCAGTAAATAAAATGAAGGGACAGAGGATAAGCTTTGAGTCTAGATTTAAAAATACGAAGAGGTGGATGACCCACTCTCTGCAGCAGGCACTTTAACACTCTGTGCTGTCTGACTCTTCTTGGAATCTTTTGATTTGATTTCGTGCCCACATTTCAATATTTCTACCTGGGGAGATTTGTTGACTGTGGATTAATTATAATTCAGTATGCAACAGAGAATTTCTAAATAGATTTTATTCCCTTTCATGGCCGGTAGGAAAACATTACCAGGTTTGTTGGGGGGCTCAGGCCCAGGGGAGTTGCTAGGTCTGGAAAAGACCCGGGGCTAAGCTGATGTCAGAACTGTTGGGACTGGGGGCTAGCTAGTGTTTTGGCTGTAGCTCCTGAGATTCTATCCAGGGCTACAACCAAAAGATCAGGGGCTATAGCCCCCTTAGCCCCCCGCTAGCAACGCCCCTGCTCAGGCCACAGATCTTTGAAGGATTTCTTATTTACTGGAGATCTGATGTGCTAGGCCCCCTTCCCCAATCCCCTCCATTTCTACTTTCTACAATCAAATCAGGAGCTGTGTGAAAGGCTGGCAGGGCTGGGGAAGAGGCGGTGAGGCCAGATATGCATGCAACTCTACTCCAGTCCTTTCGGCCTCTTAGTGACACCAGACTGTGGATCAAATCTCGTGATCTGCTTAGACGATCGACCTCGCAAATTCAAGGAGAACATCCCCAAATGTGTAGCGGCTGCCTAACCAAGAGGAGGAGCATGGTTTCCAGGTGCTACTGAGTCGGCTCAGTTTTGCACCAGAGACCTGGGCTTGCCAGTAGGGTATGCAGTAATAAAATCGCGGAAAAAAGTCATCAGCACAAAAACAAAGAAATTGCTGAAAAAATGTGATTTGACCCGGTAAAGGTGTACCCCATTATACCATTTAAGGGGAGCGGGGTGTCTCCCGCTCCCCTTAAATGGTATAATAGGTCTGTGGGTTGCGGGGGCGTCCCCTGCAGCGGCAAAACCACAGCCTTTTAGCTGCGATTTTTTGTGTAAACAGCAATTTTTGCAGCGATTTGAACACATGGAACCACCAGTAGGGCACCTTGAACCTGGTGGAATACTCGAATCATAGGCTCAGCTCATCTCTTGGTCCGCCAAAGTGACTTGAAAGTACATTGGTGCCTACAAGTTGGAAACTCGGCCTTTGAGTCTCATCTGGAGATTTCACAGCCTAGTCGTGAAGCAGTGGCCGTATTGTGAACATTTTCAGGGTGCCAATGTCGTCGCATTCCTCTAGGTGCCATTATGCCAGCGCACCTGGCGGGCCCAAGTCCAGTCCCTTGAATTGGAGAAGTCATTGTCGTTGGCACTCACTCACCGGGAGAGCTTCCCCAGTCACTGTGAAATCTGCCTGGAGGACGTTGGAAGAGGCCGCTGTCTCTTGGAAGGGCTGCTGCCCGCCAGCGAAAACAGAGAAGGGTCCCGGCTCCAGCACCCACTGGTCTGTCCACACAGCCCGCTTGGTGTACTTCACCTCAAAGACGGCTGCCACTGAGCCAACAGCCGGGATCGTGACACGGTCGACACCGACGAGCTGCCAGCGTGGGACCGGTACTGATGCCTGCCCCCATCGTAGGTACAGCTGGACCACCTACACAAGGAGCAAAGGAGACAGAGGTGAGAAGCAGCCTGACAGGTCAATAATACCAGCCCTTTTCAGTCAAGTCTATTGTCATAAATCTGTCACAATGCTTATAGAAGACCATCAAATGAGGTGGAGAACCATGAATTGATCGAATCCGATAATTTCCAAAGGAGAAAAAAACGAAAGTTATTTGAACGAAAATAACTTTTGTTTTTGTCTCCCGCGGACATTTCGGACCAATGCTTCCCCCACCCCCTTACATAACTTCGAGCGGCAGACTTCGATGTGCTGCCACCTCCCCCTCACTCTGCGACGTCGGTTCCCTTCACTTGCATGCATTGTAAACTGTGCCGCAGGGTCCCTTTTAAAAAAAAATGTATGTGGGTCGCGGGGGCCACCTCTGCAACCCCTGATAGAATTACAGTGAACAAGGGTGCGGGGAACACCCCTGCATCACCCACCCCCCTTGTTCACTGTAATTTAACAGAAGGGTGGACGTTTTCGAAACTGTAGGCTGTACGTCATTTTCCTACAGCCGAAATTCGAACATATCTACCATTTGGTTTTTTATTTTCAGGATTTTATATGGCTCCCGTTTTATGCCACATGAAAGACCATCAAGTTAAGTCATAACAGTGTCAAGGTGCTTATAGGAAACACTAATGACTTTAGCCCTGGCCATACAGGTTGTTCTACCAATGTAACAAAAGTACTGATAAAAACAATTTGTTACACCGTTTGAGTTTTCAGCCGCCTAACTTCTAAATCTTCCATATAGTCAACTCTTGCGGGTCAAAAGGATTGTGAGCGACTATGAACATAGTAGAGTTGAACAAGATAAAATGGATAATTAATGTATTGACCGGGACTCTCACAACAAGGATCTGACTCCTTTACTAGAGACAGTTGGTGAGATTCCCAGGGAAACCCTTTATCCCAGAAACAGCCACGGAGTCCCCCTGATTTGGGTTTTGCCTCTACCTATTCCATACACAGCACTAAAATCAAAAATACTATTATAAAACATTGGAACATCATTAAAAAGGACAGTGTGCCATTTGATCAGATTACCCTCAGTAGTTACCTATGAACGCAGTAACAACTTGAGAAACGTATTGATCAAGATGAGTGACGTTAGGAAATCCAACACAGGAGAGAATACGAAAAGGTACTTTCCCATATAGAGTGTTAATTGTAATAATGTGAGCCAGGTGAACATCGTACACCACCAGTGGTCGAAGTGTACGAAAAGAAGTAGTGGAGCTATATTCCCTATTGGCCTGCACAGCTCCCCACAAACCCCATCACCACGCCCCCTCCCATGCACAATACAAACTCCAAAACACATGTGCCTAGTGATTAATGAAACATCCAGTGCAGTGCACTGAAAGTGCAAGTTTCAACTTCTTCCAATAATTTTATTTTACAACAAAACCATTCCGGAACGGTTTCTTTTTAAAATAAAAATATAGGAACGGTAAAACTTAATTAAAAGAAGTAGAGGAGCACCGCTCCCGACCCCCCTCCATCCCCCCCACTTTGACCACTGTCCAAAGGCGCATTCTACAATAGTACACAATGCTACAGATGTGCTTTCTAGAATTGGACAGAATAATTTAGGCCTGGTACCTAGAACTAGACACAGTAATTCAGATGTGCCCAACAGAATTAGGCACAATACTCCAGATGTGCCTTCTAGAATAGCACACAATGCTACAGATGTGCTTTCTAGAACTGAGCAGAATATTCCAAGTTCATCCCCAGAGCTAGCCAAAGTATTCCAGATGTGCCCCACAGAACTACACACAATACTCCAGATGTGCGTTCTAGATTACCACACAATGCTAGAGATGTGCTTTCCAGAACTGGACATAATATTCCAGGTATGGCACAGAGAACTAGACACAGTACCCCAGATATGACAAACAGAACTAGACACACAATACTCTAGATGTAGAAAAGCACACAATGCTACAGATGTGCTTCCCAGAACTAGACAGTACTCCAGATGTGCCCAACAGAGCTAGGCACGGTACTCCAAATGTGCCTTGCAGAACTGGCCACAATGCGCTAGATGTGCCTTGCAGAGCTGATCACAATGCGCCAGATGTGCCTTGCAGAACTGATCACAGTGCGCCAGGTGAGACCTTCAAAACCCGCCACTTCTCCATAATTGTCCCCTCCCTTGAGGCAGTAGCGAGAAATGATTCATAAGAAACACATTGCATGAGTGCCCTCCATACCGTGTGCAATAGGTGACTCACTGCACACCCTCATGAATAAAATACCTATTTGAATGTGGCAGGAAGCTTTGGAGGCGTGCTTTTGGGTGCATTGATACTAAATAGTTGGGTAATGTGTTAAAAACCGAACGCCCCAGAATCATTTTTTTTCTGTGAATCCGGCCATTTTGAGCGCACAGCATTATGCAATCCTGTGCGCATTTAAAAAGCTTGACTACAAGTCCCAGAATGCCTAGAGGGCTGCAAATGAGATTATTTGACACCTTTAGATCACTATAAACAGGCCCTATAGGTCTTACTGGCGTCCAGACTAAGAGACAATGCAGGAAGAGCCTGATCTGTTTGCAGTGGTCGAAGTGGGAGGAAAAAAGTAGTGGAGCTATAGATTTTGTAGAAAAATTGGTGTTGTTTCCAGTGATGGCTGGTGAATTTTATAAATGGGCGGGACTGGGAATAAACATTTGCATAAAGACGTGGTAGCGACCCAGCGTAATGCGTGAGCCTTAAATAAATGAGAAGGGTTCAGAGGGTTTCCTCCATGACAATTATTTTTAAATAATTGGTTAAACAGTGCATTTTTTGCAGCACATTTTCAGAGAAAATTGGGTTAAAAAAATACGAAGTTTACAAACAGATTTCTAGGGTAAGTTTTTAAAAATCGATTTGATGCAGAGTCACCAACAGTGCACAGGAGCATTTCCCAACACATTTTCATGATGCCTTTTCACTACAATGCCATTGTAAAAAAAAGTAATTCAATGCTGGGTGCGCCTATATATGTCCATGCTGGTTAAACCAATATATGCAAGTATTTACATGTAAGAATGTGCTAGTCTTTGCTTTGGCCATATTATCAGGAAAGATACTATAGGAAAACATGTCCATACTGGCAATTGAAACATGTCTTGACTGGATGCACAGTGTTGGCTGGTGAGGCCACGCAGAAAACGCTCATCATGTTGGCTATGCCCTTAACGTCAGTTTAAGATGGCATGCCACAGAATAAAACATGTCTGTGCTGGAAGACCAAATTACAAATGCCCACACCACCCATATTATGAATACACTTAATGATGGCTTTGACCTCTCAACACAGTTTAAAATGCCATCCCATGCCATAGTAAGAAACCCTTTCCAGATTGGCCACGTAAGAACACTTATATTGGCTTTGTGCTTAACCCCAGACTAAAATGCAATTTATAATAAGAAATAATGTTTCATCTTGATGGATAAATGCTACTGCATGTAAGAATGTTCATCTTATTTTTTTTTTGCCTGCCATGCCACCTGAGAAAACATTTCAGTGCACCAACACCCCCTTAAGCCCTATCCTTCCACGCAAACATACATTCATCCATATTCACACCGGCAGACATGCACCCATACAGGTTCTCTCAATCATTCATACATGCACAGAATATTCACACTACATAGAGCACACTGTTTTCCAAATGGATATGTAGCTATATAATAACCCTTATATCCAGTGGGAAGAGAAAACACAGCAAGCGCTGCAAAGCACACATTTTAAGCCCCAGAACGAAAATAGTGAAATTAATATATTTCAGCGTTACAAAACTGATGACTGGCAACACAGGGGCTGTTGCTGCGGGCCCACTTGACATGAAAAGGTTGAAAGGCCCCGACACTGTCCCTGTCACAGCTCAATGCATTTTATTTAGGAACTCCACTGTGCTACCACAAATATTTCCCTCCATTGAACTTATTTTCTGCTTTTGTGGGTTTGGGTAAGAAGTTGGTTAAATACCCACACATCACTGCTTCCAAATCTTATCAACTTGAAAAGAAATAAGTTTTTAGGTAACAAAAATAATACCGCTTTTTTATAGACTGTTCAAACCTAGTGTGTTTCCAGACCCTGCAGTTATGGATGACATTAATATTACTGTATTAAAAGGTACTCATTTTTGTTAACTTTAAAAGGATAAAAGTGTGTGCTGGTCATATTGGGAGGCTGTGTTTTGATTACATAACATTCTCTGCAGTCGCCACATTACCCTCCTTTGGCCTATTTATTAAGATTGCTTGCATCCCCCATCCATTACATTCCCTCCCAAAGAATCAACTCCAGAAACTCTCCCTTCTCTCAGCAATCCACTCTGGAGCAACACAAAGCATGTAGTGCGATACAAAAACCAAATAAATAAATGAAATAAGCATCAGCTGAAATCCCATATCTAAATTTTACACATAAATTACTTTCGAATATGCACGTCCCCAATAAAGTAACAAGAAGTTCTAGATAAAAGAGGGTGCCCAATAGCTTCCAGTTGGGGCTTAAGTAATGGGCTGCCCTGCTGAAATGGGGACCATGTAGTGTATTCCGCTTGCACGTTGATCAAACTCACATCAGCACATCACGACATGCATCTGTTTTCAATGATGTGTTCTATCAATATTTAGGCAAGTACTCTGTTTTTAAGGCTGCTGTCCTTTTAGAACAGGTTGTGTGAGAGTGCTATGGGGGTGCAACTAGACTAAAATTTCAGTGCGGGGCTAACCCTTCAAATATTGGAAGAGACACTCATTTCAGAGAGCGTGGAGGAGTGGCAAACTTACTTGTGTGGGGGCATCTAACTTCATTACTCATTGTAATGAGACTTTTCTAGTACAGCTTCAATGTTACAATCAGTTCACTCTATCCTTTAAGTCTGACAACACCCACTTCTTGCAGGTCCTGAAGGTCCTAGAAAGTGTGAGAATAGCAGATGGGGTGCTATCAGCATAGCAGGACATAGCAGAGTGTGGGGCAAGCAACTTCAGTGGCTAGGAGCAACAGGGGAGAAAATGTAATGTTGGTTCAACCACAGTTAGTCCGCTATACTAGAATCTCTGGTTTGCTGAATGGCTGGTGAGACTATGTCTACCTGTCAAATCAAGTGATACGAGACTGGAGGAGGGCCAGTGCAGCAATAATGCAATTCTACCTGACAGTATTGGAGCCACTAGCAGAGGAGCACGTGGGCACACCAATTGGTCCCTACACTTATTAAAACTGTCCTATTTTAAGGGTGTAAATGTAATCACTTATACGCACTCACATTTTTGCATTTGAATTCAGGGTGAGATTACATTATATGCGCAGAATCACACACTTACGCTAAACAGTGAATTGGGATTTTAACCCACTCTGCAATTTGGGCACGGCCACCTTCTTCCACGCTTTACTTGGAACAAATATTTAAGTTTTGGGTGTCCATCAAGACCTACAATAATACTGTCCTATAGCGTTTACTTGCTAAATACACAAATTGCATAGTAAAGCATCATGACAACATGTAAATCCATATAGCAGCATGTTGGGCCAAAATAATATCAGTGTACCTTTTATTTTCAGCATCCTGAATGGAAAACTATAATATGCAAAAGGCAAAATATCTATTTACCCACTTTATTTGCAGTACTTTTAGACACACTCACAATAAAATAAGTTGCGTCATAAACTCAGTTAGGTTTGGAGATTCGTCACAAACCTCCAGCGTGTTGTTATGTATGGTTTTAGGAATATTCAACTAAGAACATCAAAGCAAACTTTACTTTTTAGCATATTAAGCTTTTAGACATTATGGGTGTGAACACATTTTCAAAGGGTGCTTTATTGTGTTGCTCACTTTAACTGTCTGTCAGTCACAGATTTGCATCTCGGGAGGGAGGCACAGCACTGAACCGTCCCTCTCTCCCAACCCACTAGTCACCTGGCCTGGCCCTGACCTACCGAGGGAAGCTTTACTGTCTGTGTGCATGCATGGATCACTGTGAGGGAAGGGCTATGTCTATGAGTCTGAGGGTGGACATGTCCCCATGTTAGTGCGTGTGTACACTGTGTAAATGTGAAGGAGTGAAGTATTATGTGCGCAGTGTGAATGCTAGCACATAGCAGCTGTGATCGCCTACGTTAGCTTCTTTCCTGCAGGCAGAGTACTCTATATTAACAACTGCAGCAGTAGGGGGGCTGGCACTGAGCCTTCCCCAAAGCACTGTATGTTTAGTATCTGTGCCTAATGGCGCGATGGGACGATGGGCCCTGTAGTAGGCAGCGACAAATGGAGCAGATGCTGCAGACATTTAACAGGGGCTTTAAATCTGAGGGAAGCAGACGGTGTATACCTGCATTCTGGGATATGGTGCAGTTTACGTTTACATCCGGTTTAACAGAACCCTGTGAAATGAGGTGGGCCCAAATAAAAAGAAATACATGCAGGGGTTACATTCACAGACCCGGAGCCACCACTCTGTGTGGGTAATGCAAAAACCACACAAATTGACTTTTGCACCCAATTCATGTTGCCATAGAAAGTGGCGCAGTGGTATAGATCGTGCTGTATTGTATGTGTGTGCTTGGTTTGTTTCATCGGCATACAGTCACTGCAAGCAGTGCAGCCCTTAGTGACAGCAGTGCCCCGGAAGAAAAAGAACAATTTGCCCCCCCTCCCACCGACCCCCTCGCTGCAGCACCACCATGCTGTTTTTGCACTGCTTTTGTGATGGCGTTGTGTATGCCTGGCACTATAACAGTCTAGCATGCTTGCGGCGTATGTTCCAATGGAGTACCTTTTAAAGAAGTGTGAGTTAGCCCGCCCGCACCCGGCTGCACTGCAGACTACACCAGCAAAAGTAAATCACAGCCAGATTTGTTAATGCTGCCTACAAAACATCAACATAATAATGCGGAAAAGTTATCAGCAAAATCAGTGTGCAAACCAAAGCTTTAAATTTCAGACCCTGCGACAGCGGCCTCATTAAAATATCGTGGTTACTGGGAGGAATACAAAAGGCAGGCACTTTTGTATCTGGCAAAGTGCTCCCAGAGGGAAGGCTACGCGTGGAAGCAGTTTCCTCTTGCACCCCAAAGAGCTAAGAGAATTACTGGTCAACCAACATGGCAGCCTTTTGTGGCCAAAGATGCATCCACATAGGGTTGTGTTTGTGTTACCCAGTGATGCCTTCCAGATGACAGCTCAAAATTAAGAAAAATCTACCTGACTGTTGTGTTATAAATGAAACCTGCCTGGTTACAGGGGAGATACTGTGCCCGCTACTGCAGTAGTACAAATAAAATTAAAATATGCTAGGGTCAGGAGAGAGGGAGGGCACTGAACCTGCCCTCTCTCCACTAGTCACCTGGCCTGGCCCTGACCTCCCGCCTGCACCCTGCAATGCAGACTACTGTAGTACAAATAAAATATGCTCGTATCACACCCATGTCTGAAGCGGGTGTCCAACCCACCGAGCTATGTTCCGCACGTGAGCACAATATGTACATACAGCTGAACCCAGCACTCTAATTGCCAAATCATATTTAGACAAATGCTTTTTCACCAAGTTTGTCAACTTGTCAAATAGTTACTCATGGTAAATGAGTCAAGCTCACTGATTTCAGCATGCGCACACAGTTGCTTCCCCAATATTTGTGATTGTATTGTGGAGAACGACATATTTTCATGCTTAGATCACAAACTTTGCTGGAGAGCCTTGTAGTTGCTTTGCAGCCGCACTCTCTGTTCTGGTCTTCTTAAGCCTTTTCAGAGGGAATGATACTTGCTTTTCCAACAAGTTTCCATGACGAATTCTTAAATATTCTTAAGTTGGTTTAATGCTTTTAATTGAGCTTTGTGGCACATATGACAGCTTTTTAGAGCCAACTATGCAGCAATATATGTTGGTGCACAGCTAAAGATGGGTTGAGGTGAGGTATAGAGCCTGATTTACAAAACGTTTTTGAATGGGAATTTTCCATTGAAAAACGCTATTGTAAATCAAGCACATAGAGTTCTGCTTAAAAGGCAAAATGATGATCCAATGAACATTGACTCAAATCCCAGCTCACCAACGCGATCAAAGTGTGTGATACTGGCAGATCACTTTACAAACTGGGGTCACCGAGAAGTGATTACTATATATATATTTAATATTGACTGTTTATACAGTGCATGCAACAGGCTGGAACTGCCGCTTAGCTCCAGGTTCTCGCTCCACATAGCTAAGTGAATTAAACGATATTACAATGTTCGGTGGGTGGGAGGGGCTTGAAGAATCCCATTCCGAATTCTGAGTAGGGGCAGAAAAGGAGGGGATAATTGCTGTGAGTGCTATATCCACCCCACAAGTGACCTGTGAACATTCACAGTTCACCCTGATCAGAATCTGGCAGCCCACGAGGCTTGCCTTCTGACCAGCCTTCCCTTCTCGGATGGGTCGGGAGAGAGGGACGGCACTGAACCGTCCCTCTCTCCCGACCCACTAGTCACCTGGCCTGGCCCTGACCTCCCGCCCGCACCCTGCACTGCAGACTACTGCAGTACAAACAAAATACGCTTGGGTCGGGAGAGAGGGACGCCACTGAACCGTTCCTCTCTCCCAACCCATAGTCACCAGGCCTGGCCCTGAGTGGCCTCCCGCCCGCACCCTGCACTTACAAACCCCCTCATTACCTACCTGGCAGCAGCAGCCTGCAGGAGGTAACAAAATCCGACAAGACAGAAGCTGCTGGCTGGGTCACTGGCCCACGCTTGCGCATACTGAGGGCACGTGCAGAAATGAACCGCACTGCACCTGAATGCGCAGGCGTGGGCCAAGGCTCTGCCATTCATACTGTCGGCAGCTGCATCAGACAGTGCAGTGATACGACGGTCCGTACCTATACTTTTACTTTAAAAAGGAGCGCTCCAGAGCGGTATCTTTTTAAAATAAAAGTATAGGAATGGTAATGGAGGCAAAAAAAAAGTATAGGAGCACCGCTCCCATCCGCTCCCCCTCACTTCGATCACTGTACACCACCCTCGTTCAAGAGAAACTATTTTAAATCCCTTTGCTGCCTGTAATACATCATGCATTATTTATAGTATTAGATGCCCTTGCAGCATTGATTATATTGATTCATCGAAGCTTGCTGCGAAGATTCGTTGGACAGGATTCAGCTCCAACGTTAGGACCAAGAATCCAACCTCCGCAGGTAGCTTGACATTTTTTTGGAAAGAGGGCATCAGGTGACACAAGTTCATTTTCAAATACTTGAGGTAATAACCTCATCTCCACATGAGACCATTCAGAATAAACTGGATCGAAGAGAAGCCTTTTGGAACGATCGCTTGGACTCATTGACCCCCAGAGGTATGAATGAGGTATGGAATCTAGCTTTCTTCCTGTGAAGCATAGTAACCATAGGTTATTGTTACTTATTTAGATATTTTTCAGCTGTATCTTTGGATGTATGTATGTATGTCAGTTCATATAGCGCCGGCAGCCCGTAGGCATCAGGGCGCTTTAACAAATCTATATACCCAGTCCTTCCTTCCATGTGTATTCTCCAAATTTTTCTTCTATTTTTTCTCTGCACTGTTTCAAAATGCTCGTTATATCAGTATTATAGTGTTTTTAATTAACACTGTTGTCTACTTTGACCTTTTCTTACCTTTTAAACATTGCCTATTAAAGGAATCCATGATTGATGTGTGCAGTATTTGTTTACCTAACATTTTGTTATTTTTGGTTATCCCCGGCCTCATATGGATTCATTTCTCAAATCGATGATAGATTTCACACCTCGTGCCGTGTAGACAAGGCTGAACTAATCACACGTCATTGTGAGGATTGCTTTCTTTCTACACATGCTCTCACTTTAACCTTCCTAACAATGGACCGGTGCGACATCATCGCTTCCGCATGAAGACGCCGCGGGACGTCCAGGATGCAGCCAATTCTTGGACGCTTCCATTTTTCTTATAAATATGCCAGTCCTGCGGTGCTCTTTTCTGAACTACTACCGCTCTGAGTGAAACTCCAGCTGCTACTGTGGCCTACAAACATTTCATGGATAGGCGAGTTGGCACTATGTGTTCCTGTTCACATTGAAGTTTGGGGTTCCTACTGAGAGTGCTCTTCGTGCTTTTCAGCACACGATAGACAGACGCACGCAGTTTTCAACGTTTGGAGGCGTGTGTTTCTAGATCTGTGCAGTTAGATCTCGTCATGTATTAGAGAGGATGTTATAATCAGAGGCTATTCGGATTTTGATTTATATACTATAGATTCCATGTCTGTCTTTATCATTTTTAGAGGCAGGAAATGTCTAATTTTGATCTGAGACAGGTAGGATCTTTTCTCTAAACCGCCTGCCATATCCTACCATTTTGGTTATATATTGGGAATCACTAAATAGGGTCACTGTTGCGTCATTCTTTTCACATTATAGATCTGCCTGATGAAGGATTTCATTATCTGAAACGCATTGGCTTGCCTCTCTGCATCCTTTTGGAGACATGATTTCTATGGACCATTGAAAAACTTTTGATATTTAGCGCGCACACACTATATGGTCTGAATGTGCTTAGTTGATTATCAACCCATATGTTGAGCGCACAGCAACTCTGCTAAACTGGTTAGGCTGCACGGGCCATTATAACTCAATAGTGCCTGTTGGGATTGCTGTAATGCTTCTTTTCCGTTTCCTGTAATTACATGCTTTTAATTAAGTTACTCTTAGAGATGTGAAGTGGTTGGCTGTGCCCTCTCCTTTTGTTTTCTAGACTCCTACATGATTTCATACTGCCTGATGGATATCCCAGCATAAGCCATTGAAACCTGCTGGACTCAATGAGGAAAGTGACATCTAATGGTGTGAACCTGATAATGGGATACGCCAAATGCCACATCTGTGTCACATCCTGTAGGTGACATATGAATAAGTCAGGAGAGGATTTCCTTGGATGACATGAAGAGTTGAGGATTTTGTTGTGGTTCTTCGTTATCTGGGTGCCACGGGAGCAAACTCCTTCACTTGGGAGGTCAATTAGGGGAGACTGAAGAAGTATTTTTGTGTAGGTGATTACGTGAGGGTTGGAATGAGCGAGCGGGAAGGAAGATGTAGGGAAATGTGGTAGTTGCCTTACCTCCTGTCCATCCCTTTTTCCAATATTTTCCACCTCTACAGAAATAATCAGGTGCCCACAGATGGGCAAGGAGGTAGCAGAGAGAACCAGGTTACTGTAGCGGTAGGTGGTGTAGGAGAGTCCATAGCCAAATGGATACAGTGGGATTTGATCCCCATAGTAACGGTACGTCCGGCCCTCCATGGTGTAATTCTCCATCGCCGGCACCTGGAAAAGAAATGAGTGTTTTGCTAGGTCTGCTTTATTGATGATAACTGATTAATTCCTGGCAATGGGCAACAGCAGTATGCTGAGAAGACACAACTATTCAACAGTGCTCAGTCTCAGACCATTGTCCTGGGTTGCCTCCGAACCCTCCAGAAAGCTCACAATCTTCCAGATCGATGAAATGTATCATAACCCAGGAAATATCGACTTAAAGTAGCAGCCTATGAGCTTAGCCTGTGTACCCAACCCCATTACAATTCAAGGAAATGATGTCCTGAAAAATACTGAATTCTGCCTTAATAAGCCCCTCCTCCCAGAGAAGATAAAAATACTACCTTTCAATATCATATGTAGCAACTCCCCTTCCGACTCTCCCATAATCACTGATACCCTTGCATAGTCCCCAAGGGACCTTCACCTAGAGGAAACCATTGCCCAACTCCTAGCAGACCATCACATATCACCCAACAGATCCTCACTCAGTGAAGAGATGCCCACATTGCCGCAGTAGAGCCATGTGTCCCAACACACTCTCGCGTAGTCCTCCAGGAACCTTCACCTAGAGGAAACCCTTGCCTACCTCCTAGCAGACCCTCACATATCAACTAACAGATCCTTGCGCGTTATCAATGTCACTGGGCCTAGTAAGATCGTTTTTATGTTGTGCTGTGTTCTCCCTTGTTCCCCTCCCTTGCCTAGTCGCGCTCTGAAACACTTGTGTACGAGCGCGATACAAATAAAATATCATATCACTCAATGAGGAGATGCCCACATTGCCGCAGTAGAGCCATATGCGTCCCAACACACTCGCGCGTAGTGCCAGCAGACATGTTATTTATCCTCTGCTTCTCCTCTTGTGTCTCTTGACTGCCCCTAAGTATAACTCATTTTAGCTGCTAAATAAACACTTGTAATATATAGGATGGCGTGGCCACCATCGCCCAAAGTAAATATTCTTAATGCCGTACCTGATCCATGCTAGCTGGCCAGGTGGCAGGCAGCCTGCCCGCAGGGTTGGCCATGCCCACATTCAGCAGCATGTTGGCAATGGCGATGCCGGTGGCCTGCGCTGGGAAGAAGCACTCCACAATGGCACGGACGCCCTCGCTGTGCTTGGCCCAGGAGACATCCAGCGGGCCGGCATTGAAAAGTAGCAGAATGATGGGATGTCCGGCAGCTGGAAAGGGAGGAAAGGGAAGGTGACAGTCATGCCTGGAACAGGGTTTTTAATGGGTATTCATAGTCGGGTCCCACTTACAGAGTGGCAGTGCCCCCTCAATGGAAGGGGGCAGGTGGTGTTAGGCTGTTTACGCATGTGTTCTACTGCAAACCAATAGTAAAGTGGATCAGAAGAGGGGGGCAATGAAATGTGGGCTTATCACATTGATGGATTTGGGGCTGTTTGACTGGTATTATTATTATGAAATTTATTGAGCACTGACCTAACTTCGAAAAGCAACAGAGCTTTACAGAGGTATACACCAATACAGATACATAACGGAGCACTTTATAGAGGTAACAACAGAACAGATATACAGCGGGGGTAGGTTTCAGAGGGGCTCAGAGGATGGGTACAGCTGTACAGGGTGACAGGGAGGAGAGGGGCAGGTGGTGTCTAGCGAGACAGGTGGTGCGAGTGTTCACATGATGGCCTGGTTTTAAAACAATGTCACTTTAGTATGGGAAGTCTCCAGTTAGCCCCTATACATAATACCTAATAAACCAGTGAACGAGCTATGAGGCCTTCGTGTCTTCCTGGATCCTCTCTGTGCCCTTCACGACAAATGTTATTGGAAATTTGGAAAAGTGATCACATTATTTCTAAGGGTGCATAATTTTATTACAGAGTATTCTACTTATTTACAAGAAGCCATACAAATGAACTAAAAACACATGAGGGTGATTAGAAAATCCAGTAATGGATTAGCTTTAATATCAGTTTGGAGTCTTTAGACATTTGTATGGCGTATTGAGTATTTCCTATGGTACAAGACCTGGGTTAGGTGAGGTGGTGCTTACCGGCGGTGACAGCATCCTTCAAGAGATCATTCTGGAAGCCAGGCAGCGAGAGGTTCATTCGGTCATTCCCTTCAGACTCAATGCTGGTTCCTGAGGAGGATAAAGGCAGGAGCTGAAACATGCCCATTCTGGGGACGCATTAATAACACGTCCATTTTGTTCACGCTTCAGTAAACTGTCAAGCTTGTTGTTGGCGGAATCTTTTCGAAATGCTCTAACATTTAGTTTTAAGGTTGCTATTTTGCACGCCAGGTTTTATATTTCTTTCTGTGAATTGTATTTTGTACTTTTTAGACAAAGGGTAGTTCTTCTTTCAAAATATATATTTACTTTCACGATTTTTTTTAGGCATATCAGAACAGAGAGTCTTCTCTGACTGTAATTAGAGAGAACTCATAAGAGATGACAGTCACTTTTGTTTTTCCAAATTTTTCTTCCAGCATATTTTGGGATGTTCATTTTAAACATTGCTGGCTTTTCAATCACGAATAGAACAATAGCATCAACCACAAAGACAATAATCAAACAGCTTAGATTAATAATACGAATAGAACAGTGCCTAGATGCAGCTAGGTTAGGAGCCCTACACACATTTTAAAATAAATAAATAATAATATTAATAATAATGATTTTGTTTGCTACACATTTTGCCATTTTGTACTGCTGTAGAAAGCTTACCCAACTAATGGCATCCACCATGAAAGGATGGATGTCTAGGTTAGCAACGCAAATGCGATTGTTTTAGTTGTAGCGCTTAGAACCACGGAAATGTTAACGTGGCCCATACACAAGCCTAGTATTTTAAACGTCATTGAATTGTATTTAGTGGCACGTATGGTCTGGATTGGAATATTGACTTTTGAGGGCAGGCAACAGACAGAGCCATTCAGAAAAAAATGATATTTTCTTTACATTATCTCTCGGCTGAGAAAAGCTGAGCTTGGAAAAACAATGGACTCAATGGTATATGATATGTGGCATTTATAACACGCCTGTACACAAGTGTTTCTAGGCGCTACACATTATGGGAGACATTGGGGATCATTACGAGGTAGGAGATAACCATGCCGCTATTAGCAGCATGGCTACCCCCTTAACGGGTACCGGGTCCGGGCTTCCTTGAATGAGGAATTACCAGGCCATTCCGACCTTGGAGGGCCCGGTGATTCCTCATTCAAGGAACCCACCCCCATTCCCATTTGAGCCCCCCTAGGGGTCAATGGGAATGGGGAGGGTGCTGCCAATGGGCCCGTTAGCACCCTGGGCTGCTTGCGGGACCCGCTAAGGACTCCTGGTTAGCTCGGCACCTTTACCGGTGCCGTTAACCCCTTGCCGCCAGGGTCGGATTAACCCCCATTGCCTAACGAGAGAGGAGAGGGAAACGTTATCGGAAATAGAGTGGAACTTGCTTGTCTGTCCAATAACATTTCTCACCATCAGTCATTTTGTATGGGTGTGGCCAAAACCCTACAACCTATATCCTACCCTCCTCTACAAAACCCAACAGCCTAGTGGGGGGCGAGGGGGAAAGGGTTCCAATTTATAGTCAATAGCTGGCGGAGTTGAAGACTCAGAAGCCAAGCGTGAGAGCTAGAGGCCAAATAAGCAAGTTCTGGCAATGCCGAAGAAGCAATGGTTGACCAATACAAGGATGTGGGGAGTGTGGAAAGAAGGGGGTGAGTGACAGAGTGAAGCCAAGAGGAGGACAAATGTAGGACCCACACTTGAGTGACAACACACATACACCCTCTCTCCCCTACAGGCCTCTCAAACACGCAAGTTCAGTTCTTGACCATAAATGTGCGACATCTATGCAGCCATGACAGTCTTCCACGACAGAGGCGGAGGTGCCGAATAATGCATGAGCCTAGAATCAAAGTCTTGAATGCATTTGGGCAGATCCAGGGAGCTTAGGGTGGAATAAAATCACCCTTCCTTTCTCAATCAAAATGGCCGCCATAGCAGCATGTGCACCCGAGGCCCCTCCCACCCAATGTGGACTTCTGTTCTAGGTGAAAAGATCTTTAGAACAAGATCTCTTTTTTTTGTAAAATCGATTTAGACTGCTCCATGACCACATGGAGCAGTTTTTCTAAATCGAATTGTCACGCCCCTGCCACACACGAGTATGAGCATGGACCGACAGGCTCAGTCGGACCGGGAACGGCAGGACAAGGAGAACGGGCAAGTGTGTGGGTGCCTGTGTGGGGCTGTGTTTTGGATTAGGGGATTCTTTGGTGGGGAGGGTTAGGGTGGGGCGGGGGTCGAGGTACTTACATGGAAAGTGGGTTTGGAGGGAGGATCAAAGTAGGGCTTGGAGGAGAGTGGGGTGAACCCCACCCCGATTTTTATTAATTTAAAAAAGGGTTGTTCTGTGTTAAGACATTAAGGTCTCGGGATCTACCATCAAAAGAAAAACGACCAATAGAAATCGGTCTTTTTGAAATGATACCTGGATAATGAGGTCTTTTCACATAAAACCATGGACTTCTTCATGGACAGTTTCCATTTCAGTACGAATAGATTTGTCACAATTCACAAAAAATGTCCTGCCGATGTACAGCAAAATAAACGTCTCTATGAATTCTTAGGATATCTTAATGTGAGTGTTGCCATGACGATACTGGACTTACCTGTTCCCAGGCACACTATGATGACGTCAGAAGTCTGCGCCACTGCCTTCACCTCAGCGGAGGAATAATTCCTACAGCGGGGCTCGCTGCACCCCGCAGCATACTGGACTTCCACGGGTAACATTTCCAAACCATTCCTGCACACAGCGAAAAACATGCTGAATGTAGCGCCTCGAGCCCTCGCCTCAGAGCTCTGTGTGACCTATAGTTCACAGGTGGAAAACTCTGGCGGAGACGACTCCGCATTTCACTCTTTCACAATAATAAGGAGCATTGAAATATGGACAGATCGATATTATTAGAATTACAAGTGACTCGTAAATGAAGGTGCTGTATAGTGAATCCCTTTTAACCCCTTAAGTGCCACTGACGAGTATGTTCGTCCTTTTTGCATAGACTTGCATAATAGCCTTGCAGTTATAGCACAAGTGCGTACTCTGGAGAAACCCATTAGAATCCCTTACATGTGAAGGCATTGTCATGTAAGGGTCAGGACTACAGAACAGCCAGACTAAAGATAGTTCTTATTTGGGCTAATGTGACAGGAAGGACCAGAGTAATACACAGGGGCGATTGCAGGTGAAACACACACTTAGTTCTCCACAGTGAGGCCACAACCTTGAAGTGTCGCTGCATGCCCCTCAGTTGGGGGCTAAGGGGTCCTCCCTCTACTGCGGGTGCGGCTGTAAAGGCTCCTGAAATCTACCTCTGAACAGCACTAGGGTGCATGTTGAATGGGTCCTGGCACCCTGCCTCTCACATTTACCCTGCCGTTCTCTTTTGGGTTTCTACTAGAATTTGGAGGGCGAACAGTAGCTCCTCGGCAAGCGGGGGCTGGATCCATCTGGGATTGACGGCCTTCTTGGGTCTTGGCACTAGTGAAGTGGGTTGGAGCAGCTCCCATGTTTAGGCGTCGCTACTTCCCGTCACCTCTCAATTGTACACTTCCCTCCTTGATGTTCCGCTTCCGGCTCGTTCCTCCTCTGCACTTCTGGCTCGTTCCCCCTCTATGCTTCTGGCGCGTTCCCCGATCTATGCTTCCGCCGTGTTCCTGCTCTACGCTTCCGGCGCATTCCTCCTCTAATGCCTGGAACCTTCGCAATCTGTCTCACTGATTCTTTTTCCCCTTACATAGTCTTCAAGGTCTTATCCCCTGCACCGAATATTCTCTGCTTGCCTTAGTCTTTCTCACCTCTATCCTCTGGTATACTCTGAACAGCTCTTTCCCCCTATCTGGGGTCTGAACAGCTTCCTTTCAACCACCTCTCCAAATTATCACACCTGTCCTTCCAATATGCACCAATCCTCTCAAGGTCCTCCTCCCCTTCAGGCCTTCAAACTCGTCCAATCCATGCTCTTGCTCCAGACCCCACTCTCCTCGTTTTCCACTCTTCTCCAAACACCAACCTCCTTCTTTTGAACTCCCCCATCAACCGACTGATCTTATGGGTTTGATAGGGCCTGGGTCTCACCTTCCAGCCTCTCTCTTGTGTAACAGGAATCAGGTGTGGTTGCTGGGATAGAGATTGGCTGTTGGGTTCCATGCCTCGGGGTGGTTTACAGCCCAGGTGTGGCACTTGGGATTGGCTCGTCCCACTCCTTAGGGGTCCACCCATCTGTCTGTCACACCCTGGCCTTGACTTTCAACCTCTCTCTGGAGTAAGGGAACTCAGGTGTGCAGGCTTGGTATAGGGAACTTGGGGGGGTATAGGTAAATTGGGGGTGGGGGGGTCGTAGTTCTCTGGTCCAAGGTGGGCCATAAGTATCTACTAGACTGCAATTTCACGAACTGAGTCTGCCATCTTGGAGTTCCCAATTCCCTTTTATCCTAAAGGATGCTGGTATAGGGACTGAATGACTGCCCTATAGAATTCCTGGCCTTGATCATGATCCCCCATTTCTTCTTTGTAAATTGAAGCGTGGTTTATGTAGCCACATGAGGGGAGCCAGTTGTACAGGTGCTGCCTCTCGGTGGCACGGTCATTCCTCGATTCCCTTTGTTAGGGCATTATTCTATTTTTAGAGTTTCTGCTGTGCCATTTTCTGGATCCCTAAATCCTTTGGTTGTATCCATTTGGCCCCTGATTTTCTAAGATCTTTAGCTTATTTTTGTGGCCAGAAGGAATACTACTGAAGTCCCCTTGTCACTGCAGTCCTTTATTTAGTATATGGTATTATAGTAGCCCATATGGCTACTAGGACAGGGGTGCTATGTAAGCACCCCATTTTCAGCCTACAGTGACCATATCACACTACATTGATTTTGTGGAGTAGGCTGGTGGCAGCTGTAATTTGCTTTTGTGTTCATCAAAGTTGCAGATCCAGATATTTCTACTCCATCTGTAGCCCGATGTACCAGTATGGTAGCCATTGGGTTAATAATGTATTTTTAAGCCCTGTGTTCAGCCATTTTGTTTTGGGCCTTACCTTTTGTGATGCTGGAAATGCATCGGAAGGACAGGGCCTCCGTATCCTTTTCCTTTACTGCCTTTTTATCGTGTGTTCTGTCATATTTTCCGTGCAGGAGTTATTGTGGGACTCCTGGCAGTGCAGCTCTCTCTCTTTTGGTTTGGTGAACAGACCCGTGGGATACCCTTACGGCACCCGTGGGTGGGGGTACAACCCTGTGCCCCTAGTGTATGTTTTTGGGCACCTGTGGGTGGCCCGCAGAGCAGGGTATAGGCTGGTGGCAGCTCCACGCTAACTTTGACAGGTGCGCTGAGTATTCTCCATTTTGGGGATCCCCAGGCCCTGCCATTGGAATCAGTTGATTCCTGATGGAAAACAAGATGGCCCCTGTGACCTCTTGCTTTCTATTATCTATTACCTTGTTTTCCCAAAGTCCTGGGAAGCCCCGACTCTGTCCCTTCCCCCTGACTGGCTGTTGGGTGGAAGTGCCATACATGGTGTTGTTGTGAAGGCCCGGCCAGACTAGCTGGAGCCTTCCCAGTGACTGTATGTTGTGGGTACCTCCTGTGAGTGGGACCTGGGTGAATGGAGTGTGTGACCAATATGCACTTCTTGTTGTGGTTTTCTGGTTTCTGGTATGAGAGACAAAGACTCAGACAGCCCTGCCCGAAACTGGCCTGAATGCAGTGTGTAGTGTTGAATGGCTGGGTACTTGTCCCAATCCACATTCCTTGTTGTGAGTGTCTGAGAGGGAGGAGGATGGCATGAATGCACTGTGTGCCTGATTGGCTGACTGACTGCATGAATGCCCTTCTGTATGATTGGCTGCCGAGAGTGACCCAGCAGTGTGGATGAGAGACAAGATAGTATATCTGGGGACCTCTCACCACTGGAAATTGTTCAGAAGCGTTTAGAAGCTGTGTCTACACTTTAAGAGTAACTGGAACTGCTGATCCTCAACGTCCAGCTGGAAGACGAAGACTTGCTGTTGCATTTGCTTTGATCTGATCTAAAAGCTGCCAAGCTCGTCAAGGACTGATCCAAGAGAGGACCTGGTAAGGCACCCTCTTCCCGTGCTCCGAGGGACCATCGAGCACCGCTAAAACCTTCGCCGAAGCTCCCTGTAAGTCAGACCCTCGAAAGGCTGCAGACCCGAGACGGGACCGCTGAGGAGATCGAAGTGAAGCACCCGGTCTTCGCCGCCGTCGAAGTCCATTGCCGTCGACCAGGGTTCGCAGGTTTGTGTAACCGCTGGAGGCCCGTCGAAGTTGTGTTGCCCAGCAGTGGGGACCACTTGACGCTGTGCCGCCAACGACCGGAGCCGTCCGCTCCTTTGCCTAAGAACATTTGAATCCAAGGACTCCCTTGTCCGCAACGTCGACCTCTTTGTCCCGCCGGAGAAAGTCGAGGACGACCAACGCGCCGAGGAGAATCCGCCGGTGGGTTTCCTGCCACATGAAGGCCACAAAGACTTTGATGACTCGACGCCCTTGTTGGGACACAGTTCTTCCGAAACTCTTTGCGGTCCTGAACAATCTATCGCCGAGATGCCCCGCACACCTCATCCTCGCAGGACGTCGCTGACGAGCACCGCCTGGATCGACATCGGGGTCTCGGCACCCTTGAACTTCTCATCGCCGCTGTCGACGACAAGTTCACCCTCTTCAACGCCTCTCGACGATCCGTGGCTCCTGCTTTAAAGGGATTCACTCAAGAAGGATCCTTCGACGCGTCTTCGAAGAACTCTACTCCACCAGGTACATTGGGGGGTGAAACCTTAATAGGAGGGAATAAGGCTATTGAACAATATATGGACTGGGCTAGTGCTATATATCTTTATTTTACAGGTTGCCCAGGTGGGGGGGGATCTCCACACAGAACTGTGCCTAGCGGTAGGGGTCAGAAATCTGCCTATTGTTTCAACCATCTTGCGTTCCTTCCTATCGCTATTGATCTGTGTGACATTTTAACCGTACAGTTGATGCACTTTAATGAGATTTGATAACATTGGTGGTACCACTTTAGAATTGTATATATTTGTCATTGTTGATTTCCGAGTACAAAGCGCGTTATTGTGATCATGTACATACCTTTGAATATTAATTATATAAAGACTGTGTTTTCAGTAATACAGTGTGTGGACATTCCTTTGTGTGGGTTCGGGGACTACACTGTACTTAAAAACCAGCCCGCATCACCTCCTGAGAAGCTAGGCCTTGATTGCTCATCCATTGCTACCTTATTGAGAATCTTGGCTGGGGTCCTCTGTGCCTCTCCTCTACCATATAGAGAGCGGAAGTACAGGCACCCCCCACCAGTATCTTCACACCTTTGTTGATGGAAACGATGAGGCAGGCCTAAACAGGGTTGTTGTGTAAACATGGACTCACTCAGAGCCCAGCCCTGCACCCTCAACAGCGGTACAGACTGGTCTATGACCCTAGCCAGCCCAATACACAAAGTGTGTGGGTGCTCCTCACTGAGGGTTTTGGCAGTTTTTAAGGACAGACTGATAGGCCAGCTGTCAAAATCGTGTGTGTCTGCCTTTTCTGTGATTAGAGAGTGGCCTTAGGCTATCTATTTGCAGGGGAGACCCTGACCCTTCCTCAACTCTGCTGGGTCTTTTCTAGGTTCCTTACCGGCATGCTGACAACATTTCTCCCATGAAGCGATACCCCGTAAAACTCTGGGAAAAGGCGGCCATACTGGCCGGGCTTTGTGTCCCATGCCCTTCGCTCCCGTGTCTACTGTTGGCTGCTGGTTGTCCTTCCTGGAGCAGTCCTTCATCCTCCCATGGTACTTCTCACTGGATGAGCTGAATGTCCTGTGATGGAAGGGGTAACTGTGGGGTACTGGGGTATGCCACACTGCTCTTTCATCGCTACCACAATAAAATTGGTCTTTCTTTCGGTTGAAAACCCTGTCTTGTCTTTAGATCAAATGGTTTTACATCCCACACCATAGGGCTTTGGGAAAAGTCTCCCTAACACCACTACAGGGGCAGGGACATTTACAGTGGCCCTGTGACCGACCCCTGCCATGAACACCGGGCACATCGCATAGAGAGGAATAACTCTAGAGCAAATCTTGGATAATACAAACACAACCATAGTACTATTAGAATACCAAGTGAAACATAAAACAATATTATTTACAGTTCAGAATAATCTTATGGACTGCCAGGGATGACACAAGAGCTGTCCGATTATCATACAATGAGAATATGTGTCTTTTATTTGCTTTTATTGGATATTTTCTAAATAACATTAATAAAACAGTAAATGACAATGAATTGAAAATAAGTAAAAGTGACAAGGAATTGAACTATATTAAGCAACTTATAGTTGGGCTGAATTATTCTACATAATGCAGCTTTAAGATTTGTTGCATAAGAGGAAGCAAAAGGCAAAGTATTAAAGGTGTGAGAATGTGACCTACCCCCTGCACTATGACCTCTCTAGGTACACATTTAAATACTCAGCGACTTGCATTATCCTTATAATGTACGGTCAAGGGCACTTTATCCCATGTATAGCCCATGGGGGCTTCTGGGGACAAGAAACCCATATACGTGAAGCACGAGTGCTTTACAAATATCACTGGAACCACAAAAACAAGTAGTCAACAGATGGCTTTGATTTTAGAAACATGCCCCCCCAGACCCTAACCAAGTGTAAAAGGATCATGCGAACATGTCATGTGAAGTAATGTTTAGGGTTCTTGTACAGAACAACAATTGTGACATCCTCTTCACGCAGACACAATTTATATCCAAAATTGTCAGATAGAGAACAGGACCAGGGGTTGTCAGAATTTCAGATTTGAAAGTCCTACGTAGGATTGAGGTGGACAACTGGTGTTCCCAGAAAAACCTGGATTGTATCCTTGTGGGTTGCAGGTCCAGTAACCTGCCCCACTTTTTGAGTTTGTGTCAATCATGGCTGAATGGAGCCTCCTCCCGAGACTGTTAGTTGAATGAAGGAGGACTAATACACCTTTCCTGAGTGCTTGTATTGTCGTTAGAGGTATTTGGAAAATTTCAGCTGCTTTTTGGATTACTGATTTTACATTTTGGTTTTATGTTATGCTTTTGTCCGTTTGTTTTTGGTGTATGTTAGCACTCTGAGGCCTTCAGGCGTAAAGCGCTTCATAAAAATTTAAATAAATACAAAATCACAAATCAAGACTTGATTTTATCCAGTTTTTGGACGCGCAATATGCATGGTGAAACCAACAAGGACTGGTTATAAACAGAGATGGGCAACATCTTGTGGCGGTAATCGACAGAAGCGTCACAGATTCTGTCAGGGAGAGGTGCACACTTACCTTGGGTAATACCCTTGTCCCATAAAAGACCAAACAACTTATTTTATTTCCATACCTGGGTGTGGAGATGTATTTCGGGTCTGGAACAGGTGCATAGTCCCCAAACAGCAACTGTGGATTGTCAGCGAAAGGGCCGACGATCTGCAGGAAGCACATCACAGCCAGTGAGCTATGTGGGTGGAAACCTTCCCACTTGCCTCTAGGCACCGACTTGCCAACCCTTGCAATGCACTTTCATGACATCGATTATGAGCACGCCCTCTTTCATGCACGCATCCAGCAAGCATATGTCACGACTTATAGTAGCTCCTCTATACACCACCTCCTCGCCACCCCCCATACCTCATAACCCTAACAAATATATATACAATTACTTCCCCCACGTAGTAATGTTGTCAAACAGAATTGCAACAAAGTAATTTACTTCAGCAAAACAAACTGGTATACAGGTCATGCATAAGTTGGGGCAAAGATAGAATGCAACTGACATCAAACTTGCAAGAAAGTGGCTTTTGGTCTCACTCTTGAATCATCACTTGGTCTTGTAAAAATACATTCACAAACCCATGTACAAAAAAGAATCTAAAATGATAATCAAGTTAGTTGTTTTTGAGTTTGCGACCTGTTTGCAGATTTGCATAATGCAATTACGGGCTGTGATTGGCCCATTTGGGTCAATGTCCACTGGCTTCTGTAAAAAAAAAACAATTTTAATGACTACCATTAATGGCAGCAAGGTGCGTATAACACACCACGCCACTGGCCACAGACATGGCTATCCACACACATTAGTATACAGCAAGGACTACGACAAAATGTGGTCGTGCTGTGCACATAAAGTCTCTGCATACTTAACACTACGCCTCAGCACCTCCGACAGCAGAATGCAGCACAGACATATGATACATTTGGGCACGCTGCACACATAGCAAGAGTAGCACTGAGGCCACCATAAGTCTCAGCACCCATCCACATGCCTGAGCAAATGGGTTGCTTCTCTACCAGAGTCTGGCCAGCCCTGCAAAGCCTTTTTTGGCCAAACGTACACACGCATCCTACTCGTACTGCATGACCTCCAACATTCTGGACTTTGGTCTTTCCGAGGGCATTCCCACTAACAGCAAATTGAGACTATAATAATGGTAACATTGGCGCTATACAAATGACAAGTACAACTTGAAAGAAATCCATTTTGATGGAAAATATTTTGTCTGGCCGCCATTATGGTCAGTAGACATTGTGCTGGGTCGCAGATTCCATTGTACAAAGAAAAGGGAAAAATTGCAGCCCACTTTGAATGCACAACACTTTGGCACCATGATGGATGCCATGGAGGGGTGAAACGTGCCTCCAAAGAATAAAAAGAACAGGCTTATTATGCATACAACTCTTCAGACCCAGAGTTGTGTCTCCAGATATAGAGTAAGTTCTGGGCCGGGACTGCAGACCCGAAGACAAGCCCAGGGACCCATGGAGTTGGGCCCATAGACTAGGCCAGGTTTGAGCTGAGATCTGCAGACCTGGAGCCTTATCTACTCTGGATCTGTAGACGCACAACATGCTCTGAAATGGGTCTGTGGGCCCAGAGTCTGGTGGGCCTGCAGACCTGGAGATTGTTGTGTGAACATGGATCTGTGCAGGCTCTAGGTGTTGGACTGGCTGTCGGGTCAGAGCTAGCTCAATGGAAGTGTGCCATTGTGCAGGGGGTATAGACTTTGGCCGTGTTCCAAGCACAGTTTTCTAAGGAAGGTGTGATTTGGGACTGCAGACCTGGACTATGTGGTTTAAACATGGAGCTGGATGTATGCAGAGTCTAGGTGTTGGGGGCCAAGTCTACGCCAGCTCAGTGAACGCTGAAGGGAGTCTACGGACCTGGAGCCGGGTCTGGACTAGCTCTATGGACCCAGACCTGCGCATGAGCTATGCTGGACAATGGATGTGTGTCGTTCTGCAGAGGTATAGACTTTGGCCCTGCCCCAGGCACAGTTTTTAAGGAAGGTTAGATTAGGAAAGCTCTCGCTCAACATCATCCTGAAACATTACACCAGTGAATCCATAGACACAAAATCTATTGGAAAGAAGCAACTCACCCCCACTTTTCGGCCTGTAATGTCTCCCAGGCTCAGAGGCAGCGTGTCCTTTACATTTTTCAGCAGAACAAAGCTTTGGATGGCGGCCTCCAAGGAGAGATTGCGGTGCACCTCGCTCTGCACCAAGCTCAGGTTGAGAGCATTGTAGGGATTCATGTCTGGTGGGTCAAACTCCCCCAAACGCATCCGGGTGTAGAAGAGAGGACGTGTCCTCGCTCTCACGGTCTGCAGAAGGAAACAGGAGGATGGGTCAGCCGACTGTTCAGCAGAGAAGGCTAGGGGGTATCAGGAGATGGCTGGAGGTGTGCCAGGATTAGAAGCAGAGCAGCCTCAGGGTGAGCTAGAGAAGACCCTCAGGCACTGGGAGCATGGCTCCATCATCTTAGAAAGAATGCCTGAAGGGCAACGGAAACACAGCAAGGGCAAATAGAAAAGGAGTAGGGGTTACACCAGGATGACCCTCAGGGGAAGCATCAGAAGAGGACGGAGTGTTGCAATGATCCATGCATCTCCATATTCAGAGGGAAGGAATGGCCATAAGTTGCATCCACCCCAAAGTAACCTGCATTATAAGAAGCTGATGCCAGAGATATGTTAAGGTCCCTTAGAGGACACCTTGCCTGCCGCAGAGGAGACTCACTTACCTCCAGTGAGATGTTACCTTGGGAGACTGACTCCTTGGCTTGCCTGCCGCAGAGGAGACTCACTTACCTCCAGTGAGATGTTACCTTGGGAGACTGACTCCTTGGCTTGCCTGCTGCAGAGGAGCCTTGCTTACCTCCAGTGAGATGTTACCTTGTGAGACGGACTCCTTGGCTTGCCTGCTGCAGAGGAGCCTTGCTTACCTCCAGTGAGATGTTCTCTTGGGCCACTGCCTCCTTGACTTGCCTGCCGCAGGGGAGCCTTGCTTACCCCCAATGAGATGTTCCCTTGGCTCACTGCCTCCTTGACTTGCCTGCCACAGGGGAGCCTCTCTTACCCCTACTGAGATGTTCCTTTGGCCCACTGCCTCCTTGACTTGCCTGCCGCAGGGGAGCCTTGCTTACCTCCGGGGAGTTGGTCCCTTGGCCCACTGCCTCCCTGACTTGCCTGCTGCAGAGGAGCCTCGCTTAACTTATTTGAGATGTTCTCTTGGTCCACTGCCTCCTTTTCCTGCCTGCTACAGAGGAGCCTCACTTACCTCCAGGGAGATGTTCCCTTGGTCCGCTGCCTCCTTCACTAGACTGCCGAAAGGGGAGCCTTGCTTACCTCCAGTGAGATGTCCCCTTTGCCCACTGCCTCCTTTACTTGCCTGTTGCAGATGAACTTTGCTTACCTCCATTGAGACCCCCTTGGCCCACTACCTCGACTTGCATGCCGCAAAGGAGCATTGCTTACCTCCAGTGGGATGTTCCCTTGGCTCACTTCCTCCTTGACTTGCCTGCCGCAGGGGAGCCTTACTTGCCTCCAGTGAGATGTTCCCATGGCCCACTGCCTCCTTGGCTTGCCTGCCGCAGGGGAGCCTTGCTTACCTCCAGTGAGATGTTCCCTGGGCCCACTGCAACCATGACTTGCCTGCCTCAGAGGATCCCTGCTTACCTCCAGTGAGATGTCCCCTTGGCCCACTGCCTCCTTGGCTTGCCTGCCGCAGAGGAGCCTCGCATACCTCCAGTGGGATGTTCCCTTGGCCCAATTCCTCCTTGACTTGCCTGCCGCAGGGGAGCCTTGCTTACCTCTAGTGAGATGTCCCCTTGGCCCACTGCATCCTTGGCTTGCCTGCCACAGGGGAGCCTTGCTTACCTCCTGTGAGATGTTCCCATGGCCCACTGCCTCCATGACCTGCCTGCCGCAGAGGATCCCTGCTTACCTCCATTGAGATGTTCCCTGGGCCCACTGCCTCCATGACCTGCCGGCCGCAGAGGATCCCTGCTTACCTCCATTTAGATGTTCCCATGGCCCACTGCCTCCATGACCTGCCTGCCGCAGAGGATCCCTGCTTACCTCCATTGAGATGTTCCCATGGCCCACTGCCTCCATGACTTGCCTGCCGCAGAGGATCCCTGCTTACCTCCTGGAAGATGTTCCCATGGCCCACTGCCTCCATGACCTGCCGGCCGCAGAGGATCCCTGCTTACCTCCATTTAGATGTTCCCATGGCCCACTGCCTCCATGACTTGCCTGCCGCAGAGGATCCCTGCTTACCTCCTGTGAGAGGTTCCCATGGCCCACTGCCTCCATGACCTGCCTGCCGCAGAGGATCCCTGCTTACCTCCATTGAGGTGTTCCCTTGGCCCACTGCTTCCTTGGCTTGCCTGCTACAGAGGACCCTTGATTACCTCCAGTGAGAGATTACCTTGGCCCACTGCCTCCTTTACTTGCCTGTCGCAGAGGAGCCTTGCTTAACTCCAGCGAGATGTTCCCTGGGCCCACTGCCTCCTTTACTTGCCTGTCGCAGAGGACCCTTGCTTACCTCCAGTGCGATGTTCCCTAGGCCCACAGCCTCCCTGGCTTGCCTGCTACAAAGGACCCTTGCTTACCTCCAGTGAGATGTTCCCATGGCCCACTGCCTCCTTGGCTTGCCTGCTACAGAGGTCCCTTGCTTACCTCCAGTGAGAGATTACCTTGGCCCACTGCCTCCTTTACTTGCCTGTCGCAGAGAAGCCTTGCTTACCTCCAGCGAGATGTTCCCTGGGCCCACTGCCTCCTTTACTTGCCTGTCGCAGAGGACCCTTGCTTACCTCCAGTGAGATGTTCCCTAGGCCCACAACCTCCCTGGCTTGCCTGCTACAGAGGACCCTTGCTTACCTCCAGTGAGATGTTCCCATGGCCCACTGCCTCCTTTACTTGCCTGTCGCAGAGGACCCTTGCTTACCTCCAGCGAGATGTTCCCTGGGCCCACTGCCTCCCTGGCTTGCCTGCTACAGAGGACCCTTGCTTACCTCCAGTGAGATGTTCCCATGGCCCACAGCCTCCCTGGCTTGCCTGCTACAGAGGACCCTTGCTTACCTCCAGTGAGATGTTCCCATGGCCCACTGCCTCCGTGGCTTGCCTGCCACAGGGGAGCCTTGCTTACCTCCTGTGAGATGTTCCCATGGCCCACTGCCTCCTTGGCTTGCCTGCCGCAGAGGAGCCTCGCATACCTCCAGTTGGATGTTCCCTTGGCCCACTGCTTCCTTGGCTTGCCTGCTACAGAGGACCCTTGCTTACCTCCAGTGAGAGATTACCTTGGCCCACTGCCTCCTTTACTTGCCTGCCGCAGGGGAGCCTTGCTTACCTCCAGTGAGATGTCCCCTTGGCCCACTGCATCCTTGGCTTGCCTGCCACAGGGGAGCCTTGCTTACCTCCTGTGAGATGTTCCCATGGCCCACTGCCTCCATGACCTGCCTGCCGCAGAGGATCCCTGCTTACCTCCATTGAGATGTTCCCATGGCCCACAGCCTCCATGACTTGCCTGCCGCAGAGGATCCCTGCTTACCTCCTGTGAGATGTTCCCATGGCCCACTGCCTCCATGACCTGCCGGCCGCAGAGGATCCCTGCTTACCTCCATTTAGATGTTTCCATGGCCCACTGCCTCCATGACTTGCCTGCCGCAGAGGAACCCTGCTTACCTCCTGTAAGAGGTTCCCATGGCCCACTGCCTCCATGACTTGCCTGCCGCAGAGGATCCCTGCTTACCTCCTGTAAGAGGTTCCCATGGCCCACTGCTTCCTTGGCTTTCCTGCTACAGAGGACCCTTGCTTACCTCCAGCGAGAGATTACCTTGGCCCACTGCCTCCTTTACTTGCCTGTCGCAGAGGAGCCTTGCTTACCTCCAGCGAGATGTTCCCTGGTCCCACTGCCTCCTTTACTTGCCTGTCGCAGAGGACCCTTGCTTACCTCCAGTGAGATGTTCCCTAGGCCCACAGTCTCCCTGGCTTGCCTGCTACAGAGGACCTTTGCTTACCTCCAGTGAGATGTTCCTATGGCCCACTGCCTCCTTTACTTGCCTGTCGCAGAGGACCCTTGCTTACCTCCAGCGAGATGTTCCCTGGGCCCACTGCCTCCCTGGCTTGCCTGCTACAGAGGACCCTTGCTTACCTCCAGTGAGATGTTCCCATGGCCCACAGCCTCCCTGGCTTGCCTGCTACAGAGGACCCTTGCTTACCTCCAGTGAGATGTTCCCATGGCCCACTGCCTCCTTGGCTTGCCTGCCACAGGGGAGCCTTGCATACCTCCTGTGAGATGTTCCCATGGCCCACTGCCTCCTTGGCTTGCCTGCCGCAGAGGAGCCTCGCATACCTCCAGTGGGATGTTCCCTTGGCCCACTGCTTACTTGGCTTGCCTGCTACAGAGGACCCTTGCTTACCTCCAGTGAGATGTTCCCATGGCCCACAGCCTCCCTGGCTTGCCTGCTACAGAGGACCCTTGCTTACCTCCAGTGAGATGTTCCCATGGCCCACTGCCTCGTTTACTTGCCTGTCGCAGAGGTCCCTTGCTTACCTCCAGCGAGATGTTCCCTGGGCCCACTGCCTCCCTGGCTTGCCTGCTACAGAGGACCCTTGCTTACCTCCAGTGAGATGTTCCCATGGCCCACAGCCTCCCTGGCTTGCCTGCTACAGAGGAGCCTTGCTTACCTCCAGTGAGATGTTCCCTGGGCCCACTGCCTCCTTTACTTGCCTGTCGCAGAGGACCCTTGTTTACCTCCAGTGAGATGTTCCCTAGGCCCACATCCTCCCTGGCTTGCCTGCTACAGAGGACCCTTGCTTACCTCCAGTGAGATGTTCCCATGGCCCACTGCCTCCTTGATGCGCATGAAGACGTTGTCTTCCAGGTTGATGCAAAGCTCCAGATTACACCCGGCGTTCACCGAGGCTGAGAAGAAAAGGGGACACCCAGTCACCATCACTGCTTAATATCTGCACCTCACCAAGAGTTTCTCCCCAATATCTCTTCACACTTGTGTTTGTGATGTATGCGTGGTGTGCAGAGGGAAACAGTCATTCACTGATGCCTAATATTTCCAAATACATGTGTGGTTAAATTGATCATTTTAGCTGCCTTTTATTTTAGAAATAGCACAAGGGCCTTTTAAGTTTTCTGTTGAAAAGGGTCTGTAGCCATAGGGGTGCCACGAGCTGCCGCCCCATGTTGGCTAGTCTTATAATAAACTAAATACTTCTTTAACTCAGTACATTAACATTAAATGTGCAGCTTGGAGTGTCCTTGTTACCGGCAGCATTTGCTGGCAACATCAGGTCGTCAACTCCCTCCGGCCTTCCAGTGTCCAGCAGAGCGCAAGTTCTTATCACCTTATTGCCTTACCACTCGGGCTACAACTACCTTCCCGAACAAGAAAGCTTCATAGCTTTTTGATTTAGAATTTGAGCTCCCTGCTGGCTGCCTTCCTTTGTTCTGCTGTGCACCAGCCGGTAAACCTGCCCCATGATAATGTGCAGCTACTCACATTCTCCCACCCCTGCCTTGTATAGTATTTAGTCACAGAATTAAACTGTAATGTGAGGCTGATGGTCTACACATATTCTTCCAGAAAGCATCAGTGTTCACAAACTAAAGGCTCTGATACTTGCTGGCCAAAGACAGACCTTAACTTATCGCAGACACGCTTTACCCTGCTTTCAGCTCTCTGATGTGGGCAGTGAACATGCTTGGAGATTAATGAAGTTCTAGGTGCGGCTCATGTTATGCCCCTTTATGATAAACCCACAGAATCACCAATTAGAATGTGCACCTCACAGCTATCTCAGATGGGGTTCCCAGTTGTTGACAAGCCCTCGCGCATCTTCAGCCGGCCCTGTGCAGTTGCAAGATCTTCCTTGCACAGTTCTTCCCTTTTCCTTCATTTCCTGCCCGCCTACTTTACCACTTCCTTCTGTCCTTTGTCAGCCAGTCCTCCTCTCCAAATCTTTCCTGCTTGGTTTTATTCTTTTCTATCTGAACGCGGTCAATATCCTTTCCTCTCTCCTTATCTTTCATCTCCAGTTTCTTTCATTTGTGGTGTCCCCCAGGGTTCTGCGCTCTCTCCCATTCTTTTTAACATTTATATTCAGCCTTTGGTTAAACTTATACATTCTTTTGGTTTTAGTTATTCCATTGCGGACTACAGTGAGGGGAGGGAAGGGTGGCCTTAAAAGCACAGGACTTGAATTATAAATCAAAAGGGTTTCATAACTGCTTTAAATCAGCTTGAATCCTGATAGAGGCGATTCATGAGGAGTTTCTCACCAAACGTCAGAGCGCTCGATTTGCACAATGTGCGAATCGAATCGAGGCAAACTAGTTAAAAAATCAGGCAGGTATTGGTTTGAATCAAATTCATTTATCCTTAAAATGGCCTTTTATGAGAATATCACATACACCCCAAATCAAAAAAATTGAAAGAAAACAAAAAAGTTAAAGTCCTTTCCAGCCAAGTACTCTTATGTATTAATCCACTCAACTCTGGTCTACTTTTATCTTTGACCTGTACAGCGCTTCGTTAATCTTGAGCTAGGTTTGCACTATAAGAATATATAATAATAATAATAATAATAATAATAATAATAATAATAATAATAATAATAATAATAATAATACTCTTGTTTGAATTATTTTGGGTTACAGATCCAAATGATGCAACTCATTTGGACTGATCTGAACCCGTTCCAATCCGATACGAGCACGTTTGCCTAACCCTGCGCACAACCTATTAGCACACGAAAGCCACGATTGGCCTGCTCTCAGCCAATCAGCATGTTTGGAATGCCATCAATAACTATTGGGAGTGACTGCATTCTAGACACTCTGACTGCAGAAGAAAGGCAATTTCTTTCAACTAGACACTCGAATCTAATTTAATACCCAAAGTGAAAGCTAAAACAGGGAACCGAGCTTTTGATGTTGTGAAGACATGTTTTGCTTTTTAACATCGCACCTAAAAGAACCTTAAGCTAAAACCCGTCCAGTTCAACCAAGTTCACAATTAAAATGTTTACCATATAAAGACAACCAAGTTATTCAAATATTACAAAATTAAACCTCATTTTATTTGCAAGCACATTTTGTGTACTCTACACACTATTACACTCAAAGGTATACTTCACCACCACAACCCCAACACATCCATTGTTGTTTTTGCTTTCTGCCAACAGCCTTATAGACTTTGGGCTAAGTGTCATGTGGCACAATGGCTCTTGCCCAGTTTATGGCCCGACAAAAGGGGCATGTCATTACTGCCACAATAATGGGAATCAAGTAATAATGTCCCCATACATAATGTCGCCGGGAAAAGCCATTGGCGACATTGTATATGGTGACATTATGTATGGCGACGGGTTGCGGGGATGTCCCCTGCACCCTTGTTAAACATTTTTTTTAATAATGTCTCTGCAAAAAACTGACTTTTTTCTCAGGAGACAATTTTGTGGGGACATTATTACATGGAACCCAATAATGACTCCTCCCTCGGTCTATGAGGGTGCTTTCTCTTGAGTGAAGCCATCACATGGCCCCCTTTAGCCTCCATTGTGGTGTGAAGTAGCAAGATAAGAGGGCAGCAGGGCCCTGCGTGGCACGCCTTGCATGCTAGGTGACGTGGCAACCGGTAGCCGCCTGTTCGATGTGTGAGAGTGCGGAGATGCACAGCACAGAGTATATGACCAGCCCTCTCTCACCAATGGCGGTCTCCAGGAAGCTGGAGGTGTACTTGTGTGCCAGGGAGATGAACTCCAGCGCTCCCTCGTCGCTCACCACGTACCCCTGGAACCCCCACTCTGTGCGCAGGATGTCGGTCAGCAGCTTCGGGTTGGCACAGGCTGGCACTCCGTTGACCCTGTTGAAAGTCATCATTGTTTCAGTGGCGAGGTAGGACATGGAAGCGCAGTGGGCAGAGGAGAACCCATTGTGACATAGAACCCAAAGAGAGGGTGCTCCCGGTGGTATGAAGTGAGAGCCAGGCCTCCCCAGAATCATGCAGTGCCCCCTGCTTCAAGAAAACACAGCTTTTTGGCCTTTGAACAGAGAAAACATCACATAGCCACACTGATCCTAAAGAGGCCCACTTAAAATCTGCAAATTTAATGTGAACAAATTACGCGTCATTCCCCTTGCTCAAATTACACTTTAATTAAGAAGCACATTTTACGTCTCTTCCACTTATCCACACCTCCCACAGCGTGCCTTGGTTTCCATGATAAACTGCCTCACTTTTCCATTGCAAGGGCTTCCACAGGGGGCCTTGGTTTCCATGAGAAACTGCCTCACTTTTCCATTGCAAGGCCATCCACAGAGTGCCTAGGTTTCCATGAGAAACTGCCACACTTTTCCATTGCAAGGCCATCCACAGAGTGCCTAGGTTTCCATGAGAAACTGCCACACTTTTCCATTGCAAGGGCTTCCACAGCGTGCCTTGATTTCAACGAGCAACTGCCACACTTTTCCATTGAAAGGCAATCCACAGAGTGCCTTGATTTCAATGAGAAACGGCCACACTTCATTGCAAGGCCATCCACAGAGTGCCTAGGTTTCCATGAGAAACGGCCACACTTCATTGCAAGGCCATCCACAGAGTGCCTAGGTTTCCATGAGAAACGGCCACACTTCATTGCAAGGCCATCCACAGAGTGCCTAGGTTTCCATAGAAACTGCCACACTTTTCCATTGCAAGGCCATCCACAGAGTGCCTAGGTTTCCATGAGAAACTGCCACACTTTCCATTGCAAGGGCTTCCACAGCGTGCCTTGATTTCAACGAGCAACTGCCACACTTTTCCATTGAAAGGCAATCCACAGAGTGCCTTGATTTCAATGAGAAACGGCCACACTTCATTGCAAGGCCATCCACAGAGTGCCTAGGTTTCCATGAGAAACGGCCACACTTCATTGCAAGGCCATCCACAGAGTGCCTAGGTTTCCATGAGAAACTGCCACTTTTCCATTGCAAGGCCATCCACAGAGTGCCTAGGTTTCCATGAGAAACTGCCACACTTTTCCATTGCAAGGGCTTCCACAGCGTGCCTTGATTTCAACGAGCAACTGCCACACTTTTCCATTGAAAGGCCATCCACAGAGTGCCTAGGTTTCCATGAGAAACGGCCACACTTCATTGCAAGGCCATCCACAGAGTGCCTAGGTTTCCATGAGAAACGGCCACACTTCATTGCAAGGCCATCCACAGAGTGCCTAGGTTTCCATGAGAAACTGCCACACTTTTCCATTGCAAGGCCATCCACAGAGTGCCTAGGTTTCCATGAGAAACTGCCACACTTTTCCATTGCAAGGGCTTCCACAGCGTGCCTTGATTTCAACGAGCAACTGCCACACTTTTCCATTGAAAGGCAATCCACAGAGTGCCTTGATTTCAATGAGAAACTGCCACACTTTTCCATTGCAAGGCCATCCACAGAGTGCCTAGGTTTCCATGAGAAACGGCCACACTTCATTGCAAGGCCATCCACAGAGTGCCTAGGTTTCCATGAGAAACTGCCACACTTTTCCATTGCAAGGGCTTCCACAGCGTGCCTTGGTTTCCATGAGAAACTGCCACACTTTTCCATTGCAAGGGCTTCCACAGCATGCCTCGATTTCAACGAGCAACTGCCACACTTTTCCATTGCAAGGGCAACTTGATGGGCAGACTGAAGGATACAATCAGTCCAGCCTGAATGAATTCTATGTGTCCCCTTTCCCCCCTTCTCTTTGCATAGTGTCTTGCCCGGCGTGCATGGTCTTCAGCTTTGCCCCCCCCCCCCTTTATGGAGAATCCATTCATTACATCTAAGGGTTATTATTTTGCTGACAGTTGCACATCAGGCTGGCACTGTGTCGTTTCTTTCTCTGGGGGGGTGGGACATGGTATTTTATCTGGGAGGGACCTAGGTCACACAGGCAAGGTTGTAGGGAGGAGTGGTGTGTAGGTGTCTGTGCTGCCACCCTTGTGTAGTTGTTCAGAGAAATTCCATTTGTTGCAGTGTTCGCCATGGGATGCCACAGTGGAAGCCTGGCTCCCGCACACATGCAACCACTCTGATGGGGACAACATCGATTTATCAATAAATACTGTTGCCTCTTGAGCTCCAAGGAGGAGACTAGCGTTCAACTCTATGACCACAAGTTGGCCTGTTATCAGCTGTGTTTTGAAGTCAAGTCAGAGTTCTTGCTTGCCCGAGTGGACGCCCCTCCATAGCACAAGTTATCTGCCCCTCTCTAGTCTCAGAACTGGAGTAAAAACATGTTAAGCTTCGGCGCAGATTCTGTTTCATCTGAAGATTCTGACTCATCAAAACCTGCCTCTGCATCTATGGCACCGGCAGAGGTGCTGCACTGTTCCCTACACCCTGAGAGTAGTACTGGCCGGCGCCATTACTCACCTGGGCTTCTCTCTACTGTAAGGCAAGACGCCTCAGTCTAGCGCTACAGTGCTTTTGGTCCTTCTTTTATGTCAACCATAGCCCAGAATCCATTTCTCATAGTAAAAGCAGCCTTTAGCCTGGCAGGCGACCAGCAGCCAGATCCCAGACGACATGAAGCTGCGTGGCTGAGAGACGGGAAGGCAGTCATCTCTTGCTTTTATATTGTCAGACAGATGCCTCCTCGCCCTGTCCCTCGATTATACCTTGCAGACTTCTAGAGAGATCAGATGAGTGACTGTGGATAGCACGCAGTGGCGTTTATTGCCTAGGACTCCACACTGGCAGGCATATTCTGCCCCGGACAGGCCCTTCAAATGCCCACATAACTTCCTCTCCCAAACCAGACCTGTCTCTACGGTCATAAAAATATTAGGATCAACTTGGCTCACAACTGAACTCGCAACTTCAAAAAATAACATGTTTTATACAGCACTTGCTACAACATTTTCACCGCTCCTATGCAGGTATCTGCAACCTGCAGCTTTCCAGATGTTTTGGACTACAAATCCCATGATCCCTCCCATTATATATACTAGCTGGGTCTGATTGGAGCAGTAGTCGGAAATATCTGGAGAGCCAAAGGTTGCAAACTCCTACTGTACTTATGTGGCTCTCAATGAAGTTAGAGTTGATGGGCGAGTTTACCATGGGAATTCTCTTGCGTGGGTGAGCTGTGAACCAATGGTGAACTGTGGTTAGGGATCTCAGTAAAGCTAGAGTTTGATGGGTGAATTTACTGTGGGGGTGCTCTTGTGTGGGTGAAGTGTGGTTAGGAATCTTGATAAAGCTAGAGTTACTGTGGGAGTGCTCTTATGTGGGTGTGTGGCGAATTGCATTCTGCTCTGCAGGATGAGTAGGGGTAAATATGCCCCCTCATCCTCACATTTACAAACCAAGAACCAACACAATCATAAAGGTAAAACAGGCACAGTTAAGAGATACACCTCCTTCTCCTTTTGTAGAAACGTGGGCGGAAGGATGGCTATGCTCTTAAGAGGGGTGTGAATGTGTTCCAGTAGTGATCTGAGCAACACAGTAATGCAGTCCAAAATAAAGGGAATGTCCATACAAAGTTCTATAAAAAGAATATACTTTAACACATCATCTGCACGATAACTAAATAGAAAACACTGTACAAAAAAAATCTACCCCTTTGGAAGAACAGACAGGAAGTGACAAACTGAAGAAAGTAGCCCCCTGAGCCAGAGTACCAACCAAGGAAAGGATAGGACTTTAGTGAAAGATGGTGTTGAGGTGACCTACCCAGTCTCTAGGGTCCCACAGGACTGAGGAAGCAGATCAGGGTCAACTGTACCTGGTTTTTGATTCTTAGTGGGTTGACGGACGTCAAATCTGTTGTCGAACGTAGATTCAGTGAGCGGATCAGGCTCAGTTGAGGCACGTTGGATTGTGTGGGTCCATGCAACTAGCAGGTGCCGAGAAGGGGCGATTCCAGATGCTCTGTGCAGTAAAAAGGGGCTCTCTCAGCAATGCAGGTTGGGGTGGTCCCAGGATCTCTTTGCAGTTGGGCCAGGTCGAGTCTGCGTCTAGCCACTGTAAGGGGGTCGATGCGTGAATCTCCAGTAGTTTGAGTCACCTGCAACAGTCATCAAAGGAGGTGATGTTGGGTGCGTTGATGTGCGGTTCGGTGAGGCGGTCGTTCGTAGGCTAGCTTGGTCGAACCATGGTTGTAACCCTTGGTCAGTGTCGTCTTGTGACTCGCCAGTGAATTGGGTCAGGTCCCGGCATCAAGCAGTAGTTTCGGGCCTAGCAAATGACGGGCAAAGCTAGGGTACAATGCAGCATTGATTTGGTTGAAGTGCATGTAAGATATCAGATTGGGCCAGTGCCGGGATCTTCCCTCTTGTTCAAGGTCTGGAAGAACAGGGAGCTTCAGCTGGTCTGGTCCTCCAGCTGCTCTGAGGCCCACTCAGAAGGAATGGAGTACAGGAGGGTTCTATTCAGGGTCTGCTTTCCCAGCTTTAGGAGATTCCAATGCAGACTGGAAGGTCTGGGTCCACTGCAACGTGTCACCAGCAATGTGCTCTAGGAGTGGGTAGGAGGAAGATCTTTCTTCTGCCGTGGATAGTTCCTTCTTCCCCTCAGGCTGAAGGAAAAGAAGGAAGTCCAGTGCTTCAGAGCGAGTGATGGTCTTGAGAGGATCTGCTCAAGGGGTGGGAGACCCCTCCTCTGTAAAGGCAAACGTCCCCAGGTGATTGGGGTAAAGCTAGCTTGCGTTAGTAGTCCAATTCGGGGTCTTTAACGGAGAGGACTTCGTCCTTCTAATGTCTCACCCAAAGTGCTTTGCTCCAGAGGGAGGGGAAGGGACAGGAAAGAGAAACAAAATGGTGGAAGTCTCCTTTCATTGACCACAGCCCTTCTGCCTATCATAATCGCGCTCCCTTCCTTTCTCACTAAGAACAAAGGTCTTTAGAGATGCAGCACCCTGCTCAGAGGCTACTTCTTTGGAATGATGCCTGGGCCCAGGACAGCTGCCTGCTGTGTGGCTGTCTCGAGTTGAGGGCGTTACCTGCTCACACAAAGAGATCAAAGAAGAGGCTTGGCCCGAATACACATCCCCTTCTATAGCAGAGCTGACTCACAGGAGCGGACACATGCCCGATACCCATTGGAATGTGGAGACCGTAATAATAAGTAGTACCATGCACTATGTCTAAACTCAGGCATAGGTTTTTATTTAGAGTCTACCATGCCACCCGCATGGGTTACTTATGATAATTGTAGTTTTGGTACAGGGTGCATATCTTAAATGCAGCCCCTGCGTGGCAGAGACTTGGCTATCACTGCAGCTTGAACCTGCTCTGTGCCACTGTCAGAGCAGGTGCTGCAAATCAGGACACAGATGCACACAATGCTTTTGGCCTGGAGTTTATGAAAGGGGAATCTGATCAGCAGATTAACCTTTCAGAGATGACATTACCCCCATCATTTTATTTCATAGAAAAAGAAAAAAGAAATAAAAGCCAGGGCTTTGCACACTTGGCAGATGGCAATTCCCCACAGGGTGAATTGAGGTTCATTTTATGCACTGTGTGTATTTCGTGCAGTGTTTCTGATGTTGTGTTCATGCTGGTCTAACTTTGCCCGACTTTTGCTGCTGATAAATTGTATGAATGACTCGCCCACAGAGACAGGCCTGAGAATGAGGACCAACTCTCTCCACTCCCTCTTCGGTGGAGGACACGTGGAACCAGCGTGGAATACCTGAGGAACCCTTCATGCTCCCTCACACCCAAAGGGAAGTCAATGTGAGTAATCGAGGGCTAGATTTGAGCATGCACGAGGAATCAATTCATTTAGAAAGTGAATCGCTTTTGTAGCGCAGGATTAATCCATTGATGGAGAAGAAGGGAAATCCTGTTCACCATGTGGTGGTCGCAAGATCCCATTCTGAAGGGGCATCCCACCTCTCCAGGTACATCCCGGAAATCCTGTTCACCATGTGGTGGTCGCAAGATCCCATCCTGAAGGGGCATCCCACCTCTCCAGGTATATCCCGGAAATCCTGTTCACCATGTGGTGGTCGCAAGATCCCATCCTGAAGGGGCATCCCACCTCTCCAGGTACATCCCGGAAATCCTGTTCACCATGTGGTGGTCGCAAGATCCCATCCTGAAGGGGCATCCCACCTCTCCAGGTACATCCCGGAAATCCTGTCACCATGTGGTGGTCGCAAGATCCCATCCTGAAGGGGCATCCCACCTCTCCAGGTACATCCCGAAATCCTGTTCACCATGTGGTGGTCGCAAGATCCATCCTGAAGGGCATCCCACCTCTCCAGGTACATCCCGGAAATCCTGTTCACCATGTGGTGGTCGCAAGATCCCATCCTGAAGGGGCATCCCACCTCTCCAGGTACATCCCGGAAATCCTGTTCACCATGTGGTGGTCGCAAGATCCCATCCTGAAGGGGCATCCCACCTCTCCAGGTATATCCCGGAAATCCTGTTCACCATGTGGTGGTCGTCAGATCCCATCCTGAAGGGGCATCCCACCTCTCCAGGTATATCCCGGAAATCCTGTTCACCATGTGGTGGTCACGAGATCCCATCCTGAAGGGGCATCCCACCTCTCCAGGTATATCCCGGAAATCCTGTTCACCATGTGGTGGTCACGAGATCCCATCCTGAAGGGGCATCCCACCTCTCCAGGTACATCCCGGAAATCGTGTTCACCATGTGGTGGTCGTGAGATCCCATCCTGAAGGGGCATCCCACCTCTCCAGGTATATCCCGGAAATCCTGTTCACCATGTGGTGGTCGCGAGATCCCATCCTGAAGGGGCATCCCACCTCTCCAGGTATATCCCGGAAATCCTGTTCACCATGTGGTGGTCGCCGAGATCCCATCCTGAAGGGGCATCCACCTCTCCAGGTATATCCCGGAAATCCTGTTCACCATGTGGTGGTCGCGAGATCCATCCTGAAGGGGCATCCCACCTCTCCAGTATATCCGCGGAAATCCTGTTCACCATGTGGTTGGTCGCGAGATCCCATCCTGAAGGGGCATCCCACCTCTCCAGGTATATCCCGGAAATCCTGTTCACCATGTGGTGGTCGCGAGATCCCATCCTGAAGGGGCATCCCACCTCTCCAGGTATATCCCGGAAATCCTGTTCACCATGTGGTGGTCGTGAGATCCCATCCTGAAGGGGCATCCCACCTCTCCAGGTATATCCCGGAAATCCTGTTCACCATGTGGTGGTCGTGAGATCCCATCCTGAAGGGGCATCCCACCTCTCCAGGTATATCCCGGAAATCCTGTTCACCATGTGGTGGTCGCAAGATCCCATCCTGAAGGGGCATCCCACCTCTCCAGGTACATCCCGGAAATCCTGTTCCCCATGTGGTGGTCGCGAGATCCCATCCTGAAGGGGCATCCCACCTCTCCAGGTATATCCCGGAAATCCTGTTCACCATGTGGTGGTCGCGAGATCCCATCCTGAAGGGGCATCCCACCTCTTCAGGTATATCCTGGTTACATAAGTCCCAGATACATAGGTTTATTTAATACAACCTGTCTTTTTGTTATGTGTAGTTGTGTAATGCTTAATTAGTATTTTGATGTGTAGTTTTGTTGTGTGGTAACATTTTAGTTATATGCACTGAACGTGCCTCTTGGCACCAAAACTCTTGAATCACGAGAAGCACCAAAAAGTCCTAACTGCTTACAAAAGGAACTATGTTTCAGTATAATTATTCTTTTATAACGTGCCTAATGCCAGAGATTGGTATCGAAGCCCGGGATCGGGATTCAAACCTGTGTTGCGCTACATTGTCTTGCTTCTAAGACAAACGCGTTGCCCCTGAGCTATCCATCCTCACGTATGTCTCTAGAACGTTAGCTGACTCTGTTTGCCCAGAATATCAGAGATGTGCTTGAGCCATTTACAAGAAGACCCTTCCAACAGACTGAACAATCGCGACAAGTGGCACAATCAGGAAAGTAGTGTTTACGTTTTTTGATTAGAAAAGGCTACCTTTTGTCAAAGAAAGCGTTGCACTTTGAACAAAAAACTTTAAGGGTAAACCCCACCCAACAGCTTCTAAAGATTTTTCAGATCTGCTTGCCTGCTTGAGTAGTTCGTTTAACCATGTTACCACTAAACGCCCGCACCAATCGGGGACTGGGAGGCCCATCGAAATTGTATGTGCGGGCTAACAGAAAGGGAGGATCGTTAGCATTTTTTGCTAATAGTAGGTGGTACCTAGATTTGCGAATAGATTTGTTAAGGCCCTTCTTCTTGGAAAATCAGGTGATTTACAAAGCAGCATTGTATTTTATTTGGAACTGTCTGACTTTATTTTTAATTTAGGTACCTACGTGAGCATGGCCCCAATAAGATGTTCGAAGAAAGTTTTAGATTGAAACTGAAGCGGGGAGAATTCTCTTTTGAACATTGTGTTAAAAGGCATTTTGTGTACATATTTGCTATGATGTGTTTATTCAAAAAGGATCTGCTTGCCATCTTGTGTGCACAGCAGGGTAAAAAAAACACCAACTGTTTACTATTCCAGTTACCCATTTTCCATTTTAAATGTGGGATCTTTTCTCTTAATTGTGTATACTCTACCAATCTGCCTCTTTCTTGTGTGACTAAAAGTACTTCTCTTGACCCGATTTGGCATATTTAATCGCTGTCTCGACAAGACAGCCTGTAGCGGCTGTTCTGCCCCGCTCAGAGTTCGAGGCTAACATATGAAACAATCAGGAACTTTTAGCACCTCAAAGGCCATTCATATGCACTGTCGTTCCATCAGTGAGTCTGTGCCAGAGAGATGATTTGCACACAAATAGTAACATTTAATTAGCACTAGGCGGTTGGCGGCCTCCCAGCCAATCAGGAGGCTCGAACAGGGTCTTTACCTCATTGTAAAGCCCCTGTTCCAAGCCCCCTCGGAAACGGGAGGTCGCCATCTTCTCTGCCGGAATAAAGGTAAGTGTGCCACCAGCCCCCGCACTCCACCCATCCTGTCCTTCCCCCCCAACCTCAATTTCAACATTTGTCAACCCACCCCTAACCCCACCCCACTACCTTGCACTCCATTGCCACTAGCAGCACTAGGTACACTTGCGTTACTTGTGCATCTCTGTTGCGGCAATGGCTACCACGGAAAGGGAGAAGGGACTATGTTTAGTTCCCTTTTCCCTAATCCATGGTGGCCATCTTTGTTTGCAGTTTTTTAAAGTTGATAAACAGCAACTGTGCCGTTTATCAACTTTAAAAAGAACAACTATTAGAATCACGGTAAACATGTTGGGATGCTAACAGCAATAAACTCCTCAGAGTGGGTGGCTTTACCAGGGCTGGTAATGCCTGTGCTAACGATAAAGCCCTGGCTTCACTCTGGCTTCTATCCGGCCCGGCAAAGCCCCCACCCATCGAGGTTTATTGCTTCATTATTTCCCCATTATAAAAATGGAGGCATTGACGTTGTTGTAGTCACAGGGCAACACCTTCGTGGGAGGTTTCTTTGAAAAAAGAATTATGACGTCGGTAGCATCCCCGAAGGTGGTATTCTGCATAACACGCATACTGAGACTCACGTGGAGCGGTAGTATTAATTGAAGTAAAACTCTATGATAATTGCTAGTAAAACTTACCAATGTCATAGTTAGAATTTGTTTCAATATACTTTTTTGTAATTTCTTTTATATTTCGTATTACTTTTCTCACTTTATGTAATATTTGTAACTGTTAAAAAAGTTCTCAGTAGGTGAGATATTCGGGTTAAACCACACAATGCAGGAAGAGTGGTAGGAAGATCTCTTGGCAGATATCACCCCATGCGTGATATGCCAGAAGAGGGAGGCTGGGCAGGAAGATAGCCAAGTAAGATGTGTACCTGTTGTAACTGCACATGACACTGTAGCTCCCAGCTTGCACGCAGTCCCGGAACTGAGGCAGGAACGTCATCCTCCAGTCCCGCTCTTGAACCTGTTAGTGCACAGACCAGAAGAAGGGTGATTAAATTAGGGCATGAACAGGACTGATTGCATTTTTTTTTAGCAGTGTGTACTGTTTAGCCAAGTAATCGATTTACATGATGCCAGCCAAGCGAATTACAAACAATAGCAATAACGCATGATATGGCGAGCAAGATTGGGTGGTAACTCCCTGGGGGCCTAAGTTACAAGCCTAAGTGCAACAAAGGTTTTCAATCCGAGAACCTGGGGTGCCGACAACTTGCTTCCGTTTGCAGCAGCGTCCTGTTCATTTAAACAAAATACTGATATAAGATGGCCACCGTGGAGACAGAAGGCGGGGCTCCATGCCGAGCCCCTCATCCATTTTCACAGAGGCCGAGGACAGTGACCGGAGCGGCGTCAGTACCACTGCCTAAAGAATAAGGTGAGTGGGGTCGGAGGGTGGGTAGGAGAGGAAACAGTGACAGGACGAGAGGGCAGGGCGGGAGGGAAGATGGCGGGGCAGAGGAGCAGCCTCAGCCTGTTTGGAATGCGGGCTTGGATCATGTGATTCAGACCTCGATGTGAGCAACCCGATTGGTTGGCTCCCCAACCCCGGGTGCTAATAAAAAAAAACCCACAAAAAAAAATAAAAAAAAATAAACTCTTTTTCACTTATGGGCAAGTTAAACGTAGCCAGGCCTAAAGAAAGGGGTTCCTATGAATTGCTGGTCCTCAGTCTTCAGTGCATGCCCCATATTTTGGAATTTCCCACCCTTTCAATGTGGACAGGGGTGCCAACTTTTATTTTTATAGGGGATGAGTGGGCGAGCAAAGTTTCTGGCACCATCTTTGACCCAGATGATGTCATAGGAAGTGACATCACAGGCAAGTCCCAGTGAATAGAGCACTGGCTAGGCTTTGTTTTTTATGATACTCTGCTAACCACCAAAACTAAAACCGTATGTGTGACATTTTTTAATGAATCCTAGCCTCCAGCAATGCGGTGTGCGACCCTCCATGCCATAATTATTTTCGCACAACTGTGCCAGTACTGAAGGGGACCACCCAGTTGCAAACCAGTCTTGGTCCTACCACCAATGTAAAGTAATGGTCATTTATATTGCGCCAGGGTTCCGTCCTGTCTGGATTTCGCAAGATCTCGATCTCAGCTAAAGAGTCATCAGGAAACAAGAGAAAACCTGGCGCCGCTCCAAGACCTCATACAACCTGGCGCGCCTCGAGGAACTCTGAGCAACCCGCTGACAACTCATCAAAACAGCCAAGGCCTCCTACTCTCAGAACACCATAGCCAAAGCCGACAACCAATGCAGAGCCCTCTTCAAAACGGTCAAGCACTCAGTCAACCCGCTAACTGCCCCTGCCACACCACACTACATTGAAAACTCCACCGCCACCCTCATCGGCAAAATCAACAAGATTTGCCAGCACATAGACACCAGCTCTGCATCCACAGGCCCACCTTGTGAAATCTCTACACCCTGGACAACATTTAAGACGTTCTCGACAGAGGACTTGGTAGAAACCCTGGTCGCCCACAAAGCCTCATCCTATACAGACGACATCCTCCCAGCATCAATCCTCAAGACCCTCCCTGCAGAAGCTCTCCTTCACTTCCTAGAGATCCCCAACTCAAGCCATCTTTCTATCGACCCTAAAAACAGAACAAATCCTCCCTCACCCACACTTGATCCCGACAACCTAGGTAACTATCGCTGCATCACCCATTTTCCCTTCCTAGGAAAGATCATTAAGAAAGCAGTAGTTTGCAACTGCAGAAACACATCGACACCAACAATCTCCTCCAAACCTACCAGTCCGGGTTCTGACCCAGATGCAGCACGGCGAGAGCAAACATACAGGTGGTCGACAACACCCTCAACATCCTTGACGATGGCCATCCTTGTCTCCTGCTTCTCCTCGACCTCTCAGTCACTTTGACACAGTAGACCACCAGGCACTTACGGAGATGCTACATTGGCGCATGGGGATCAGATACCTTGTCTTACACAGGTTCAAGTCCTACTTCGCCAACCGCAAGAAAGACTCCTCTTGGTCGCCAATGCTACCCGTCATCTGTGGAGTCCTGCAGGGTTCCATCCTCTCCTCAGTGATCTTCAATCTATACATGGAGCCACTGGGAGCCCTCTTAGCTACACACAACATCCACATCCACCAAAACGCTGATGACACACAGCTATACCTCAAGATTGACCATCAAGGACATCCACAGGCTCAAATCCTGCCTCTCGCTGATCCAGTCTTGGATGTCCAGTGCATACTTGAAGCTCAACCCCTCCAAGACCGAATTCCTACTCCTCACAAACAACACCGAACACCCAGACATACAGACCTGGCTATCAACCATGAACCCTGAGGGCGTCACACCCAAACTCACCTACTACATTAAGTCTCTAGGGTCCCACATCGACAAACACCTCTCCTTCAAGACACACACAGCTAAGACAACTCAGACAGCTTTGTATCAGGTCTCCCTCCTGCGAAACATCAAGCCCTTCCTTCCTCCAGACACTGTTCAAGCACTGGTTCCATCCCACCTGGATGGGGGCAATGCACTTGTAGAGAGGCAGATGTACACATCATCTCTAGTGCCCACCCCCTCACCTCTGTCATATTGAAACAACAAGAGGGCCCTGTGTGACGCACTAGGTATTGTCCCAATATTGCCTCAAAGATATGAGAGACGTTATGCACTCAGACAACTGTATCAAATGTACCCTCACACTGAAGTGGTGCAAGGATGTCTGCATACACCATTGGACATAGAAGACCTAGAACTGAAATCGGATGAGGGTAAAGTGATGTCATAAAGAGAAGACACCAGGACACACTGAAACAATATGCAAATACTTACAGATGAAGATGTAACTGAAGTAACAAAGTAAACATTTATGAAACATGAAGAAGTCAATGCACCAAGAAGAAAAGTGAGGAGACGAAGCAAATGTACATCTGCAAAAACGCAAGTTATATACACATATAGAAGCTTGCTGCAGTAGAAGATATAACATGGGTAAAGCAGCCATGATGACAAGATGGACATTGACTCTGTATAAATAATTAAGCGAGAAGCCCGAATGAGGGAGGCAACGGCTGCAGAGCCGACATGTGCTGGAAAACAGGCTTGTGCGAAGAACAAAGAGTATTTGTTTGGCTTGGGATCAAGGATGCCACATCAAGAAATAACTGCAAGGCACAAGGGGAGTCAAAGTGGATGAGCTACATACGCACAACATATTTCTCTTAAATTAAGCAAAGAGGAGAATATTTGCAGGTGGCAAGTATTGAACAATCAAAGATGTTGAAAGCATATGCAAGATGGAGCAACCAAGTCTCCAGAGGCCAAGAGGAGTAATAGCACCCAGCATAAATCAATTAAATAGCGCTAAATAAAAGGTCAAATTGAACAAAATCATGGCCACCTCACATGTGGTGTAAGACCAGAAAACAAGGCCTGTTAATTAAGCTCCAGACGAAGATAGCAATGTACCTACACTCCCTTAAAAGTCCAGTGGAAGAGAACAGTCAGCAAGGTCAACTACAAAGAAGAAGCATTGGCTTGGGGCCCAACTGATGAGAGATAGTAGGCCAATTGACCAAGTGGGTAGTAGACCGACGCTGTTCCCCTGCACTTGGGGTTTGTTTTGCTTACGTGCTGCTAACAAGCCGAATGTCCATGGTGGGAGAGAATGCCAACCAATCATGAGGGTTTGTGTAGCTGTTTACCATACATTGTTGTAGGGACCAATCCGCTGCTGTTATTCTGCCATTTAATCTGTATTACAGCCAGTTAAGAGGTAGTTCGAGGCATGACTACCAGATAGGCGTGCGCCTAGCTACCTCAGGGTTCAGTGCGTTATGTAAGCAAATAAAACAAACAAACAAAGGGTATCCAATTATGTTACTAACACGTAAATAAAGTATAGGTGTGTATGTTCCCTTAACTAATCCATCCACCTGATAGACAAAAGCTTTATACCTCAATTTTCTTCAGCTATGCCGCCATCCTACATGGCAATCCTTAAAAACCTAATTAAGATATGTTTGAGAGTGAGTAAGCTACAACTTATTATGCTTGTCAGATTTCCTTACTTTATTTGAGCTGAGAATAAAGTAATATTTTGCCATATTCTTTGTGACTGTCCAGTTATTTGAGTCCGAGATCATGTATTGGTAACTCTATCTGGCACTTAGAACACTCCAGGTGCGACTGCACACACTCCTCAAAGGCCTCCCATCGTCCTCGCTTGTGCCCCAGAGAAGTGTCCTACACACCTCATTAAGGGTATACGCAGATACGACCACATCACTCCGGCCCTCATCTACCTTCACTTTCTCCCACTGCACGTACAAATCACCTTCAAGTCTTGCTGCATCATCTATAACTTATCCACTGAGGCTCTAAATGAAATAGCACTTAGCCTTTTGTCAAGGGGTCTGTCCTTCGTACCGGCAACGAGAGCAGACTGTTTTGACACAGAAGTAGAACTACACAGATTTTTCCGGAACATTAGACTCGAACACTATTTTGAGATTTTTCTGCCTAATCAAAAGAAAGACAATCAATCAGCCAATACAGCAGAAGATGTCCCCAACGTGACAGGACTGGAAATAAAATCGAGGTTTAATCCACCTCCATACGCTTGTCCACCGGAGATTGAAACTTTTGAAAATCGGGTAACGAAAGAAGTTCTGAAGGCGATCCGGAGAAAGAACTATACCACAGATAACCTGAACAAACCTGAACAAAAACGAAAGAGGCTCTGAAACTTTTGTGTAATCGAAAAGACATCACGATAAAACCCGCCGACAAGGGGGGGGAGGGATAGTCATCCTATCTACAGAGAATTATGAAAAAGAATGCACACGTCTGTTGAGCGACGAAAATGCCTACGTAAAGCTAACTCTAGATCCCACATCTAGACTAGAAGAGGAAATCAAAAGTCTGACCAACCATGCAGAAAGGGAATCATGGATAAGCAGTGAAGAGGGTTGTTTCCTCAGAAAAAGCCACCCTAAAAAGGCGGCTTTTTATATTCTGCCCAAAATTCACAAAAGGATGTCAGACCCACCAGGGAGGCCTATAGTGGCGGCAATAGATTCATTATTGGAACCACTCTCGGTTTATGTAGAATTTTTTCTCAAACCTTTCGTGGGCAAAATGCCATCTTACGTGAAAGACTTGGGGGATATGATAAGAATAACTCAGAACCTAGTACTAGATGATAATGATATCCTAGTCACAATGGACGTAGAGTCACTGTACACCTCTATCCCCCAGACAGAATGTTTGGAGGTGTTGGGCAGAATTCTGAATACAAGACCAGAACCACATACTCCACCCACTGAGTTTATACAAGAATGTGCAAGGATTGCGATGACCGAGAACTTTTTTCTATTTAAACAAACCCTTTTTAAGCAAAGAAAGGGAGTCAGCATGGGGGCTACCTTTGCGCCAGATGTGGCAAATTTGTTCATGGCGGAATACGAAGAGAGATATATTTTGGGTGAACATAGCCATCTGAAACAACAAGGTGGTCTGTGCCAAGGCCTTCGGGCTTGGTACAGATACATCGATGAAGTGTTTATGATATGGAGGGGCACAGAGGAAACATTGACCAATTCCATCAGTGGCTAAACACATGTGACAATCATATCAAATTCACGATGGAATGGCACAAAAATCAAGTAAGTTTTCTAGATCTACTCATTACGAAGTCACACCAGCAGTTGGTCACTACCCTCTTTCAGAAAACAACTGATAAAAACACACTACTCCACTACTCCAGCTTTCACCCAGTGGGGCTACGCCAGAATTTACCCTATGGTCAGTTTTTACGGATACGGAGAAATTGTACCGATAAGGATGAATACAAAAAACATGCAGAGGATCTAAAAGGAAGGCTATTAGAAAGAGGATATCCATGCAAGTTAGTAAAGAACAATCTGAAAAGGGCTCTGAACAGAAACAGAGAAGAATGCTTGGTACCGAAAGAAAAAAAGAAACAAGACAGATTAGTGTGTGTTACTACTTTAAATCCGGTAAGCAATGAAATCAAAAAGATTGTAAATCGAAATTGGGATCTTATTAAACAAGCAGGAAGTCTCTCGAAGAAACCTAGGTTTGCCTTTAAAAAGAACCGAAATCTTAGACTCTAGTGCACACTTATAGAGATTCAAATTCGGAACAAACCATATTGAACCAATGGGGTCTACCCCCAATCACAGGCCATCATAAATGTGGCAACTGCGTGTCCTGTCCACTAACCGAGACCAGGCGCGAGTTCAACCATGGGGTGATAAAATGGAAAATGAAAACAGACACAAACTGTCGCACTAAGAACGCTATTTATATTATCAGATGCCCCTGCAGTTTGTTGTATGTGGGAAAAACAACCAGAGAGGTGAGACAGCGAATAGGGGAACACCGTAGCTGTATTCGGAACAAAGTGGCGTAAAAAACCCTTGGTGGACCACTTTAGTCTTAAACAACATAAAGACACCGACCTGAGATGGTTCGTGTTACAGACTATCAGACTACCGAAAAGAGGTGGGGACATGTCAACTATGCTCCACAAATTGGAACAACGATGGATATATTGTTTATATACGGTGAAAAATGGCCTGAATGTTTCGGTGGAATGGGGAGCTTTGATAACACATTAAATAGATGTGGAATGTGCTGGAATCTCTTTTCACTCTATATGTACAAATATGATCTATATCCAGAACATTGAGATAGGTTAATGTACAACTAATGCAAGAAGCAGGAAGAAGGGTTAAATTCTCAATGTTCTATCGCGACCAACACGGAAGTACAAATAAATCCGCGCTGCGCTTATGTAAACAATGCCAGATGAAGTCAAAAAGCGAGACGGCATGTAGTTGGGACCTGAAAAAAGAAGCAAGGTAAGCAAGTGAGTGGGGATGGCCGCCTGCAAACAACAGAGAACTGAATGGTGGGAAAGTACGGAGTAGAATATAGCTTCTACTTGATTTATTAGATCTCGTTTAATGCTCGGGTACATGTAGGGGTGTATACTAGAAAGGTCACCAGGAGATGTGGGGAACAGCTCTAATTATGATCAGTTCGATGTAAAGGAACACGAACCCACTTAGCTATTTTCATCCGTCTTTGGCCCACAGACCGTGTCAAATGAGATAACGACCACAAGAGATATCAGCTACTTGTTAAGAATTGGTGTACGACGTGCACATTGGCGAATTAAGACGCGTTAAGAATTGGTGCACCACGAGATCATAGCCGTTGTAAGTATCGATTCAGCTTACATATATGTACAAAGATACTCTGACAAACCCTCTTAGAAAGTGCTCTTTTCCTTCTTTCAAGGGGCCAACGAGAATTAATAGGTCCCTCCTGACTGAGCTGCGAAAAATCCCTCTAGAGGAAGGATTTTGAATATCCTGTAGTGATACAGAAAAGGGAGACACAATCTAGTTGAGTAAGTACAATGCTCCACAAGTAGTGTTTCAACATGTTTGTTTGCATCTTCGTTGGGGCTAGATAAGGGTGGTTACTATACCGAGATGTAAACAGGATTAATCAAATTAACAATGGAAATGGGGGGATAAACAAGTGTGTCACCCCTAGACATTGTCATGATGATTACTATTGAGAATCATATCTTCACAGTAATTGTGGTTCAAATCAGTGGGAACAGCCTATGTTTAACAGAGAATGTATGAAATTGAGTTCAATTGATTTTAGCGTGTTTTTGATATTGTATATTGTATTTTAGGTGGTGATACTCACCCTACTCGATGCGTATGGGAATAAGGAAACTCCCCTAATTTTGTCCTGAAGAAGGTTGTATGAACAAAGGGCCGATGAATGTTGATGTCCCGAAAAAAGACAACCGAAACACGTGTAGACGTATGTCGGTGTAATTAGAAACACACAGACGGAATCATCAGCTAATCGATTGGAGGACTTTTGTGTAATGTGGAGTTAGGGTCGGAGGCCGTCCATATGTGAGGCCATTTATATTTACATGTCAAAAAATTTGATACGAAAAAGCAAAAATTGAACGAATGGTAGGAGTGATTGAGTACGATTGGAATTTGTAGATACTGGTCTGTGGAAATGTTCTAGTATTTTATATGAATTTGATATGCAAATAAAAGTTTTTAGAAATTGAAAATTTAACATTTATTGGTATTTATGAAATAAATAAATGTGTTGAAAGGCTATTCCCGGTTCCATAGGTCCAATTGTTTTGCTGACTATCATCTATAGGGCAGTCACCTTCAAGTCATCCAGCTACCTGGCGGAGAAACTCAGCGCACCATCAGAAGCCAGGACACGTGCAGACTTGATATCTGCCGCTGCAAAAAGGAAAGGACCAGAAAACAAGCCTTCTCTGCCCTATGCCCCAAGAATATGGAACCTCCTCCCCGTCAGCATCAGACTGGCCCCCACACTCCTACAATTCAGAAAAGAACTCAAGGCGCACCTCTTCAAGGAGCCTCCCCGCCTCAACACCTAGGCCATCACGTCGCCCCTTGCACCATCTGCCATGCTAGATGCCGCCCGCCCATCTCCATGCCTTCAGGTACAGCTGTATCCCTCCTCTGTATCCTACCCAGTCCCCACCGTGTATATCTGTTCGGTTAACTCTGGAAAGAGCTCCATTATGTATCTGTGTTGTTTAGCTCATGTTTACCTCTGTAAAGCGCTCGGTTGCTTCTCGCCCGCGCTCAATAAACATCATCATAATAATAATAAAACCAATCAACGCGTTAGAAAGACGAACAGCGCAGAGTGTTATTTATTTTGTAAACAATCTCCAACTAAGCATCTTCAGAAACGTGTAAATCATCCGCTTGAGCAAACAGCACGTCTGCTGCAGGTGGGAATTTCAGTCTAAGGTGTAAATGGCCCCATCACACTACTGGACCCCCCCCCCGCTTTGACTTTGAACATATATTGTATTATAACACTTGTTATAAACACACGTAGTGTTGTAATTATGCGTTGTTAAACGTAGGCATATAGCTCTAATCTCACAAATTTCTATCACCACAGTACGGCAAGCACTCACCTTGGCATCGAAGCTGAACCGGGACACCGGAAGGTTTTCGGGACCTCCATGGACATTGAAATGCTTGCAGCCTGCGCTGGCCATGACATAGCGAGGGTGGGATCCTTGTAGCCCCTTCACGAATGCGGCAGAGAGGGTCCCACTCAGATAGGGGTCTTCCCCATACGTCTCCTGCAGGACAAGAAAAGGGGTGAAGCCAGTATATACATCTCTCTCTCTCCCACTCTCTATATCTCTATCTCTCTATCTCTCTCTGTCTCCTTCTCTGTCTCTGTCTCTCTCCCCACTCCGTCGCTGCTTCCCTCGCTCTCTCCACTCAAACAGTGCACCCTTAGAGTTGTCTGAAAAGGACCCATGCCCTGAAGAGACAAGTGATGGGGCGTCGCCTCGTGCAGGTGTCAAGGCTTGTCTCCTTGTAAAGATTTAAGGACAGAATGATGAACTTGCATTTCACATGGCAAACTATCACTAGCTGGACCCGATTGGGGAGGATTGTGTTAAGCCGATACACGTCAGGGCTTGTAAAGGGGTCCAAGGCTTCACCAAGCTGGACCCCTGCTCAATAAATACCAGAATAATAATATTGGCATAACTTGGAGTTTCAGCTGCAAATAATTGGAATCATTGAAGCCCATTGATACCTCACTGCTGAGATGAGTTGATATGTGAATTGCGGCGGTTCATGCTTTGGCCGCGGAGAGAACATGTATACTAGGAAGGGGGGGCTATCACTATGAGGCCCCGAGTGTAAAGCAGGCAAGTAGCTGCACTTCTCTGCAAACATCACTAAATACTGTTATAAAACTCTCTTCTACTGGGTCACAGTGTAGCACAGAATCCAATGTTTAGTCGAGAATCTGTGTGCGCCATGGGCAGCGCTAGCCACGTGGTACAGAATCTGTGTGCGCCATGGGCAGCGCTAGCCACGTGGTACAGAATATGTGTGTGCCATGGGCAGCGCTAGCCACGTGGTACAGAATATGTGTGCGCCCGGGGCAGCGCTAGCCACGTGGTACAGAATATGTGTGTGCCAGGGGCAGCGCTAGCCACATGGTACAGAATCTGTGTGTGCCATGGGCAGCGCTAGCCACGTGGTACAGAATCTGTGTGCGCCTGGGGCAGCGCTAGCCACGTGGTACAGAATCTATGAGCACCAGGATCAACACTGGCCAAGTGGTACAGAATCTGTGTGCACCAGGAGCAACACTGGCCACGTGGTACAGAATCTGTGTGCACCGGGAGCAACTCTGGCCACGTGGTACAGAATCTGTGTGTGCCAGGGGCAGCGCTAGCCATGTGGTACAGAATCTGTGTGTGCCAGGGGCAGCGCTAGCCACGTGGTACAGAATATGTGTGCGCCCGGGGCAGCGCTAGCCACGTGGTACAGAATATGTGTGTGCCAGGGGCAGCGCTAGCCACATGGTACAGAATCAGTGTGCGCCATGGGCAGCGCTAGCCACGTGGTCCAGAATATGTGTGCGCCTGGGGCAGCGCTAGCCACGTGGTACAGAATCTATGAGCACCAGGATCAACACTGGCCAAGTGGTACAGAATCTGTGTGCACCAGGAGCAACACTGGCCACGTGGTACAGAATCTGTGTGCACCGGGAGCAACACTGGCCACGTGGTACAGAATCTGTGTGCACCAGGAGCAACACTGGCCACGTGGTACAGAATCTGTGTGCACCGGGAGCAACACTGGCCACGTGGTACAGAATCTGTGTGTGTCAGGGGCAGCGCTAGCCACATGGTACAGAATCTGTGTGCGCCTGGGGCAGCCCTCGCCACGCCAACACTGGCCACGTGGTAGAGAATCTGTGTGCACCAGGAGCAACACGGGCCACGTGGTACAGAAATCTGTGTGCACCAGGAGCAACTCTGGCCACGTGGTACAGAAATCTGTGTGCACCAGGAGCAACACTGGCCACGTGGTACAGAAATCTGTGTGCACCAGGAGCAACACTGGCCACATGGTACAGAATCTGTGTGCACCAGGAGCAACACGGGCCACGTGGTACAGAAATCTGTGTGCACCAGGAGCAACACTGGCTACGTGGTACAGAATCTGGGTGTGCCAGGGGCAGCACTAGCCACGTGCTTGTGGATGTAGACAAGAGTATGGTGAGCTAACCCTGTGCAAAGCCATGCCAAGATGTCCCACGCCCACTGTCTGCTGCATTGGTCACGCTAGGAACACACAGACTCGTTATTTGAAGCTGGGTTTATGTAATACAGGGCTGAATGGGCACAGTCAACTGTGTTGAATGATATCACCGAGAGCCCCTATCCTCTGACCCTCAGCAGCCTCTTTTAATTGTTCATGATTGGCAATTAACACTAGAACTTATACATTTCAAAGACACAAGTTGTGTTTTGAACTCCTTCCTTTGGAATGAAGAATAGAGCATTTCTGTTTTTTAAATGCACAACAATGTGTTGTACCTTATCTGTGGTGCTATGAACTTCTCTCACATCATGCATAGCAACATGCCTGTGCCAACCAAGCACTCCTCTGAGCGCTGCCTTTGTGGCTTAAAGTCAAATAAATCATAGGGCAGAACAGAAAACTCAAGTCGCCCCAAGTCAGATGGGACTTGGTTAGCTGGTCATAGCTTGTAGGCTCGCCTTGTAGTCCTGCATTTACAATGTGCTAAAACCACACTTACTGATTGCAACAGGCCATGTGCCAGACTGCAACAGGTCATGTGCCAGACTGCAACAGGTCATGCGCCAGACTGCAACAGGTGATGCGCCAGACTGCAACAGGTCATGCGCCAGACTGCAACAGGTCATGCGCCAGACTGCAACAGGTCATGCGCCAGACTGCAACAGGTCATGCGCTATAAAAGCTAGTGCTCCAGAATACAACTTGTGAGCATTTCTGGGAGCTGCTCCAGAACCACCGGCTTCTCTCTGGTGATGCTGGGTGGGAAAGGTGGGAAGAGTTTTGTCGGCATGACCAGGTTCCATGGGATTTTGAATGTTTACATGCCGCAAGTCATGTAATGTTACTTCATATGCAGAGTACTGCTCTGCAACAAATCATGAACATGTTAAGGCGTTTCCGGCACACATGGTGGATGTCGGAATGTGGGATCGTAGTAAATGATCGTAGCTTGTGTTTACGGAGACTACTAAGGGGCAGTAGGTAATCATTTGGCACACCCTTGTATGTGCGCGTAGACACACACACACACGCGCGTAGACACACACACACACGCGCGTAGACACACACCTCCCCCTCCCCACCCACCCACCGGTATACACCTGTAGGACAGGCATCATGTCTCGACTCCACCACATAATATAGTTGGAACACAACCCTACTCACATTAATATACATACAAAACATTGCTAGCTACTCACATATACGGCAGGAAAAACCATGGGCCAGATTCTCAAAAAGTAGCACAAATGAAAGAAGCGCAGAAAATGCACCCGTTAGGTTTACGCTGCCTTCAGAAATGCGCACATTTTAGACAGGGCTGTACAGTGGCGCAAATATGCGCTGCCCAGCCTCCTTCCACACATTAGTGTCAGGAGCGTATGACAGGCACCCAGCAAGCATGCGTTTGCTGATAGCGCATTTCACCGAGACGGTTCCTTAAACGGCCCGTCTCAGTGAAATGCTTGGGAAAAAAACAAAAAAACATTTCCAACCCTGTTTGGGAGTTGGAAATGCACGTGCGACAGCCATGTTTTTAGCTGTCAAACTAAAAACTAAATGATGACGTGATCATAAGGGAATCGGTAGATTTCTGTGCAGGAAAATTAATTTCAACAATTGAATTTCATCGGAACTATATGGTGGAGGGGGGTCAGTAAGGGTAATAATTAGGTGATAGGCCGAAGGGGAGGCGTGCGGGGGTCTCCCGCGCGTATATTTGTGGCAAAAATGGTAAACAAAAAAACTAAACAAAAATGTGTTGAAATCGACGAATTCTCCTCAACCGAATCACATGGAGCCGTCAGTAGTGACCCCGTCATGATTTGCGCCTCCCCCTGCGCCTGCGTCATAAGGCGCAGGGGGAGGACCCTCCTTTCTGTGCATTTAAGGGGACATTCCAATTGTGAATTTGTGCTGTGCTTTCAGATGCCGTTTGTGAACTGGGCTGCTCCTTTTTTTGGGGCAAGTGAGGAGACGCGACTTGGGCGCAAAAAGGATTTGAGAACCGGCCCTATGTTTCCACATATCCACCAATGACGTAAAAGAATTGGGTGTACGTCACAACTCCCCGCATCCACCAATGACGTCAAAGAATGAGGCTTGCATCATAACACATTTACATAACTCTTAAGACAGACACAAACATAGCCGCTTAGCAAGACTGAGGTCACATTAAAGACGGACTCACCTGGTTCCGGCCCCAGAGCGGGTGCCTCATGATGTTAATGACCGGGCTGAAACAGCTCAGGCCGGTGTGGTCCCCATACTCCCCAATGGACAGGAAGTAGTTGTGTTTGGCTCGGACCTCAGTCGCTGTGGCATTGGCGATGCGGAACAGAAGGTCGGGGCTGTGAACGGAAAACGGAAGTGACGAGATGTGAGGCCCGTGGACCAAAAAGGATTAAATTGCAGCCTGCCTTCGGCGTGGAACCTGCGGGCTTCCATATATTTCCACTCAATATCCATTAGCCCAGCGAGGGATCCCGACAGCTGTGGACTGGCCTCAGTACCTCTTCCCAGGAAAGCAACAAGCATAACTGATACCCCTGGGTCTGGCACGCATTATAAATAATAAAAACAAACAAACATAAAACAAACAAACAGACCGTCAGGGGTCTTAGAAACCAATGGGAGCTTTACAGTGTCGAAGTGTGCGAAAAGAAGTAGTGGAACCATGTTCCCTGCTGGCCTGCCCCCGCCCCCGTCAAACCCCATCACCACGCACCCTCCCACACCCCAAACAAGCACCTGCTGTTTAAGGGAATGCTCAGTGCAGTGCAAGTCTATGGGTTGTGACACAAGACTAAGTTTAACAAGTCGCCAAGTTCTCACACAAGTGCATGGGTTCTAACAGAAGTCTCTGGGTTCTGACAGAAGTCTCTGGCTTTCTCCCCAGTAAATACTGGCCCTCCACTTCTTGTCGTTTCCAGCAAATGTCCTTTATCGGGATCTCAGGGCCCTGCGTGTACCTTCATATTATGCCTAGGCTCTGGCGAGAGTTGGAGCTAGGCAACACGGAATCAGATCCCTAGAGCTTCCATCAAAAGGCGAGTCACTTGGGTATCTCTAGAGGTACAGCCATGGTCCCTCCTTCACTTACCGGTCATGAGATCCTGGCTCAAGACCCAAACACCCAATTCTCAAACAAATACTTGACGAATCACAATGTTCTTGTGCCTATTGCGACATTTTCTGTACCTCACACTCTCTCCTCCTTTTACTCTCCGTTATGCTCCTCCATGTGTTCATACCTCCACCACTGCTTCTGTCAAATCCCCTGTGGATCCGTGTGCAATTCACGCTTTGAGTTTCTTCTTCTCGATTCTTCTCCAACAATCTCCTCCTGCCTTCTTTCAGCTCCATCCTCCTTACTCCGGATGTTGCTCCTCACCACATACTCCCGTCTTATCGACTCACTAATCCGCTGCTCCCACTGTAGCTCTTTAATGCTGTATCACGCTCTCATCCCTTCACCAATTCCTAGATCCCGCTTTATAGTCTTAGGGTTTGCTTCTAGCACCTCTACTCCTCTGGCCTTCTGAGGGCCTGACTTGCCGACCCTTCCAACCTCCTTGCCTGAACTGTCCTCTTCCTGTCCCAGGATATCACCTTCAAACTCCTGTATCTCCACCTGTTAATATCGCCTCATCCACCTTTCTCTTTCGCTCCTCACCTCACTCAATATCACCTCCCATCTCTCCAATCGCTTCCGTAACACAATCCGCCACCTCAGCCCTCAAAGTATCTCCAGCAACCTCCTCTTCACCTCACCCAATGTTTCCCTGTCCTCATCACTCCTTTCAACCTCCTCCTCTCCATTAGTAGTCTTCCACCTCTCCTCCACACCACTCCTTTCAAACTTCCCTTCTGATCTCCCTCGTGGCCACTTCTTTTCACAACTTCAAATCTCCTCTCCTGCACTCTGGATACCTATCTCTGGTTACATTGAATTATAACTAATGAAATAATAACCAATGAAAAAAACCGAATACAAAACAACCAATTCCAAAGGGGGGGTGGTCCCCTCTCCAAATCTCCCGTGTTTTTTTTAAAGAATACTTTCTCCCACCCCCAAAATCAGTATTCCCTCTCACAACCCCATTTTTAGTTTTTTTTCAAAATTAGTTTGGTATTAGTTGTTTTTTCATTCATTATTTTTTCATTAGTTGTTTTGTATTCAATATTATCACTGCATACCCCTTTCTCTATCCTCCATCCTTCTGCCCCAACTCCTTCTAATCTCGCTGCAAGTATTCTCCAAAGCTCCTTCTCCACCTCCGAACTCCCATCTGCAGCCCCAAAATTCCATCTCACTTCAGTGCTGGGAGCTGGATTTTAAAAGAATCAGGAGAGCTTGAAAGATGTTCCATGTTATCAGGCTAGGTGTCATCCAGGCACGGACACCCTGGAAGGAGCGAATCACCAGGCTTCCGGAGCTGAACTTTCCTCCGAGCATCCATTCCCAATCCCAAGGGAACCAAAGGCAAGACCTGACCTGGGGCTGGAGGACATCATGGGATTGGCTGTTTGACAAGGATCCCAATGGTGGGGGAGGGGTGGATACACCCATCTCTGCAAACGTGAAGTCGGCCATTTTGAATCCTGAGAAAGGCACGGTTCAGGAAGGATCCATTTTGAATCCCAAGTTCCAGCGGGACCTGTTGTGAATGATCCCTGAGCATGGCAAGGTTCAGAAGGAACTTGCTGAGAAACCCAGGCTCCTGGAGGTACCTGGAGTGAATTGTGAGAAAGACATGGTCCACAAGGGGCCTGTGGTCAATCTTAATAGAAGGTAAGGCCTGTGCCAATGACCTGTTGCGAATCCTGTAAAGCCCCAAAGCTCAGAAGAGTCAGAAGACTGAGGCAGCGGGAGAGGACTTGAGGGACCAAGTGAAAACAGCGAGACACAAGAGAGACCAGACTCTAAGTAACTGCTGCAAGCACTTTCCAAGATCCCTCATCTTTTGTTGCATTGGATCAGGGGTGGACTTTAAAGAGTAGTTTGTGACATGTGCTTTAGGAACACTCTGGACATTTGATTATTTAGCGTAATTAGCCTGGAAGCTAAGGATTTATAAAGATTGGGTGCTGTAACTTTTTGTTGGATATCTTTTGGAGACTCTGTTTTATAGAACAGGGTGTCAAGGGTGAGACAGCTTAAATTTAAAGAACCTTATGTTGAATATAAAACCACCAAGTGTGTTAACATCTGGGAGAAAAAATGTACTTTGATTTAGTTTATCCACTTAGGAAAACCTTTATTAGTTGTAGGTCAACCCCCCAGAAGCTGTAGTCACCCAAACCCTATTCTGAAATAACATTGGAATGGAAATTGAAATGGATATTGTAATGTTTGAAATTTTATGAAATGTTTAATAACTGAGAATTGTGTTAACGTTCTTTTAGAACTGAGTACAAATAATAATACATTTACAAAATGAAATAAAAGGCTCTCATCTTGGGCCTCATGTGTATCTTGTGTTGGCCATTCCACCCCACGTGTGTAGAGTGTAAGAAAGTACTCCACAGCTGCACGTGGATGAGCAAAGTGGCCCATAGCTTGACACAATCTAACAAACCAACTAGAAAGTGTATCCGGGTGATCTCAGTGTAACACGCTGTTCATTGGTGGAAATAAAGCCCTCCTCCCCCCCTTCCCGCATTGGTAACAGTGTGACACACCCTCTAGGCTCCTCAAATCAGGTCACGTGGTGATCCACAATTCAGACTGAATTCCAGCGCTATAGACCCCTGTAGTCTCACCTGAAGGAAGCCGCCAGCCCCAGGGCTTGTGGGAAGGAGGTGGCCCAACCGGGGGCTTCCACGTCGCCCCGCAAACACTCTGTGTTCCAGGAGTAGGGCTTGATACCAAGCCTTTCAATGGGGGGAGCGGGGCCATTTTTCTTGACTCCGCCTCTCGCCATCTGTGGGGTTTAAAAGCAGGAATTTCATACTGTACAGCTTAGAATCTTCAACAACAGGGATAAATATTGTAGGCTGACTAGCCTGTGGGGAAACTGATTATTGGACAGGGCCCACCCTCAGAAAGGGTGGGCCGGCAGTCATACATCATGTCGCGATAGTCAAGCATCGAACAAATGCCTCAACCTAACTGACCTGGGATTCTGGATGCGCCATGCTCTCTAAAGTGAACACACCTGGCTGAGGATCCGCACCCCTGGCAGGGTCAAAAAGTTGCTCTCGAGTTAGGACTTTGAGGAGGCCCCCCAAAACTGATTTCCTCCAAGGCCACATGATAAAAGTTAATGAAAAGATGATGTTTGACAATACTGCTCTTGCCCAGTAGATGTCACCATCAACCCTTTATTAGTATTACATCACGAGTTCTATACATTTTGAGTTAGATTATATTATAGTTTTGTAAGAATCTGAAGGGAATATATAATAGAGCCAATACATTGCAACAGACTTTTATAGCCAAATCTTTGCCAATAGATATATACTTAATAAAATGATGGGACAATAAATTATGCATTCCCCTCGAAAGAACTGGGGGTTATGCCCCAGAATTTACAGATTTTTATTTGATATTTTAATCCATTTATTTTAGTCGATTTTTTGACTGCTGATTCATTATATTATATTTAAAATACCTTTTGAAATAAATGTTACTTCATTTCATGGCAAGTAGGAAATCTCCCCTGTGTCTGAGGCTTCGCCTCAAGGTACCAAGGCCATGTGACTTGTCAATGTTCCTTAGCAGCTTAATTTTTACCTCATATGCCCCCACCCCCAAAATATTTATTGACTGGTTAGGCCCCTCAATTTGTTATCCCTCTTAAAATACTGCCTCCCCCTATGAGTCATCATGTGTCACCTTTGGGGAGATGGGGAAGTGCACGCACAAGGGGAGGCTGGGCCACTCGGGCAAAGGTGTACGCACAAAGACATTTACACACATAAGAAATTGGGTTGTTGGCTGTGTACTTAAATGAAAGGTGTCATTGCACTGAAACTCCCTAATGCTCCCATTACTTAACTCAGATGGATAATGAGTGCTCCTGAGTGTTCCTGTCTGCAGTGTGCACTCAACCTGCTGAGCTATCTTTCCAGCTTCGCGCTTCAGTAAATGAGACTTCTTTGTGCGCCTTCGTCAGGGTCCTACTTCAATGTATGCGACATTCCGATACAATAGCTAATGTTTTCATTTGTCTATTACAGTTGCTTTAAGATAAGGTGCCCATTTGGGGGCCATAATGATAGCGATGTGTCATTTATATAGCGCTTCCGGCACAGCTCTGTACATAGAACATATTTTAATAGGTTATGGTGAAAGGATTGAATACAAAGGATCGAAATGAAAAAGTTCAGAGTCAAAAGGACCGAGAAAAAAAAAAGGTCGAATTTTTTTCCTAAATGGAAACCAAAACTTTTTTAAAAAGGTATTCAACCTTTTTTTTTCCAGTCCTTTTGACTCAACTATTGAATTCGATCCTTTTGTTTTCGATCCTTTGGCTTTAAGTGGGATAACAAGGCCTATGGGCCTTAGTTTGCACTTTATAATTTGTAATAATAATAATAATCATAACAAATGGAGGAGGATCTCTAACGCGTCATGATGCAATATTTGATGGCGGGTTGAAAAATAGGGTCTTGCGCAGGTACTCTTCCCAAGTAGATAAACCTTTAAAAGAGGCAGGGCCTATGTAACTAAAGGTGTGACCCAACAGTGCCAATCAAATGTTCATATTGTTGCAAATAAAATAATTCTAAAATGTTTTAATCTGTGCTGTAAAAAGAACAACAAGAAAACAATGTATTCTAGTATAATTTCCAATCCGTGTTTGAAAGCAAGCACATTTGTTTAATTTATGTTATGATTCTAAACATGGCTGAAAGTGACACCTACTGTTGAAGAGCAGTATTGGCACTTATTTTCATTTGCATTCCTGCAGGGAATAGATCTGGCCAGGGGAGTCCATACAGGGAGCCCTGGCATAGTGTCAGTATTTGGGGACTGCCGGGGCTGAGCCTTAGCTAGCCCTGGCCCACTTAAAGCCCTGATTATCACCCAACCAAAGCTGGCACCCATTTATCGACCTTGGAAGGATGAAAGGCTGAAATGGTTTTGCCGGAATTTGTACCTGCGACCAACAGATCGCAGCAGCAAGGGTTCAACCCACTGAGCTTCCTTACCAGCATTGTACACAAATTCAAACCAGAAACAGGAAAAAGGCGGAAAATGGAGAATTCATGCTGCTCCTACAATCCTGGCTATAAGCCTTAATTATTTTTAATCTATACAATAATTTGTTAAAGCAGGGCAAGTTTGGAAACATTTTTTATAAATGCATTTGAAAACGTTTTAGCAAAAACGGATCAGTTTAAAAGTCATAGAAAGGGTGGGCGAATTTTTAATAAATCCTATCGTTTAAAAAAAAAAAATTATAATAATAAAAAAAACGAAATACAGATTAGTCACATCTCCATTTATTTTTTTAACCTTTAAATCAGAACCAGCTTGCAGCAATTAGAAAGCAGTCATGTCAGGTGCTCATTAAAAGTGATCTTTGCTCCTGCACTGCGATAGGCAGATGCGTTACACCTCAACCTACCTGCAGTATCATTTCGTCCAGGGTCAACCGGTTTAAGAGGTCCTCCACTCGCTCCTCCCAGGGAAGGGAAGGGTCTCTGAAAGGATATTCCTGGCCCCAGGTGCCATGGCTGGCACAGAAGAGCAGGGCCACAGCCTGGGCAATGGCTGCACCAGGCATCCTCCACAAGTTGGCCTGTCACCAGCCCTGGAGCATCAACTGCAAGAGACTGGGAAAGATGGCGCCCCCGGGCTTGGCTGGGCAATCTGCATATCCACTTCAACCATGCAGCCTTCGATGGAGCAGGAAGCGCCTTGAAGCAAGGGATGGCAACGGCGTGTGTCAAAAGAGAAAAAAAAATCAAAAGCAAAATTACTTGTAATAAAAGAACCGGGAAAACCAACATATCGATCAAGGTGATCTTTAATCCCCGCTCCGTAGTCACCTGGCGACTTTCTAAAATGACCCCACCCATCCCATCATGCAACACACATCCTCTCGAATGCACGCAAAGCACTGCAGGCTACACTCGAATGACATCTTTACCGTTTCACCACCTGGTGTGATCCTGGGCACATCGCTGGATCACCTCGCGCTCTTGTTCCACCACTGTCCACACGTGGGAGTTTAGAAACAGGCTGACAAACAGGCCCACCCCGGGTCCTCCTGGTGGTGCATCGCTCTGGGTCACCCTGTGCCACACTGGTAGTGTATTGTTCTAAGTCACCCTGTGCCCCACTGGCAGGGCATCGCTCTAGGGAACCCCGGGCCCCATAGGCAGGGCATTTCTCTAGGTCACCCTGTGCCCCACTGGTAGGGCATCTCTCTGGGGAACCCTGTGCCCCACTGGCAGGCATCACTCTGGGGAACCCGGTGCCCCACTGGCAGTGCATCGCTCTAGGGAACCATGTGCCCCACTGGCAGGGCAGCTCTCTAGGGAACCTTGTGCCCCACTGGCAGACATCACTCTAGGGAACCCGGTGCCCATCTGGCAGGCATCTCTCTGGGGAATCCTGTGCCCCACTGGCAGGCATCGCTCTAGGGAACCCTGTGCCCCGCTGGCGTGCATCACTCTAGGGAACCCTGTGCCCCACTGGCAGGCATCACTCTAGGGAACCCTGTGCCCCACTGGCAGGGCATCTCTCTGGGGAACCCAGTGCCCCGCTGGCAGTGCATCTCTCTGGGGAACCCTGTGCCCCGCTGGCAGGCATCTCTCTGGGGAACCCTGTGCCCCGCTGGCAGGCATCTCTCTGGGGAACCCTGTGCCCCGCTGGCAGGCATCTCTCTGGGGAACCCTGTGCCCCACTGGCAGGCATCGCTCTAGGGAACCCTGTGCCCCGCTGGCAGGCATCGCTCTAGGGAACCCTGTGCCCCACCGGTAGTGCATCTCTCTGGGGAACCCTGGGCGCCACTGGCAGGCATCGCTCTGGGGAACCCTGTGCCCTGCTGGCAGGCATCTCTCTGGGGAACCCAGTGCCCCGCTGGCAGGCATCTCTCTAGGGAGCCCTGTGCCCCGCTGGCAGGCATCTCTCTGGGGAACCCTGGGCCCCATTGGCAGGCATCACTCTAGGGAACCCTGTGCCCCACTGGCAGGCATCACTCTAGGGAACCCTGTGCCCCACTGACAGGCATCACTCTAGGGAACCCTGGGCCCCACTGGCAGGCATCACTCTAGGGAACCCTGGGCCCCACTGGCAGGCATCTCTCTAGGGAACCCAGGACTGGCAGGGCATCACTCTAGGGAACCCTGGGCTCCACTGGTAGTGCATCGCTCTAGGGAACCCTGTGCCCCACTGGCAGGCATCGCTTTAGGGAACCCTGTGCCACATGGGTAGTGCATCGCTCTAGGGAAACCTGGGCGCCACTGGCAGGCATCGCTTTAGGGAACCCTGTGCCACATGGGTAGTGCATCGCTCTAGGGAACCACGTGCCCCACTGGCAGGGCATCACTCTAGGGAACCCTGACCCCCACTGGCAGTGCATCTCTCTAGGGAACCCTGGGCCCCACTGGTAGTGCATCACTTTAGGTAACCCTGTGCCACATGGGTAGTGCATCGCTCTAGGGAACCCTGTGCCCCACTGGCAGGCATCGCTCTAGGGAACCCTGTGCCCCACTGGCAGTGAATCTCTCTAGGGAACCCTGGGCCTCAGTGGCAGGGCATCGCTCTAGGGAACCCTGGGCCCCACTGGCAGTGCCTCTCTCTAGGGAACCCTGGGCCCCAGTGGCAGGGCATCGCTCTAGGTCATGCTGTGCCCCACTGACAGGCATCACTCTAGGGAACCCTGTTCCCCACTGGCAGCGCATCTCTCTAGGTCATGCTGTGCCCCACTGACAGGCATCACTCTAGGGAACCCTGGGCCTCACTGGCAGTGCATCGCTATAGGGAACCCTGTGCCCCACTGGCAGTGCATCGCTATAGGGCACCCTGTGCCCCACTGGCAGTGCATCGCTATAGGGCACCCTGTGCCCCACTGGTAGCGCATCTCTCTAGGGAACCCTGTGCCCCACTGGCAGTGCATCTCTCTAGGTCATGCTGTGCCCCACTGGCAGGCATCACTCTAGGGAACTCTGTGCCCCACTGGCAGGCATCACTCTGGGGAACCCGGTGCCCCACTGGCAGGGCATCGCTCTAGGGAACCGCGGGCCCCATAGGCAGGGCATCTCTCTAGGTCACCCTGTGCCCCACTGGTAGGGCATCTCTCTAGGGAACCCTGTGCCCCACTGGCAGGCATCACTCTAGGGAACCATGTGCCCCACTGGCAGGGCATCGCTCTAGGGAACCACGTGCCCCACTGGCAGGGCATCGCTCTAGGGAACCCTGGGCGCCACTGGCAGTGCATCTCTCTAGGGAACCCTGGGCGCCACTGGCAGGCATCGCTCTAGGGAACCACGTGCCCCAGTGGCAGGGCATCTCTCTAGGGAACCCTGTGCCCCACTGGCAGGCATCACTCTAGGGAACCCTGTGCCCCACTGGCAGGCATCACTCTAGGGAACCCTGTGCCCCACTGGCAGTGCATCTCTCTAGGTCATGCTGTGCCCCACTGACAGGCATCACTCTAGGGAACCCTGTGCCCCACTGGCAGGCATCACTCTGGGGAACCCGGTGCCCCACTGGCAGGGCATCGCTCTAGGGAACCGCGGGCCCCATAGGCAGGGCATCTCTCTAGGTCACCCTGTGCCCCACTGGTAGGGCATCTCTCTAGGGAACCCTGTGCCCCACTGGCAGGCATCACTCTAGGGAACCATGTGCCCCACTGGCAGGGCATCGCTCTAGGGAACCACGTGCCCCACTGGCAGGGCATCGCTCTAGGGAACCCTGGGCGCCACTGGCAGTGCATCTCTCTAGGGAACCCTGGGCGCCACTGGCAGGCATCGCTCTAGGGAAGCACGTGCCCCACTGGCAGGGCATCTCTCTAGGGAACCCTGTGCCCCACTGGCAGGCATCACTCTAGGGAACCCTGGGCCCCAGTGGCAGGCATTGCTCTGGCGAACCCTGGGCCCCACTGGCAGTGCATTGCTCTGGGGAACCCTGGGCCCCACTGGCAGTCCATCTCTCTAGGGAACCCTGGGCCCCACTGGCAGGGCATTGCTCTGGGGAACCCTGTGCCCCACTGGCAGTGCATCTGTCTTGTCACTCAAGACCCATCTGATAGAAGGGACATTTAATAGGAGGGAATATCAGGTACAATTCTAAATAATATTTCTGTCCCTTTTTGAAGTATTCTGCATAGTTTATTTTTGAAAGCACTGCTTAGAAAGGTGGTAACTTTTAACCAAGGAGAATTGTTGGGCAGTAGAATGAGGTGGAATAAAAGTGCTTTGTGGGGCTATTTTTTGATGCTTACTAGCTGTACTCCTTGGGAATACTCTCACGGCTTGAAGGTGGTTCTTCCAGACTCGAATGACACCCTGTTCCTTCTTACTGAACCCCAGAGCTCTAAGGTGAATGCACATGCAGAAGTCCCATTTCCCAGGGAAAGGGGAGACAAAACAAGAGACAGGAGCAGGCTCTTCACAGGACCTCTGGTAAATGCTAAAGAACATACGTCATCTGCCAGCGTACATGAGCAGTGACTCGGTACAGGAGAAGGGATCTACACGACTTACCCAGTAGTGCGCGTGCGGCCGCTGTGCTCTGCCCACAGCTACCCGCCGTTCCCAATAGCGCTAAGAAGAGAAGGGTGCCATGCTCAACAGGGGGTGCGGAAAAGTGGAAAGTTGCACATCAGGAGCCAGTGATGGAAAGCAGAAGGCATGGGTACACTGTGGAGGCAACAGCGGCTGGAGATCGCTACAGGAGCCAGAGCGCACAAAGGCAGGAAGGCAGTGCAGAAGAAGGAGGGCTGATATGGGGAAGCAAGGAGAGAGGGAGAGACCCAAAACACAGGATGGAGGTGCAGATGAGCCTGTCGCAACCCTACAAAGCAAAATCCAAGAACAATCCAAAAAGGGATTGGACCGCAACGAGGTGGAAACCACCAAATAACGTGGGAATGCAACTTATTCATGCTAGTCCTGGTTATTTATAGTTCAATCCATTCCTTTAATAGGATAGTCCTTTGTTTAGGTTTCCACCAAAGTCTGATCCGGGGCCATCTTAGAACGGTAATTGACGTATAACATGTTATTGCAGAAACTTACAAGATCTCTTATCCCGTCGTCTCCTAACTATTTTGCCACCCAAATTCTGTACCGGATTTTCCGCCAACCTCGTAACCCTTTTTCCATCCTGTTACTCCATGGCTTACGTATACTAAGAATACTAAGAATATACTAAGAATACGATCAGTTAAGGGTAGAAATAGCTTGATGTGAACAGGATGGAAATATGGTTCCTTTAGGGGAGGGGTGACATACTGGTTTACTGATGGTCAATTCATGAGATCATTTTGTGATGCTGGAGGGTGTTCAATATAAGGAGAAAAGAAGGATAACACGAGTACGTTTCCGAAATCATATATTATGGTAATGGAGTATTGTTGCGTTAAATCTATTCCCATGGATTATACATTGGGTTTGAAATCAATTATAAAAATACACAAGAAGCTGGGCTGTCCCCATGCACAGCATCTTTTTATGGCCCATCCGAAGTGTTTACATGGTTGTTCAACTCCAGGCCTTGAGGAACGGACTTCTGACAGGTTTTCAGGATACCCCTAATTGATTCTATTCTATTCTATTCATGAGATAAATTTGCATACAACGAATCTAAATATAAGCAAAACCTTTCTCATGAATATTAATGAAGGATATCCTGAAAACTCAGTCAGGATTTCGGCCCTCGAGGCCTGGAGTTGGGCAATCATGGCTTACAAGTTCCTGAGACGGGGGTGTCCTTTCTCTGAGTTTCATGGCACCCTTAGTTGGCATCAGAGTTGGCAGAGAGTCTAAAGCCCACAACCTCTGCTGCAGGATTGCTGAGAAGGGGTGCTCTGCTGGAGGCCCTCAGAAACCACCAGAAACAGTGGCGCCCCCACACATTTTTCATGGGGGTTTGCCACACTGGAAATCTTGGGGTGGCACACCAAAACAAATACACTTTATTGAATGGGCCAGTGTTTTTATAAGGGTGGCCATGTCCACCCTTTGGCGGTGGCCCTGCACTCAAATTTGAGGGCACAGCCATGAGGGACAAATTTGCCCCCCTGAATTGATTCGACTCTTTGGGAGTTGGAAGGGATGGCCAAGACGGTTATAACTTTACAATCCAAAGTGAAGGACTTTGAGACAGACTTTTCCAATCTTAGAAGGCTTCAAGAATAGCCTGTGAGGGTCATTATGACCCTGGCGTTAAGGGTTTAACAGCACCGTAAAAGGTGTCAGCGCCGTTAAACCCTTAACGCCTGATTACGAGGTCCCTTTGCGGTACCTGACCTGAACGGCTGGTTTTACCTGCCGTTAAAGTAGGGTGCCGCAAAGGGACCTCGGTGCCAATTACGGTACCGCAATTTGCGGTACTGTACTTAGCACCTTCCCCAGTCCCATTGAGCCCTATGGGGCGAAAATGGGATTGGGGAAGGGCCATGGTGAAATACCGCCCCGCCAACCTTGGAATGGGGCGGTATTTCCCCATTCCACCATGGCGGACTCGTTACAACACCAGCACCAACCATGGTGCTAATAGCGCCATGGTTTAGCGCCGGTGTTGTAATGAGGGCCAGTGACTATTGTGGGTCTGCAACCTAAAATGGAGAGGACAGTCAAAGTACAGACTCTGGGCCTCCCAGCGGCGAGGACGATTGAGCGACACAGTGAAGGTTTTTTTAGGCACAGAAGAAATTGGAGGGTGCAACGCATATGGTGTTCGTGCATCAGGTGTACTGACTACTTACATGTGGATGTGGTGGTAAGAGTACTGTAGAAGCTACTATCAAATATGAACTGGCAGATGTGATGAAGAGCGAGCCCATCCTGCACCAACTTACAAAAAAGATGAATTTTTCTTTGAGGGGGGTGTGAAATGCTCATGTTCACTGACCTGGCAACAGAAACCCAGATCTGGTGTCATTACATTCAGGACATAAGAAAGGAGTTCTGGCAAAACTTACACCTCGATCCAGCATTTGACAAGGCTGTGTGTGATACATAAAGGAAGAACCAAGAGGTTTTGGGCTGGAACAAGATACAGATGCACTCCAGATGCACTCCAGAATTACATGATAGGATAAGTCATTTATAACATGCCTGTACATATGTGTTTCTAGGCACGACAAGACAACCGAGGGAGGACAAGACAAACTAGGATTTGCGACATTCAGATCGTGCAAGTGCGGTAACGCAAAGTGCAGGGGAAGTGCGATGGGAAATGGGAAGTGCAGCCAGGTCAGCGCGGCTCTGGGTAAGTGAAGGAGGCTTGGGACTGTAGGGTTACAGATACAACCCCTAGCGTGCGACAGGCCTGGAGGCAGTGCAGTGGAGACTGGTCAAGAGGAGCCAGGTACCCAGCCAGACTCTGAGGGGAACCAAGCAACCAGTCTGCACAGCAGACATGTCTGTATGGGAGAGAAAGAAGGCAAAGCAGAAAAGGAATGTTTTGAGCTGCTTCTGGAAATTCAGGAGGTCCAGCTTGAGTTTAAGAGTGGCAGGGAGGCCGTTCTAGAGGGTGGCACCTGCAATGGAAAGTGATCTGCCCCCTACTCTCTGCCTGGAGAAGCGTCTGACCCTCAGAGTTGGAGGCAGCAGAGCGAAGGGCTCGAGAAGGAAGGTATTTAGGAAGAGTGTGTGTGTGTGCCCCGGCCCCAGAAATGCTTGTGGACAATGCATACGGTCTTGAACTTTATCCTTCCAGCCACTGAGAGCCAGTGGAGAGATTTCAAAGCTGGAGATATACGGTCCCTGGGCTTGAGGCCAAGGACTATTCTCGCAGTCCTGTTCTTGATGAGCATTGCATGACGAATTTGTAGAGTTAGACGTCAGTGATGACGAGTTTTGCCTATAACTATTGCTGTTTGACTGAAGTTCGAGGAAGTTGGAGCGAGACAGGTGATCGCAACGATGCTGATTTTCATTTGTTTCCCTGTTTGATGTACTTGCCATTAAACGGACTTCCCTTTGCCAAATTACTGACTCCTCATTATTAAGTAGTGTTGGAGTAAGGGAATCCTGCACCCCCATCCCTCACATGGTGCAGCTATTTTGTCTTACAGGTACTGGAGGGTGTGCACCGACTATGGGCCCGTCAGTGAATATCCCGCCGTCATGTACACTTGGTAGCAGAGGATGGTTACGGCCATCGATTATTGATTATATAATTCTAAGACACCAATAGACGGACGGCACAAAGTAACTCTAGGCCTTTGGCAATATCACAAGTCCTTTCGCCATTCCGGCTGAGTAGCTTCCCGGGGACAATGATAGTGTAAATCCATAAAAATCTGCAGTGGGTCTGAAGGAACCCGCCTTTCCAAACATAACCCTTTTCATTCCCACGGGCAGCCAATCGGACGAAAAGACTGCAAGAGGCTGAAGCGGAAGGGGCGGTCATCCCAAAGCTCCAGAGAGGAAAAAGATGCGAGCGGTGAGTGAAACGATAAACTCGTTACTTTGGCAAATGTCTTGTAGGCATTAAAAGAAGTGAGGGAAAGGTAACGGAGGGTGGCAGAGAAAAAATAGAATAGTCAGAAGTAGAGAAGATATATATAAGGGGTAATGACTAGAGCGTAAGAGATAAAAGGATTACTGGGGACATCCGAGAGAAAATGAAGGATACCGGGGGGGGGGGCACCTGAGATAAAAATGTAAGGATTCGCCTTGTTCCTGCGCTTTAATACAGCGGTCAGAAGAAACGTGAACTCATAGCCCATATAATAAGGGACAATTAGACTACGGTGACGTTTAAAGACGCATCAAAGGAGTTTGTTTAAACTCCATGACGGGGTATTGATTAGAAGGCAGGTAAATGTATGACCAGCTGGTGTCCGTCTCGTCTGTCGTATGTGTTCTGTTGTACGTCAAATGCAAAAGAACTGTATCGTTGATTGTCTGAAATGAAATTTGGTTTTACGCAATTCTGTAAAGAGGGAATCGCCAATGAATTGATGGTTTTGAGTTAATTGATAGTATAAATTTTGGCGGAAAAAGAATGGATTGGAGCTTGCGTATCTGGTGCTCGCTCATGCTAGAAGGATAACAAACTGTATAAATATTGTTGGTGGCGGAATTGAAAATGGAGGAGGTTACCCCTCTTGCACATCTGTGCAAGCAACTACCTAAGCATGCACCTAAACTAAAAATGTACAGCAGAGAGTGCGTTAAGGGTACCGCCGACAAGATGTTTATGCCTTGGCCACAGAATGGGTCCCTATCTAAAGCCGTCTTACAGCATATGACGACTTATCTACATGCCACATACACAGGCAAAACATTTGAGAAACGCCTCGCTGTTCTGTAACTGTGGAAAATGTTTGAACATACGAAGGAGGAAGAACCACCCGCAGACTGGATATTAAATGTATGTACGGAGGGGGGTGAGACGCCTACCGCGCCACCAGCCCCGCCTGAGCCAGTCATCGAGGGAAGTAAGACAGAGGGACTCTTCCCGCTAAGAGAACTTAAGGCAGCCACAGAGTATAGCAATCCTGCATATGAGTCGCCTACGTACAGTAGTGACGACAATAAGGGAAAGGAACAGGAAAACGATCTTGCCTCCGCGGTCCCGAGGGAAAAGGAGAGATGCGAAAATGAAAGGAAGGACCAGGCACAGAGTTGTGCACTTCCTGACAAGGAGAGAGAGGGAAAGAAACGAAAGGGAAATAAAGGTAGAACTGATGAGATAACATTTGCAAAAGATGAATGTATGGGGGGACAGCTATTGTTAAAACTAGATGGAAAAGGAAGTGATGATTTAAGACCGAGAGAGAGGTCTGATGAGACGCAAAGGAGGGAGAGAGAAAAACAGATGGAAATAAGGGATGAAAGAATAAAAAGGAAGATTAGGCTGAAGCGAGAACAACTATATCGCGAAGAGCAAGAGAAACAGCTCGATCGCAAACGGAAGGCAGCCTGCGACCAGTACAAACAGAATAAGCAAAGGTTGGAAGAAGAGCAAAGGGTACGTGAGAAGAGAGTGAAGAGAAGTGAATATGAGGAAATTAGAAGGGCAAAGGAACGTAGAAACTAAAGGATGAGGAAAGTAGACAAGGCTAGAGAAGAAGCGAGGAAGTGCAAGGAAGTAGATGAGGAAGCAGAACGTAAGCGCAGACAGAGGGCACGGTATCTTGAATATTTGGAGCGGGGAGTTAAAAAACCCAATCCTGTTGTAGAATGGGAAGACATAGAAGAATTCTTTCCTGCAAAGGACTCGGTGCAAGGTATAAGTGGGACAAATATTGAAGATGACTTCGACACCAGAAGCATCGGGAAACGATTGAGAAAATATACGACGAGATGGGGCTAGAACAGATATCCTATGGGGGAAGGGAAGATGAGCGCTTGGAGAACACTCAGCTGTATGAGGAGGTCACTCAAGTAGTGGGAACAGGGGACTGTCCCTAGACAGGCTGGAGATTGGGCAGAACGAAGATGATGCAAGGAGTTGTGTAAACTGGGAGTATTCAGAATCTGACTCCGGTGGGGACACGAGGATGAGGCACATGAGGAAAGGAGACAGTGCGAAGAACAGGTCTCAAGGGACTGAGGGGTACGATGGTCAGACGCTAGCGAGTCCGCAACTAGGACAGCAAAGTCTGCCGCGCAATCCGGCCGACATGAAGGAACACCCCACGGTCAGAGGGGGGCGTCAGCACCTGCCTATGCGGATTAAGGGCATTGCCAGGGAGACGGCAAGGTGGGAACGGCACCCCAGCGGTAGACAGGAGAGCTATGGAAAGAAAAGGAAGACTGCACATTCCAATTCACGCTGCTAGAAAAAGGGGGAGCAAGACCACAATATATTCCATGGCCACACATGGATCGAGACAGCCTGAAAAATAAGCTTCCAATGCTGACATCGGGAGCTGGGAAGTGGATGCATGAGTTAGAGAAAATGACAGGGGTGTCACCTTAGCTATGGGGGAAATTAAGGGCCTTCTGATCGCCATACTTGGTGATAGGGCAGACAATGTATGGAAACGAGCTGGATACCCTAGGGTAACCATAATTAACATGTCCCATGACAGAGCACCATTTAACAATTGTAGGGCAGCAGTGTGGAAAGCTCTACGAACGCTCTACCCAGACACTTTTGATATGGGAGCCATAATGACTTGGAAAATCAAAGAGTCAGAAGATCCGTTCATTTATATCCAGGATTTTCAAGACAAGTGGGTGCTCGAAACGCACGAGTCTTGGACAAAATCTATCCCTGTATTCTACCATATATTGTGCCAAGGGTTGCCTGAACCGGTGCAAAAACAGCTCAAGAAATTGGTAGGAATAGAAGCCAAACCATGGCCCGAAATACAGTTGACAATTACACACTACTGTATATTGTTGCAAGAAAAGAACCAAAAAAAGGAGGCAACCCGTAAGGGTAAGGTGGCGAAGCTGGTGCAAAAGAAACTCTCAAAGTATGCTCTCGAGGGAGCCATGTTGACAAGCCCAGCTGGACCAAGCGCACAGCAAGCGACTAACCCAGCGCAGAATAATCAGGGTAGCGCAGGATTTTACCCGAGGGGAAGGGGTTTTGGAGAAAGAGGAAGGCAGAGTAATCAGGGAGGGTTTCGAGGTAACCACGGAGGGATTCAAGGTAACCAGGGAGGTTTTCAGACCAACCAAGCTGGATTTCAAAGCACGCAGATGGGCAGTCCAGCTACGCCAGATGGGCAGATGGCCCGACCACCGCCAGTGTCATGATGCCTACCCCTGGGCATCAGGTCCAAGGCCCTCAGCTCCGGGAGCAGGCATCCAAACATTTGTTTAAACCTCAGCAGTCCCGGCTAGGGGCTGTCTGAGTTCAGTCCTGGCGTCTTAGGCGCCAGGCTCATCATAGAAATCAGTTCTGGCGCCATAGGCGCCAGGCTCATAGACTTTACTTACCTGATGCAGACCATGCTGCAAAAGAGTCCAAGCCTACATGAGGCCTGGATGGGACTATTTTGTTACAGGGACTATTTTTTACTCGGGCGTGGCTCTAGGGAACTTCTTACCTGGAACTACTTTGGAGGCCATTTAAACCACACCCGAACAGCAGCACATGGTTCGTGTTATTCTACATCCAGCAGCGTGACGCTCACCGTGCCTGCAGCCAGCATCCAGTCTTCTGCCACGCCCGCATGCCTGCAGCCAGCATCCAGACTTCTGCCACGCCCGACTCGAATCCGAAGCTCCTAGAATAATGAAGAAAAGGACAAGGTTAGAAAGTGAACTTATTTCAAATTCCTCACCTAATTCCGGAACCATTTCATCTCCGGACCTGGAAAGTACATCAGTCCTGCATGCGTCGCTTCGCCAGCTCCAGCACGGCGCCATACTCACCAGTTCTCACAGCATCTTTCGATCTGGCACTGTCTCCATCATTTCTTCCCCGTAATCCAGCACCTAGGGGACACAAGAAAAAACTATCTTCTTGGTGCCAGGCATACTATCACCGATCACCGGAACCTGCAGTATTTAAAAACAGCCAAAGCCCAATCATCGCGACAACTTCGATGGGCATTGTTCTTTGCCGAATTCGATTTCGTGATCACTTATCGACCAGGCTGCAAAAATGGCAAAGCAGATGCCTTATCCCGAATAGGGATGGGAGAAGCATATGCAAACCCGAACCGGTGCCAAATATTCCCGAGCAAGAATTTTGGCATAACTAATCTACAGACAATAAAGATATCATTCAAAAATCAACACCTTCGTCCAGCAATGCTGCAGGACGGGTAAAGAAGACCCGGACTACTGGTGTCAATGACCTACCTACTATCAAGGACACTTCTACCACAACAAGGAAATACAAGAACAGGATCCACAATTACATGACACCTGTGGAAGGCACCCGGTATGCAAAAACTGAAGCGAAAATTAAGAGACACGTTTGGTGGCCATTGGCGAAAAGATGTAAGTCATTTTGTGGCTTGTGGCATTTGCGCCCAAAAAAAAGCCAGAAGAAAAAACCGTGGCTTTTACAACCTTTGATATTCCACCTACACATGGCAAACCTTGTTTTAGACTTTATTACAGAGATAACCTCATGTAATGGATTTACACACTAGTTATGGGATCATATTCCCAAATGGCCACTTCATCTCTTTAAAGGTTACCTTCTGCTTCGATTCTGGCAAGGAGTTCCGAAAAATTGTTCGATTACACGGATTCCTTCGTATTGGTTTCTGACCGAGGTTCATTTATCTCGCATTTTTGGAAGAAATGTTGTCACTGGCAAAATGACGTAGCTATCAACATCCATCCCTAGACGATGGTTCAGCGGAAAGGACCAACAGACCTTGACAGTACTACGTGCAGGCTACACAGAAAAAGCAATTGGAAGATATTTTGGATTCCGGTCGAATACAATAATCTGTACATTCAGAACGGACAGCTTTTTATACCATAATACCATATACATAATGGCATCACCTGAACTTCAACTCGATTCCGCAAGCCTAGAAAGCCTGCAGTGAATCATCTGCATCTAGTATACCCAAGCCTTAAGGAGCCACAGACATTTGAAACGCAAAGAGAAATACAAGAAAATGCTGATAACATAGAATGAAACTCACAATACCAGATGGGGATCAGTTTGGCTGGCTACAAACATATACCTCTGAAGGAACTCAGACTTTAATCCTAATATTTTGGGACCGTTACACATTAGGCCATTATCAAACCGAGGCCGTCAATTGGAATTACCCTCTAATATGCGAATTCATACTGTTTTCATGTTTCACTTTAAACAGTTCCAACCAGGACAAGATGAACCAAACCACCTGACCATCTTGATAGAGGGAAGAACCTGATTTGAGGTAAAAAAATACCTGGACTCCAAGATGATTAAATAAGAACTTTTTTATTTGAATCGATTGGAAGGGCTAAGACACAAAAGATCATGGAGCCTAGCGACCACGTCATGCACCGATCGGTTGGGAAAAGAATCCATCGAACTTCCCAGAAACCGGGGCCAGGGAAGAAGACTTTAGGAGGGTCTTGGGGGGGGGGACTGCTGTAATGATGCCTAACCCCGATCCGACAAGGCCATCAGCCCGGAAGCCATCCAGAATTTTAAAACCCAACAGCCCGCTAGGGCTGTCTGGGTTCAGTCCTGCGCCTAGCTCATAGATTTACTTACCTGATGCCAGACCCATGCTGCAAGAGTCAAGCTACTGAGGCTGGATGGGAAACTATTTTGTTACAGGGACTATTTTTTTTACTCAGGCGTGCTCTAGGGAAACTTCTTACTGGAACATCTTTGAGGCTATTAAAACCACACCCGAACAGAGCACAGCTCGCGTATTCTGCCCAGCAGCGTGACGCTCCGTGCTGAGGCCAGCATCCGGCTTCTGCAAGCCCCCGTGCCTGCAGCCGCATCTAGTTCTGCCACGCCTGCTCGACTCCGGAGCGCTACAAAAAAGAAGAAGAAAAGGACAAGTTAGAAACAAACTTAATTTCAAATTCTCACCTAATCCGGAACCATTTCATCTCCGACTGGAAAGTACATCACTCTGCCGCGTCGCTTCGCCACTCCAGCACGCGCCATACTCACCATTCTCACAGCAATCTTTCGATCTGGCACTGTCTCCATCATTCTCGCCGTAAGACAGCACTAGGGAACACAAAAAAACAGGTGAGCAAGGGAATCAACATACAACTCTAACCACAAAGACTTACCCACCGGTATTATTCCATAACTCCCACATTTCATATGCTGCATCTATAAAGAGGGAAAAAACAACACTAATGCATGCAATAGTTCAGGACAGCGTTGGGTAACACAGACTCTACTGAACGCCAGAGCAGCTACGAGATCTTTCTCACGAACTAGTTGCACACTTAAAGGAAGGAACTTAACTAAGGAGCAGAGTGAACATCGGCACATTGACTCTTTGACTTGATACTTAACAATACCCCCAGGGACTTCAAAGTCAATACTTACGGGAAATCTCCCAAGGCTTCAAACCAGTGAGTACTGTATCTCGCGCCCCTGCAAACACAGGATGGAGAGCCATCTTTTACAACATAAGGTGAGGTTACTTAGGGATATCGAGGTCTTAGTGGGGGAGAGCGAGAAGTTGGAGGCCATCACTAAAACTCCAGGTGGTTAATCCGCTGCCACTTGCAGGAAATATTCTTCGGTCCAGCAACAAGACCACAGGAGCAGTCCAGACAGTCATCTCTGCACTACTCATCACGTTGAAGGAACGAGCTGTCCGGTCCGATTGACACCCTGTGGGTCCAGGTGAGACGTAAAGCCAGTAGGTGGCTGTGTGGAACGCAGGAATATAAGAGAGTGAGAAGCAAGGAATGGGCAGGCTGGTGAATCAGAAAGAGACAGAACAGGCATGCACAGCACCACTCAGTGCAAGCAGAGACAATGGTTTGGCAAGCAAGGTGCCAACAAGGGGGGGTCAACCCACGAAATGGGGAAGATTGAAACAGGGACAATCCCAGCAGGCACTGCCAAAAATGTACTCAGGGCACTAATCGCGGAGGAGGAAATCACCCTGGAAATGGGGGAAATCCATAAGTATACAGTGGGCCAAACTTATATTGAAATAGGACAGCTCACAGGGGACTCTGATGTGCTCTATCCTATTAGTGACACCAGACCCTAATAGGGAAGCTAGGGTGAATGTTGTCATAGGGGGAAAATAATATTCCTTCTTAGTTGAGACGGGTGCGACACACTCATGCATACGAGAAGGCAGTTTTCCTTGTCCAGCGAGGCATAGATACACACAGGAGCTCACAGTAGAGTTCCCTTTACAGACGCGCTCCCAGTCTCTGTGGGAGAGCACAAAATGAATGTACCTTAATTGTATTCACGTCAGACCCCAGTAAACATCCTGGGTCGGGAACTTAATGACTAAGTTGAAATGATGCACATCTTGTTTACCGAGAATGGTATATGTGCTCCACTCCAGGAATGCATTATTCAAACGTATGTCCGAAATGATACAGAGCATACTCAGAAGTATAAGCCATGAGATTATACAGTGTAGAGCCCACGAAGTCTTTTGCATATGGCGTGCGGGTGCTCATAGATGGGATTGCAGGTCTCGCCGATAGAATATGAGGACAACTGATGAATTTCCTATTCAGACCAAGAATACCTATGAATGAAGAAGAGGGACAAGTATTTCGCCTTAATGATACAATCTGCCACAGTGCGAGGGAAAGTGGTATTGGTCGAAAGATATGTTGACAAGGCAGACAATGGTGGGCGCGGATGTATCGCCATTGAAGAAGGGTATCACGTGACTGACGTCACTGATGACGATCTGTTCGAAGAACACCCTGTCCAGAGGGCAAGAGAGTGGAAGTAGAGTCGTCATATGATTGGGGTCAAAATGATCACACAGGAGGTGCGCCACAGAGAATGATGGCTGGCACTGATCGTACAGAATACTTCAAAGATCGACATGCTCAAGTGCCTGTCGCAGTATGGACGACAAGGGCCTATGACATAGGGCTCCTGAAGGGGGCAGGTGAAAGTGAAAATTAAACTGAAACCAGGAGCAATTTTACCAATGAGCGGCACAATATCCCAATGTCCAGAGAGGGCAGATGAAGGAGATCGCGAGACAATTTCCGCCATGATGGAGCAAAGGCAATCCTAAGTAGACGTCAGAATCACCTTGCAACACAGTGATTTACCCTGTCAAGAAATCAAAGGGAGGGTCTTGGCGTTTAATTCAAGATTTAAGAGCATTAAACATATTGTTGAAAGCAGAGTTCCCCTCTAGTCTAATCATCAACCACATTTTTTATGCAAACAACCCACTGAGACAAAATATTCACAGTGATTGACTTGAAAAAACACATTTTTCTCAATCCGTTGCGCCGTGACTCACAAGACCTGACGTCATTTACCTTCAGACAAATGCGCCTGAAAAGCAGGAGGTAGCCACAGGGGAATTGTGAGTTGCCGTCCATTTCCAACAGAGTCCTCCAGATGGACCCAAGCAATATTGCAGGAGACAGTGTTGTTTTGCAGTATGTGGATGACATTCTGATCTGCAGCATCACTGAGGAACAATACAGGCACTACTCTGTCCAGCTACTGACTATCATGGCTGAGAAAGGATATAAAGTTGATAAGGAAAAGTTACAATACTGTCAGCGAGAGGTGCTATACATAGGCCAGCTAATCTCTCACGAAGCGAAAAAGGTAACCCCAGAAAGGGCTGAAGCTATCATGAACTTTGCTAAACCGCTCACGATAAAACAAATGCAAAGCTTCTTAGGCCTGTGCAATTATGTCAGAGCGTGGGTCTTCGACTACAGCTCGTATACCAAGCCCTTGCTTCAGGCCCTAAAGAAGGCCCAGGCAACAAAGGAAAAAAAAATCGAATGGACTGAGGCAATGGAAAAGGAGTTTGCAGAACTCAAGGGGGCGATTTGTAAGGCCCCAGTTCTTGGTATTTCTAATTATGCAGAGGAATTCTACCTGTTCTCACATACCGATGGCAGTTTTTATGAACGGCAGTGCTCACTCCGCGAACCTCACTGGGGTACAAGCCCCTAGCGTATTACAGCAGAGAATCTGGAACCCAGTCATGAGAGGCCACTTCCCTATGCAAACAAAGCTAGCTGCACTGCAGTTTGGCATTGGAGAGGTGTCATACTTGTGATGGGGTGCTGCCATGACATTGTACGATGACATCGCTATTTCGCCAATACTAGAGAAAGTCAAAGGGCACGCTGACATCTCAGAGAGCATCCGCATATGAGGTTGATTATCTCTAACCCATCGATCAAAATAGTTTGATGTAAAACAGTAAACCCAGCTACGTTCATAGCTGAGCCAGTCACAGAGGGAGAACCCATACATGACTGTGCGAATTATGAAGAATTCTATGATGAAATCCCCAGGGTAAAGGAAAATGCCCTGGCAGGTGGTGAGATCGTGTTCATTGAAGGTTCATCAAGAATCGACGAAGAAGATGGACAAAGATAGACAGGCGTGGCCGTGGTAAAACACCTAGCAAATGGAGAGTTTCAGGTACTCGTCAGTGCACTAATACTGTCTCACTATTCTGCGTAAGCTGCAAATCTATTGGCGCTGGTACTCGCCATTGAGAATCATGCAGACCAGGAAGTAATGGAGTACAGTGACTCTGCCTATGTGACATCTACCGTGCACGCAGGCTTAGCACGCTGGAAAAGGAGGGGCTACCTCCGAGCGGACGGCACGCCAGTGCAACATGCAGCCTTATTGGACAGGTTGATAAAAGCACTACTGCTCCCAGTGGACATAGAGGTCGTGAAGTCCACCGCCCACACCAAAGGGACAGATTTTGTGTCACGTGGAAACCATGAAGTGGACACGGAAGCCAAGCGTATGGCATCCAAGAATGAAACAATCATGGACGTGGAGGTGGCACGTACCCATGAGCGTATGATGGTAGCACGAGCCACACCAGAGGCCTATAGCAACATGGGACAGGCTCAGCTAATGGAACTCCAAGGGGAGGCACCTCAGGAGGAGAAGAAATTTTGTGGAAGCGTCGAGGGTGTTCCTTAAACCCTCCGACAGTTTGTGGAGGCAAGACAGCACTGGTAAACCAGTGATGCCTGTCGCCCTACTGAAGATAGCATTGGAGCAATTACACTACCCTATACATATGTCAAAAGAAAATCTTGCTGCAACGCTTGCAGAAGACTGGTTTACACCGAATTTAGCAGAGCATGTTGCATTCTTCATGGTGAACTGCATAATCTGTCAGCAATTCACTGCTGGGCACACATTTCCTCCGGGCAAATGGGCCATTCCACCACTTGCATATCGACTACATCGACATGATTCAAGTGTGCAATGGGTACAGGTATTTAATTGTGGTGGTGTGTCCATTCTCTGGATGGATAGAAGCAGGTCCCTGTGCACACCCAGACTCTACCTGTGCTGCCAAATTTCTAGTGAGGGAAGTGTTCCCTAGATGGGGGTGTGCGAGGTAATGAGGTCAGACAACGGGGCTCACTTTGTCAATGCAGTTTTCGAGCAGATCAGCTTGTTGCTTGGTATAAAGCACAAGTTCTCGTCGGCGTATCATCCGGAGGGGAATGGCATATGTGAGAGGCTCAACGGCTTGCTAAAGGAGAGGATAGCCAAGTTGAAGCTTACTTAAAAAGGGATGGCTGCACTGTCTACCACTGGCATTGTATGCACTTCGGAACCAACCCGGCTCCGACCATCATCTCACGCCGCACGAGATAGTCACAGGCAGAAGGATGAGGACCCCTCTTACCCCCCGAGATAGAGCTAGATGTGATGCCCAGCCAACAAGAGAGGTCTTGGGGACAGAGATGCAGGAATACTTGAACTGTATGACATCCAGCGTCTCTGTCATTTCAGGCCAACTGCAGCGACGGCGAAAAGGGTGCAGCGCAGTACAAAACACAACAGGAAGTGCTGAAACAGACACCGTGCAAGGTCTATGTGCGCCTCTCGTCTTCCCTGGTGATGCTGTTCTCATAAAGAACTTTACAAGGAAGAAGTGGGATGAGCCACGATTCAATGGCCCTTTCATCGTGGAGGACTGCACTCCTTCAGCCGTCAAAGTCCAGGGCAGAAGGGCATGGCTCTTCCTAAATGACATTAAACCTTATAGGAGAGAGCCCTCCAGCTGCATCCAACTGCAAGAATCACAGACAACGGGGAAGAAACCTCAGCACGTGCAGACAAGATCCATGCGAGGAAGAAGGAGCATGAGCAGCAAAATAAAGGCAAAAGAACTCTGTTTTAAATTGTGGCTTTTAAACAAGGACATTTCCTCAAACCAGAGAAAGGTGATAAAGAACAATAAACGGACACTCTGTGCATCCAGTTGCAGGGTAAAGAGAAGCGCATCCAAAGCCACAATAATGTAAAAACTTTTGAATCAATCACACAAGCATTGAAAAACAAGACTCTGATAGAACTGCAAATAAAGACATTTTCTGAGAGCTTAACACAGTATCCTGAAGCAACCAGTATCAAGACTTTGTTCACAGAACTTATGGTATCTCCCAGCAGAAATCTCACGTGGGATGTGCTCACCTATTTCCAGCTGGTGGTAATATCATATCCGTCACTCATAGGGAGAGAACCAGTGTCACAGACTTTATTCAAGATCCTGCTAACAAGAAAATAATCTGCAACTGCTGACTGTCATCGCGGAAGCCTTCGCCGAGCTACCCGAGCACAGCGAAAGAGGACACAAATGCTTCCACCGCGGTAGACATTGATGAACTCACCTTCACACTGTTCTTTCCAAATAATAGAGAAGTGCCCGGCACTTGTCAGAAGGACCACAGACACACGCACTTTTATCAGAGACCCAAGAAACTTAGCACAATTGAACCAGCTGTGGACTAAACTAAATACCTAGTGGCAATCCACGCAACAGGAAAGTGCAGAGACTGTTCAATCAAAAGAAAAGCTTGTGACCAGGACCCAGCCAAACAGGACAAATGTCCCTATCACCCGAGGACACCCGCTGGCGCACAACGTCCTGCTTTAGACTAGTCACAGACTATCCGGAAATGGTGGGGAGGCCTGCAGATGTTGACGTCATCACCTTCCTTAGAGATCCAGCCAATACCCCACACATGGGCACACTCCTCCACGGAATCATGCTCCAGGTGGAGCTATCTAACTTCCAGCGAGAATACCTTAGGAGGTTCCAGTGAGACTTTCCGCCGTGGGACAGATCGAGAGACAGAGAGACAGTTCTTCAACTTTCCGCCGTGGACAGATCGAGGAGAGCAGAGACAAGAACTACACCATCTTATTTTTCTTTTTACTTTTCCTCTATTTTTCCTTATTTTTATTCTTATTTTTCCATGTTACTTTTATTTTTATTTTTGTTTTTATTTTTACACATTTTATTTTTGTGTGATTTTTAGCAGTTCCATCTTTTCATTCCTTCGCATTGAACAGGTTCCAGCATGTCCTCAGGACCAAAGCAAATTCGAGGTGTGCACTGGGACTTTACCTACTATAGATATGCATTATGAATGTGATGTACCAAAGTTGCTAGCCTAACCCTTTTCCATAGTCTAGCAAAAGAACTGTACTGCATACCCAGAGACTACCGTCATCACCGCAAGAGGGGGACACTTGAAAAGCACTCGTCACTTTATAGAATGAAACTCTTGAGCTACGAGATCAGAGCAAGAAAAGGAATAAATAACTGACTATGGACTTGTTCGAAATGGGGCCCAGAACAGTAACTTAGTTTTACCACCAGCAGAGGGGCGCCCCCGCTTCCCTGGAAGGAAATGCTGCCAGATGTCCTACAAGTCTATTATGTGTATATGTTAGTAATTATCATTGTTTTTGTCTTTGACTATCAGAACTGCATTTTTTATTGGTGCACGAAGTGTCCCAATTTCAGTGCACTCACAGATAATGAACGTCTGGGGCCACAAAAGCACCAGACCCTATATAGTGATCCCAGTTCCAGAAAGCTGATGGTAAAACAAACGAGATAAAATTAAATGTAATTAGCAGTGATCATACACACTTGAGGTAATGAATGAGAGAAAAGCTGGAGACAGGGTCAGCACGGAGTGAATGAAAATGTAGCACTGACACTGCACACACACACACACTGAAGCACACAAACAAGGGCAAGTGTCAATGGCAACAGGGCCTCAAACAAGGACAACAGAAAAAGAGAAACTGCCTACCGAACGAGCAGCCCCAGAAAATAGTGGAAGTAACCAAGAGGAGCCAAGCAAGAAACCAAAGAGAGAAGGCATAGCAAAATCCCTCAAAAGAACAGAAGTAGCCACAAAGGAACTCACAGCGAAAACACAAGTGCTAATGGATCATCTGTTCCTGTTCATAGTCAGAGCAACGAAACTACACAAGGAGCTGAAAATTAGAACTCCAGAGACTATAGTAGCAAGCACGCCAGTTCTAACGCAAGGAACAACCATCAGGCCTACAACACAGCTCGCGTTGGGAGGTTGGTGAGTCAATGGTGGTTAGAGGAAGTCTATGACAGACTGCAAAAGGGAAGGAAAGGAAACAAAACCTTCTCCTACCACAGCGATACAGCCAAGGCAACCTGCTCCACCGAGACACCCGAAGAGGAAAAGCAGCACAGACGCATTTAGAGACATAGTCATAGCAAACTACAGAAAAACGCTAAGAATCAAGAGAAGCCTGCATGAAGATAACAATGAACTTAACGATTACCTGGAAATAACATATGGTATCTGCACCTGAAGGAAGTACGACGAAGACAATCAGAAGGAGAATGCTTCGTCTGTGCTCTTCTACCATACAGCATGGGAAAATCCAAGATCTTCGTGGCTGTAGAAATTGATGTACCCACAGCACACTGTATGTCACACGTAGCAATGTGCAACACCAGAGGACAATTTATGGGAAGAGACGCCTCGTTGATATGGGCCAACGAAAAGGATTCCCCGGATGAAGATGGCTACGTCCAGGACATTAAAACAAGAAACAGGGCGCACACCAGGAATCATATGATCAGGTACGAGAACCCTGGCATTAAGGGGTCAGGGATAAGATGGGAAATAAACCTGAGACTGAACGTTCAAGGAAAAACTGCAGAAGAGGCTCAAATGTGGAAGAACAGAGGCCAAGTGCAGATTTGGGGGGACAGTGGTTTCCCCAGATGGATGGGAAGAAGAAGTAATAATCTGCCGAGCTTGGATGGTCCTTGGAGCCTGCCAAGAAGCAATAGAGAACTCACAGAGGTTATGCAAACCTCTATGGCCAAAACTGGTAAGACTGCTAACATGGGTCGAAGACCCCTGCAAATAGTACCACTGGAAAGCCCGCAACTATGCTTCAGAATCAACGGCACGAGAAAGAATCTGCAGACAAATTTATGAAGCCCCAGGAATGACACAAGGAACCGCAGTCATCATGGACCATTACTGGGTGTGTGGATCCAAGGCATACATAAGACTGCCGAAAAACTGGGGAGGCATATGCACACTGGTGAACGTCCACGTTCCTGCACTAGTGATCCCAAAAAACGACCTGAATTTGGACAGTTTCCCGAAAGCAGATGCTCATCTAAGGAGAAGGAGATCTGTAGAACTGGTATCCAGAATCAAAAGAGAAAACTACTTTTCTGCCAAATCGGAAGAGGCATTCCTTGCAATCCCATACGAACACAGGCTGTTCAGCCTCACCTCAACAGTGTTCACCACGATGCTCTTGCCACACATCCAAATTGGAGTGAATGCTAAATGGTTGCAGATAACCAGATGGGAGTTCTTGCAGACCATCAACTGTAACGTAAAAGGGTTTAACGCGATCAAAGAGGAACTAAGAGCAATCTGATTCATGACCCTCCAGAACAGGTATGTGCTTGACATGATCACAGCAATGAATGGAGGTGTTTGCGCAAAAATCAGAGAATTATGTTGCACATTTATACCATTGCATGATGAAGAAAATGGAACTTTAACAGAAGCCATAAGTATGTTGACAAACCTAAAGAACCAGATGGTCGACGAAACAAGTGAAGTGGACGATGACAGCTGGTTTGGAGCCCTGTTCTCATTGGTCCCACAATGGATGGCAGATATATTCAGGTTTCTGGGAGCCTTAATAGCAATGGTACTGCTAGGATTCTGTGTTATCAAGATAATCATCACACAGTGCCAGCAAACTGCAAAGAAAGCCATTGGGATGAAAATAATGGTTGATGTCGAACCAGGATGGAAACCCAGAGACCTGACTGATGAAGAAATAAGAGAATTTGTGAAGGCCAGCAAATTTGCACCAGAAGGAACAAAGTTCACATATCATAAGAGACGAGGAAGGTATGAAGGAAAATGGATCTACTGCAGTCCAAATGGACAATGCCAGCTAATGACCTGGAACAAAGATGAACATGTGAAAACAGCAGGAAGTTTGAAAGGAGTGATAAAAATATGGACTCCAAAGACGCACATGTTCACGCCATCTTGTATCAACCCTGAAGACGATGAACAAAACACTGAAGAATCAAAGGAAATAAACACAAAAGATGAAGCAGAAGTGGTTGATGAACCCACCAGAGGAGGGAGTGTAGAGGAGGTCCCAGACATGGCCTGCACCCCCGCCCCTCAGTTCGAGGTACCAGGAAAGTACTCGCCAAGGTATGTGACTTATGAGAGCAGATGAACCAACAAAGAGCTGCACTGGGACTCTGCCCAGTGTACATCAGAAGAGCCATACCTGTTGAAGCGCCCATAACCAGACAACCCTGGGCAGCACGTTACCCTATCAGACAGCCATACCAGCCGCTGATACGAAATGATGAGTACTTACAGACGGTCTATGAGGAGACACAAAGAGCCTTGAGGGAAGGCAAATGGTAATGACATGAGGGCCTGAGTAGACTTGCATATGAACAAAGGTAACACGACAGTGGGAGCAGCCTCGAAACCAGATTCAAGAGACACGAAAGAGGAAACTATGTTGAAACGTAAGGAAATGTTGCTGTAAGACAAGATGGAAGAATCTAACTAGCTAAACTCATGTAAATAGTCTTGGAACACAAGAAGCTAAGGAAACGATACGGCTTGCAATGCTTAGTAGAAGAATAGAGCGGCAAGTGGCAACCATAGATCTACCTCAATAAGGCACATTATACAAGTGCGACTCCATTTTGTTAAGCAGAAGTATGCCCAGGCAGCCAGAGGCGGCCTACTAGGCTAGGTTTCATATTCCAGCTAAAGCCAGAAGAAAGAGCGGAATCAAAACTCAACAAAGAGCAGCTCATGCCTGGGAATTCGAGGTCAACCCAAGAAAAGGGGGAGAGCGGCAACGTTGGAGAATCAAAACTTTAGAGCATACCAGCCTGCCCTGCGAAGGGCAAGTTAAGAGGTGCACAGGTAGGTGGCGAGGCTAAAGAAGAAACAAATACACGAAAAGCTTGAAACTGAAGCAGATTCACTGTGAACAGACATGTGACCAAGACAGGCGCAAAGAATTACCAACGTCTGATGTCACCCAGATCCAAGGGTGCCATAACTTCTCCAGATAAGAGGCTGGGTGTCCAGTCTGCATGCTGCTAATTAAAGTGGAAATTTATGCTTAGGGGTGTAACCAGCCCAATCACAATGGAAAAAGTTATCTAGGGTCCTATAGACACTATAATCAATGGGATGTCGTAGTTGTAGTGACGTCTATCACGTGTGATGTAGGGGGATGGGTGTAGACGCCCACCCGATAAGAGTTATCCAATCTGCATGCTCTGTTACCATATACAGTTATAGCACCTATACATAAGTTACGTTTCCTAACCAATTCTATTGCATGACGAATTTGTAGAGTTAGACGTCAGTGATGACGAGTTTTGCCTATAACTATTGCTGTTTGACTGAAGTTCGAGGAAGTTGGAGCGAGACAGGTGATCGCAACGATACTGATTTCCATTTGTTTCCCTGTTTAATGTACATTTCATTAAATGGACTTCCCTTTGCCAAATTACTGAGTCCTCATTATTGAGTCGTGTTGGAGTAAGTGAATCCTGCACCCCCATCCCTCACATGGTGCAGCTATCTTGTCTTACAGGTACTAGAGGGGGAGCGCTGACCTATGGGCCCGTCAGTGAATATCCCGCCCTCCTGTACAATTTTCTCAGACAGGTTCCATGTTTGAACCATCACAGGTATATTTCAAATATACATTTCTGTGGTCATTCTTATGTTCTCATTCAAATTTGCTTTTATGCAAATTGCCAGGATTTAGTTCCGCCTGATGGATGCCCGCAGCTGCACTGGATTTGGTTCCTTGAGAAAATCGCGTGCTGCTTGACCTGGGCTGGGGCTCCATCCCACAGCCCTGCCACATCACTCTGACCACACCACTCCACTATCCCCACAAGAAGGACGTCCAGTTTTCTGATTAGGAACTGGAGGCCTGAATATTCTCACACGCAGGAGCTGCCCAAAGAGGTCACACCATAGTGTGGAGGGTCTGGCACTCATCTGCTTTATGCCTCCTGTGTTTAATTCTCTCCCCTTGCAAGTCTCCCTCTGTCATCTCATCTACACCCCCTGAATTCAGATCTCTAGTGGGGGGAGGGACAGATTTCCCCTGCCATGAGGGCCGGACTTAGGGCAGGACGGTCCGGGCAACCGCCTGGGGCACCATGCCCTTCCAGGGCGCCATTAGGCCCCCGCCACGCCAGTTCAGGGCAGTCTTTCTAGGGCTCCCCTGAGCTGGCATAGTGGGAGAAGGTGCAGCAGGCGCCCTTTTGTTATTAAATGCACCCGCGGCAGTGGGGCGCATTTAACAACAATAGGGTGCTGAGGCACCCTATTCACATGATTACCTCCTCGCTCCAACGCGGGAGCGAGGCTGTTTCCATTGGAATAGAGCGCTCACGCGAATGAGCTCTATTCCAATGATTAGCTCCCTGCAAGGCGCCGGAGCTAGGAGGTATAAAAAAAAGTGGCGCATACTGTCCCCCCTACGCCACCCCTTGTTGACCAGGTGTGCGTGGGGAGCGGCGGGGGCGCCAATTCGCTCAGGGCGCTGCTGCTAAGGCTGGACCTGCCTGCCACTATTTCAGTCTCACTTGTCGCTAAATGAGGCACTGACTCAAAGAATTCTGTTTTTAGTAGACGTTTATTCAGGTGCAAATTCCTCCTCCGCCTTAATGTAACTGGATATTCACAAAAAGAAAATCACGTGTACCCCATGCTATGGCCAGGTTTTCTTTGCAAGTTACAAATGAGGTACCTCTGATCGGCAACCTCAACACAAAGCACTGTAATCTCCCCTTCCCTCTCCTCCCAGCTAACCAAACCCACCCACCATCTTCCAGATGTGCCACAGCAGCTGGAGACCATGCAAATGGCAGCGCCGCACAGTACAAATCCTAACAACATAACATACCATAACATTCACAAAGATGGGCCCAATTTACAAACAAACTTGGTGCTTTGATGTGATGGCCCTCTCTCTAGACAGAGTAACCTACTTCAAGTCAGATAAGTAAAAAAATTAACAAAATTAATAAATGAATACAAAATCTTATGTAAACATGTTTCCTCTCCCTCAACCACATTCTCCCACCACACATGCTTATGCCGCGCATTGCACGCATTGACACATCGTTGCACGTACTTCCACACTTCGCATCCTACACTTCCACCGAGAACTTTCCAGTGTGTGTTCAGAAACGTTCCCAAAACAACTTTCTAGTTTTGGGAGTGTATCTAAAAGTTACATTTTCGGGGAGTGAACCTCTCATCCATTCATACCCTCCCCCGACACACCCACAACTCCCCCACAGACTCCTGAGAATACACACCTTTTTCTGGTTTCGGAGTAAGTTACGACTGCATAACTTACGCAGTTATGCATAAAATGCTGCAAGACGTACACCAGTAGCAAAGCTTAACCACTAGAAAGTCTGCTTATGAATAGAGCAATTAACTTGTGAGTAAATTGCTAATTTTTAAGGGGATTAAGCTAGACTCCCGAAGCATTGAGCACGCTACCGATCATTTCTGTTCCCTAGTCAGTCCTTCATCGCATCAATACTTTGGGCTATTGAGCATATATTTCTAGTGAGGGCCTCTGCGAGTTCGTCAGTAACTCAGTGGTATTTCTTTGGAATTACTGACTGCACTCGTTTACAGTTACTGTCACTCGGTGCAGCAAGATTACTGCCTGACTGTGAGCGGTGGTAAGGAAGCATTAATAAACATTTTTGGAGTCCTTAGGACTCCATAATAATTTTTGGGGGATTTAATGTGAGCGGTAGTTGTGCATGGTAAATACACCACATTCTTGCCTTAAAATTGGACTCAAGGTTAAATTCGTAATTCAGCGATGTGGTAAAAGTGGCGCTAATGCCATTGCCATAAAAAAAGTGGTGGTAATGGAATCACTACCACAAAATAGGTAAAGGGACACCAAAAAGTAGATTTCATATTAAGGACTGAGTGGGTGCTTGGCTCAACAATCAAAAGCAATTCGGGATATTCTCAAAAATTAAGATTTCTTTCAATGACTTAATGGAAATAGATCTTCAGTTCGTTTTGTCGCAGTTTATTACACGGTCACGCCCAAGTCAGAGAGCTCCTTCCCCCTCCAATGTATGTGGAAAACATCAGCAACGTGCTCGAACTTGGAAGAAAGATGATATGAAGCAACATAGGTTCGATCCCCGGGACTGCACTTAGAAACCTCTTGGTATTTAAGCGCGTTATAAATACACAACTAAGACAAAAAAAACAATTATGCAACTAAAAAACAAACAATTCCTGTAACAGTGCCTCGGTGCCCGCGGGCTGTATGAGCGCTTTAAAAATGCAAAAAATTTTAAAATAAAATTAAGTGATTTACTTTGATAAATATGCTAAGGATCTGCACAGGCAAATGGGAATTTTCAATGGGGGGCATAACAAAATGCTTGAACCATGTAGGGCTTATACAATCTTGGGATTTGTGGGTAGTTCTACTTACAGGAGAGGTCTAGACTGGGCATTAGGTAGCGTCAGAACACACCACTGGGACAGTGAGGGGTCAGTCAATGGTCTCCTCTCTTCCCTCCAAGGGGTCCCAAGTCAGCATTTAAGTCTCCTGGCTCCTGTCCTCTACTGCAAGATTAGGCCTCTCTGCTGGGATGTTTCTCCAGGTTTTCAGCAGCAGGTTGCCTCTCGGAATTATTGGGAGAAGTCCAGCTCTCGTGCAAGCTGGCTTAGTTATAGGGCAAATGACATCACATATTTGTCATGATTCCTGCAAAAGTGATTCGTTTGCCTCCACTACCACCCTCTCACCTGGGTGCTGATAGGACATGGGGATGTTGGAGTGCTTTGGGTTAGCCGAGGGAGGAGAGAGCTTCATCATCCGGTGGGCTCGGTCATGTTTTTGAAACGAAATCTCACCACATGGCAAGTACCCTTAATTTTCACCTCTTGACATATATGAATAAATGTTTGAGAACTATATTTTAAAGCGAATCAAATGAGACTAATATGGACTGCGCACATCCTTCCTGTGTAGAGATACAGTTTTCCTCAGGAACCATATCCGTGAAAAATGTGCTATTTTATAATCTTCATATTTATAATTACTGGTATGCTTTTACCAACTTCCACATCTCTCGGTAAGGCCCAAAATCAAATTTTCATGAATAACTTTAGTTGTGTTTATCCCACAAAAATCGTTTTTGTATCGTTAGAAGGGCTTCACTGTCACCCTTCATAAAAGCAGAGAATTACTGTTGTGCGATGTACATTGTCCATTTTATGCGATAAAATGCGATTCTCCCATTGAAAAGCAATGAACAATTTCACTCCTCATTTGCTAGACCCCCACCTTTTTAAAAGTTTCATTTCTCCTCCTTGAGCGCATGCGACGTCAGCAGAGGGATCTGTGTTTATATTAACTTACCCCTTCCAGGTCTAATGGCCACTAATGGCCTTACTAATGCACGTTATGGTACTTAAGTGCTGCAGAAAAGATCTGTCCTAATCTGGTCTTCCCCGCATTTCTGATCTAAGAAGCAATTTTTTTCTTGTATTTTTAACGAATGGTTCTGATGGATGAAAGCAGCCAGTCCTGAATCTCCAGGGCAAAAGGGAGGCCCTAGAGTCTGGTTCCACATCTGACAAAATCACTGTACATGTCCCTTGCAGCAGGCAGCCTGTAAATCGTACATACATTCATATTAAATGACCTCTCCTAAGGCACACAGTTTCCAAAAATCTGTGCGAGTTGCTTTAAAATTGTCCATGTGGATGAGCTTGAGATAGGCAGAAACCAAGGTCACATTATGAAAGTCTGGCGATTATTTTGCTGAACATAATATTAGTCTAGATGAGGGGAAAACTAAATGACATGCTTTTATTTTTACACATGAAATGAACTCAGTTTCACTGCAGCTGCTTGAACACAATTATGGCATTTCCTTTAAGATACTGTGCACTACAGTTTCTTGAATATCAGTGCAGTTCTTCATGGATTTGTCAACATCATTGCCACGTGTCTTTCTTTCCCTTCATGAAAGGCAGTTGCGCACCTCTCTATATTTGGACATTGAGGCACCTTTTCTTTCCTTTTGATTTGTTCACAAGGCCTTATGTCGGACCTCTTTCTGTGCAGGCCTTGTATTTTGGGGAGTCCTCATACAGGACTCTGGCCTCTTTATGGCATCCGGGGCTATTTCACCCCTCAATTTCACTATGCAATGTAGCTTGCAGTAATTTCTAAATGCAAATGTGGACACCCTCATTGGACCGTGTGACTCACAAGGCAAGCCATACTGATACCAGCGCTAGAAATTCAGTAGTTGTGGGAATGAGACCCGGAATCTACATTGCATTGCCAAATGAACTGAAGATCTATTTCCATTGAGTTGTTCACACCGGTTAACTACGCCTGTGCCGTGCGGAAGGCTGGGACACAGACTTATCAGGCCGTTTCAGCCGAAACTTAAGTCAGTTCCTTAATCCACTGTTACTCAAATTCTATCAAGTTTCTTTTGTTAGAAACGAGGGTGGACTTCCGTTACACCCAGGAATTCATGTTGACATAAATAATGTGCTTGTGTCAGGTTTACATTTGCTGGTAAACTACTTGATTTGTTTCAAATGATTTTCAACTTATTCATATTTTGTTGTACATGTATGTAACATATGGGGTGATATGTGTTTGTTAATATCATTAATCTCTTTTAAGGGCTGGTTTTATTTGCTTGGTAATGAAATTACTGTCACTTTTTTTACCACACAGCTGAACTTGTAATGAGGGAGGTCCATGTGTTTTCAAAGACTTTCTTTGTTTGTGCACTTTTGGTTGACCTCAATTCAACCCTTTTTTTTTTTAATAAACTGGTAGTGCTACCCCTACCCCACGCCCCAATCATCCCAATACCCACCTCTTGCCCCCTACTCTTACATACACATATGAATGTGTATGTACATGTAATTGGCTGATTCGACCAAAAGTGAATGAACAAAATACAAGCATTCAAATGAAAGTCGAGTTGGGCGGTAGCCCTTAAAATGTGGCAGTAACACCATTACCACCGCATTTAAGGGCTGGCCTTATTATGAGTTGGGCGGAAAGTTTGGAGTTTCACCGCCAGCTTTTTACTGGAGGTTAAAAATCCAGCTTTCCGCCTGTTTTCAGCGCTATTACCACCGGCGCTGTTTAGGACGGCGCTAATAGTGCCATGAAACCCCCATTGGTTCCAATGGGCAATGTGAAATAACTGTTAGCCCGCTAATAGCGCCGGACCGAGGAGAGGTAACACTATTTGTTCTGGCGGTATATCAGCGGTATTACTGCCAGACTTGTGATGGGACCCAGAATACCTTAATGAGGTCCTACATGGGGTAAACGATACCTCTTCCCTACTCCTTCATACCCTCTTCCTACTCTACACCTACTTTATCCCACTGCCCCACCACCCCTCCCACTTTCACTGCTAGCACCCAGAAGCAATGCTGTAGCACATTGCAAAAATCCCAAATCAATGCGTCCTCCCTGCACTTTTCATTTGTGGAATACATAGTCAACCCGTAGGTGGGAGGTTGGCTTTAATACAGAAATATTAAATCAAAAACACCTAGAAAAATCTCAGACGACGGCGAAATGCCAAATTAGATGAAGCCTGCTTAATAACAATTGGAAGCTTCTAGAAATATTTTCTACCATGAAAATGATCTTTTCTGGAAAATGATGTGGCTACCACAAATTCATATTAACATCTCCCAGTCAATCTGGGAAGGCAAAACATGCACACAATGCGCGTAATTCTCTGTGGATTTTGCAGGCAGCAGAGAATGTCAAAAGAAGATCTATAAAGGCTAATAAATAAATAAATAAATACATACATACATACTTAGAAAAATGCGTTCCCCAATTTGTGCCTTCAATATTTCTATTTTGAGTTTTGTCACTAGGGGGCAGTGCCGTATTAGTTAAGCTTTGTGGCGCAGTGTAATTGGTTACAGAAAAGGCATGGCCTTTTATTGAAGGCTACCCATTCAGGGCTCTGTGTAGGAGCTACTGCTGCTGGGTGCCACTCACTCAGGCTGGCAATAATAGAGACCCGCTTTGCAAATGTGCCAAGCTAACAGGGTGTTGGAGGGGTATAGAGGCAGTTTTTTCCTCCTGACATTCATTCACAAAAACAATGGTCTGGAGGCTTCCCAGAGCAATGCCGGCCATCATGATTAATACAAAAACTTCCCGCCATCAAGGTTCAGTTTTGTACATATAACCCTGAGTGGAATAAGTATGCCCAGATGTAGGTCCCGTGCCTGCTGGGCCTAGAGAGCCAAGGTACACCTCACTGAGGACACCCAGTGAGGCTGAAACATGTCTGGGGATGCTTGTGGTCTCGTGCAGAAGAGATGTGACCTTGCAGTTTGGACTGCCCCTTTTGCGGTGACATCAGCCAAATGGCATATGATCACCCCTTCCGTAATAACATTGCAGGCTGAAGAGCGATGGTGTGGAGGGACTGCCAGAGCAATGCCAGTGTTATGATTAATTCAAACCTTCTAGCCACCAACCTTCAGTGTTGCAAATGGATTTGTGTCTAGCATCAGCTTGAAAGCACAAGGAGACCTCTGGCACTGTAACGGCTCCAGTGACAAAGACTTAATACATGGGATACATTTGTTTATTAACATCTCATGGTGGTCTCAGCTACATGTTCCGCTTGCAGAAACGTTATGGGATTTGCAATGCAAAACATGAATCTGGAGTCAAACTAATTCTAATTTGACCCTAGGTTGCAGCTTCGTTAAGATCCTAAACCGCTGACTGGCAACTTCAGCCATCCATTGCTTGCTGGCATCGGGCCACACCAGCTGGGCTCAGGGACGATTCACAACTCTGATGTGACAGGCCCAGGTCACCCCTAGGACACCCCTTGCCTTGGAGATACCCTGGGAGGGGCAGATGGGGCCCATCACATGGGAATTGCAGAGTGCCAGGGGAAGCCCTTTGTTTTTAGAAAGGGCAGGGCACACTAGCGGGCACTAGCCCTAACAGCGGGCTATCTCCCTGTGCAGAAGGCAGCCGTTTGGCGATATGGGTGAAGATATCCCCCTGCCTGGGAGCTCCTCCAGTGCCTGGCGCCACTAGCCTCCTTGGATTAGGGGTGGGATCTCTTTATGAGCTACAAGCAGAGGAAGTGGGGTTAATGTGGGGTAAACGGTGGGTGGGCACAAGCCGCAAGACAGATTTGAACAGTAACTATCCTTATCTGTAGAATTAGCATCGGGCGGTATTGGAAAGGATTGACTGCTTGCATGGTAATGGAGGCCTTACTTGGCATTCAATGTAAGTACTGGGGCATTTAAGCTTGCACCCGGCATATGACGACTGTATCTGGACATGTGAGGCCATACCTTAAACATTTAAACTAAATTTGACATAGCGCCTCGATGCCTACGGGGTGCTGCACGCTCTATAAATGAAATAAATAAATATTTCAATGACTGGTCAAGAGGGTAGTACTGGGGCGTTTGAGGCTGCTCTTGGCCTGTGAAGCTGTAACACACATATGCCGACTACACCGGGCACAGGAAGCATTGTGTGTGCTGGCGGGTAAGCTCCACTTATTTGGTGGCACACGCTCCTCGCGCAGCAAATCGACCAACCGGCTTGAATCACAACTCGTCCGCAAAGAGACAACCCACAACAATCCTTCTCTTGTCGTGCACCCACCCTCTGGAACTCGATCCCTGTGTCGGCCGGAATGCCCCCACACATCTCCAATTTTACAAATCTTTAAAACATGGCTCTTTCACCAACACCTGACCAAGGACTAATTCCAATGGGCACACATACTGGCGCACAGACCTCACAGTACTGTGCTGTTAAAAGATGCCCCCCAAATGCCAGCTCCACACACTGAACATCGCTCTGCTGCTCTCGAGCTAGGTCCACACTTTAGACTATAAAATAAATGTGCTGCTGTATGTATGTATGTATGTATGTATGTATGTATGTATGTATGTATGTATGTATGTGCTGGGCGTCATGTAGCAGAAGCCTTGCTGTGTAGTGCCGGTGCACTGTAAAACAAGGGGATACAGTACTAGGGTTCACTAATAGGGATACATACAATGTATATAATAGGTTAGGGGAACTCTGGGAAGGACACAGGGAGGGGGGCGGGGACAGGTTTGTCAAGAGAAGGCATGGAATGGCAGGAGACAATATTGTAGCATTAGCGGCCACACTTGGCTATCATGGCAGCTCCTAGCCAGGTGAGGCTGTACCATGCATGCAGTGACTTTACTGGGAATGTCAGGCGTTACCTGGCATTGAAAGGAATTACTAGGGCATTTGAGACGACACATGATAGCAGCATATTGCTATGTCAGGCTGCACCATGCATATCATGGCGACGCACGATGGCATGTGTGGCTCTAACAGGCATAGATGGCAGTACTCACATGTAGGGGCTTCCCTTGGCATACTATGGTGATACATGACGGCATGTGTGGTTATAACAGGCATAAAATGGCAGTACTCACATGTAGGGGATACCCTTGGCATATTATGGCGATACATGACAATGTGTGTGGTTATAACAGGCATAAGATGGCAGTACTCACATGTAGGGGCTACCCTTGGCATACTATGGTGATACATGACGGCATGTGTGGTTATAACAGGCATAAAATGGCAGTACTCACATGTAGGGGATACCCTTGGCATATTATGGCGATACATGACAATGTGTGTGGTTATAACAGGCATAAGATGGCAGTACTCACATGTAGGGGCTACCCTTGGCATACTATGGTGATACATGACGGCATGTGTGGTTATAACAGGCATAAAATGGCAGTACTCACATGTAGGGGCTACCCTTGGCATACTATGGTGATACATGACGGCATGTGTGGTTATAACAGGCATAAGATGGCAGTACTCACATGTAGGGGCTACCCTTGGCATATTATGGCGATACATGACGGCGTGTGTGGTTATAACAGGCATAAGATGGCAGTACTCACATGTAGCGGCTACCCTTGGCATATTATGGCGATACATGACAGCGTGTGTGGTTATAACAGGCATAAGATGGCAGTACTCACATGTAGCGGCTACCCTTGGCATATTATGGCGATACATGACAGCGTGTGTGGTTATAACAGGCATAAGATGGAAGTACTCACATGTAGCGGCTACCCTTGGCATATTATGGCGATACATGACAGCGTGTGTGGTTATAACAGGCATAAGATGGCAGTACTCACATGTAGCGGCTACCCTTGGCATACTATGGTGATACATGACAGCGTGTGTGGTTATAACAGGCATAAGATGGCAGTACTCACATGTAGGAACATATTACGGTGATACATGACGGCGTGTGTGGTTATAACAGGCATAAGATGGCAGTACTCACATGTAGGGGCTACCCATGGCATATTATGGCGATACATGATGGCATGGCTATAACAGGCATAAGGTGGCAGTACTCACATGTAGGGGCTACCCTTGGAATATTTTAGCTGCACATGAGCATGTGGGATTGTGCTAAAAGATGGTTGCCAACTAAAGTAGTCTTGTGTACGTTTTAGAAGATACACTTATACATCCGCATTCTTTTTCCTGCAATGTTATCTTGGTGAAAGGTCATGTGATGTATCACTTCCTGTGATGTCACCGGATGCATGTTTTTACTCCTGCTACCTTTGCTATTTTGCCTTCTGTCGCCTATCTATGCTGTGCAAATGCACCCGTGCCTTCTTGAGCCAGGAGCTTTGAAGTGCTCTTCAATGCAATCCCTTCTGACGCAGCTCAGCCACTGGCATGCACTTTCTCAGCATTCTGGGGGCTGTAGTCTTCTCGTGAATTTATACTAGCGAAAGCAGAAGTACAAACCATTCAGTCCCACAGTTGCCAACATGACCCTTTCAGATCTTTAGGTGCGTTTCCAGTCCTGGTTTTTCTTTGCATTCTGGGATTTGCAGTTCCACTTTTCCCATTAAAAAACTCGGACTGCAAGTCACAGAATGCAAAGAAAAAAAACCAGGACTGGATAAGTGCCTACAGATTGAAATGGGTCATGTTGCCAAGAATGCAGTTCCACTCTCCAGTCTGCGCTCACGTGACACGAGATAACTTGAACTCTCACGATATAACGGAGCACTTTAATTTACTGAGTAAATCATTTGACAGGTGACGGCATGTCCTACTGTCTAGAGGCAGGGTCCTTCCAAGAAATACGCCATGTTGCTATAGGCCAGCCAGCCCGGATAGAGGTAGCAGACACCTCATCGTTTTCACTTTCTACCTATTCAATGGTACTTCTTTTATCAACCTCAAAAGTATGAAAGGCGGAGGTCGGCTATGCCAGGATCAGAACTTGCAAATGACACGCACATCGCTGCAACGAAGCACCCCCACCCCCCACTTCTCTTTGCATTTTTCTGTGTAGTGTTTTACCCGAGACCTGCGGGTGCCCCGCCAGTCTCACCCGTTCTCATCTGGCACACTCGCCAGTTTCTCACTAAATGTACCCAGTGAAAAGTGACGGGTTGGGGATTGGTCGTGCGGTCCCCGCCCCCCTCGGCGAGGTCCCGGAGAGTCCTACCTGAGCCCCCTCCAGCCAGAATCCCGCCTTCTCGTTCTGAGGGCAGGAACGAACGGCCCCTTGAGGGCAGGCCGAGCGGAGGACTCTGGGCTCCCCACGTAAGTGGAGGAAATAGGCGTTTTGTCCGTTTCCTCCGCCATGTTAGTGGAGGCAATTCCAATCAAGACGCGTGGGATATTCAGCTATGAAGACAGACACCCAGCTGAGGTCACTCCTACTAGACAGCGGCATAGCTTGGTGGGTAATTGTGCCTGCTGCAGAAACGAGCACTGGTCGTGATAATAATATGCAGCTAACGCGCCAGTAATATAGCTCCGTGCAGAAAATGGTATGCAGTGCAACATGTGGAAAGCACATGGGGCGCCGCCCCAAAGGGGCTCGAAGCACCAAGGCATAACAGGGCAGAGAGGCCGAGCACCCCACCAGCTGCCTCAGTGGGGAGGAGCGGGCAGGAAAAGGAAGTGGGACCATACACTATGACCCCTATATAGGGTACCTGCGTAGGAGGAGCGGCCTCCTTACGCATCCAACCCCCCCCTGCAGCAGGATCAGCGTGGTAACGCAGGCAACATGAACATTGTACCAGCAGGTGGAACTTACCGGCGATGCGGACTAGCAGCCACGCGCATGAGATTGGCTGAAGCAGGCAGGACCGTCAGTTCTGGGGGAGGATGAATATCCTACGGAGGGAACTAAGGGCAGCATGTGTGTCTCCCTAGTGCCAGATCAGGGAGAGAAGCAGCAACCAGGCCATGTGTCCAACAGAATGCCGGAGCAGAGAGCGGCACGAGCGGCGGGAGCATAAGCGAGGGAGAGTGCATCCACAACTACCCAGAAAATCACCCACCCGCCTGCTCACAGCGCAATATCCCACCGCATTGATCAAGAAAGCAGGAATGTGGTAGGAAGAATGCTGCAGCACGGCAAGGAACTGTGAAGAGACGCGTGGTGTCAATAAGAGGAAAGGCACATAAAGTGTGGCAAAAGCATGGTGGCCATTTTGAAAGGGACAACAGCAATAAAGAAAGGGCCATACCACATGGAGGTTGAGTAGCAACCACTTTGGGTAGGGAAAAAAGACGACCGGTACCTTTGATCGGTAACCAAAAGTGACTTGGCACAAATAAGTGTATCGCTTGATTTGGTTGGGGACATCAGAAGAATAAAGAAACAGGGGTGTCTGCAAATACCGTGCAGGAGCAAGTGGAGGCAACAACAACCACAAGGGCTTGGGTGACTTATCTTCCTAGTCACTCAACTTCCTAGTCACAGTAACTAAAAAAAAAGAAAACAAAGGGGGGAAGAACAGAAACTCGCAACTGCTGGCCTGCGCAGCCCTGCAGCAGGCAACATTACAAAGAAAATGAAGAATGGAAAGTCCAGAGGAAATGGCCGACCTAGTGAGGAGATTTCGAGCAGCCGCCAGAGACAAGGGCGTGGACTGGCTCATGGCACAGGCAACTGCAAAATAAAGCGAGAGAGCAAGAAGCAGTGGTAGTGCTGGAAGATACCATGGGGGAGGACTATGTGCCGGACACCCCCCACCCCCAGAGAGTGGGTGGCAAGAGCCCAAGGAGAAGGAGAGTGAGAGACTGAGGGAATACTCCGAAGCACCAGAGAGAATGGACACAGCTCTAAAAAGGAAAAGCATGAAAGAGGAAAATGAACCACCACCAGCAGCCAAGAGACCACAAAGAGCCAGGAAGGCATCGTAGGAACAGCAGAAGATAATGGCGAGAAGGAAATGGGAAACAGAAGCAGCAGGCTAAGGCCAAGTGTAAGAAGTCGCTAGGGGCCTTGACAGTGGCGGCAGACCAGGACGCATTGGGTGAGAGGGTTACAAAGATGGTAGAGATGCATGTAGAAAGAGCGCTGCAAAGTTTGCAAGACAGCAGGCGAGTCAAGAATGTGAATGCTTGCAGGGGTACCTATGGGTTGCAGGCCAGGGCAAATGTAGAAGGTGTGCACGAGCGCAGCAATGGGGGAGAGAAGCAAACCCGCGATAGGGGGAAATGATGTAGCCATCGCGGGCAGGGGAGCGCGGGAGAGGGGCATAGCAGCACCCAGTCAGACACTGCAGGGGAGGAGCGCAGCTCCCGAACTAAGCGGGGGAGATCGAGCAGGATCGAAAGGAGCTGGTCCACTACCATTGGGCTTTCCGTGGGAAGCGCGGGGGCTAATAAAGAGGGGCGTCCAAGGGGTGAGCAGAATAGCAGACATGCACGCATCGGTGGTGGGGGTCAGCAGGGGCCTGGGTGCACACCCATGACCACAAGGGCTGCAGGCTTAGTGTAGCACGTGCCCTTGGAAATCAAGAAGATATGGAGCAAGGTGTTCATTGACATATTTACTTCGCTCGAGCTAGAGCAGGTGGGGCCAAGAAGGAGGACGACTGGAGGGATGGCAGGAAGAGAGTGAGGAAGGAAAGGAACATCACGAATTGGCTATATGCCTTCAGGAGGTGCACTTCCATCATGGTAGAGAAGTTCCCGGGGGACGCTGCTGCACTCATCACATGCGAGCAGTGCATCCAGAGGCCCAGGGGGATTATGGGGGAGATGCCTGGCTCGAGTACGATGAGGGGTTTAGGTTGCAGATGCAGATGTTTCCAAGCATGAACTGAGATCAGGATGAGGTCTGGATGCATCCATAAAATCATATCTAGCAATGGGCACGAGAGCATGCCGGTGGGGAAGCAGCAGTTATCAGAATGTCGAGAGGAGAAGCGCCGCCTTCAGGGTGGGGCTGGTGCCTGGCCAAGGGACAGCGCACCATGGAGGGACACCTCCTGCTGGAATTCGAAAAAGGGAACTGCACATGGGGAGCCAAGTATAAGTTCAGGCACGCGTGCAGCATATGTGGAGGAGACCACACGGCTGCCCGGTGTAAAAGTAAGGAGCACCACGTCTGGAGCAGAGGGAGCAATCGAACGAGAAGGGAGGTGAACGTAGGGCAAGGGAAACAAACATCTTTACTCTCGGGACACGGCGCCCTCTCCTGGGCTCGTTTTATGTCAGGTGAGCATCTGGGATACTCGTGAAGGGCGGCCTTAGGGAGGATGAGGAGACCATCCGGCTATGGTGCAAAGACAGATCAGGGAAAAATGGGGAAATGGGTCTAGGGGAGTGAGGGAAGAGGGGCTTGGGTTAGACTGTCTGCCTTTTGTTTGGTAAGGAAGTAACGAGAGGGGAGGAACTGGAGGAAAAGGGCAGAACTGATTATGGAAGAGGGCACCCGACATCGTATGGATCCACCGAGGTGGAATGTCCTGGCCCGACTGGGCAGAAGAACCTGCTGCACAATATGTGCATCACAAAGTGGGCATTGAGCAAGGCCTTGGAGGCTCGTGCGAGTTGACATGATCAGAAATGATTCCTAGGGTCACAGGGAGGGAGGCTTATTCTGGCTGAGGTCCCTAGGAGTGCCTGGGCAGTACGATAAGGAGGGGTTCACCTGTCGGCATGGCTTGGTACCTCTTTTTTTGGAGCTGGGTGGACTCCATGAAAGGCGAGAATGAGAATAGTAGGGCAGTTTTTTCGGTATGAGTGGGGGCGGCAAAAGGGCAGAAACCCCTTTTTGCTGTGGCATTAACTCCAAGCATTGCCGAAAATAACCTCCCGAGGGAGGTTTTAAAGGATCAAGGCTCACTGGCCAAATTGGAGCATAACACGGCGGGGGGCAGCATGGTATAAAGAGGTGGAGGAACCTCCATGGTCATCAGTTTACAGCTTGGGCTGGTGGAAAATAAAAGCATAACAGTATTCACTGCAGCCAGGAGCGGCGCCGGCCAATATGTTTTTCTCAGACCGAGAGCCTCTGGGTGGTTCGGGGAGTGGTGGCCTAAGTATGCTGGAAAGGACTCGATAAGTAAAAGAGAGCGGACTGTAAATAAATGAACAAACAGAGAAAGGTGAAAAGGGGGGGTGCCAAGAAATGTGTAAACGGAAAGGTGCTGCCGGTCGTCTGGTATTGTAGTAATGTATTGAAGATCGTATGTTCGGTTTCAAGTGATGATGTGAAATGTTTAAAATAAACTGCAGCCTTTTTATGCCACAAATGAGGAAAAGCTGCTCTGGCCTCAGTTATTTAGCCGAGGTGGGCTACACCTGGATGAATCTTGCCCGGTGGGGGGGAGCAGTACCCGACTGCCCATGTTATCTGCTTGAGCAATTACTTCACACAGAAAGCTGCACCATGCCCCCTTACCTATTATCACCCACCATTCACACGTCTTATGGGGAAAAGTCACTAGCCTGGCACTGGGTGCCCAAGCCCTCAACCTCTAATCACGCTTATTGCAATGCTTGCTGAAACCTATGGGGCACATTGTGTCATGGCCTGGCACTGGGAAAGCTCCCGGAGCAAATCTGGACACAGAGTTTTATCAGCTAATCAACCAATGCATGCGGCCAGGACACTGCACAGTAAAGCTGCGTGTTCATCAGCATGTCCTGTGATCCCCTTATAGAAAAGGATAAAGGTCGGCCCACTTTTCGTTTGCCAAAATTATATATTGCATGTGAGTACAGATAAGGAGAACTTGCATATGAGGGAGGACACAAAACCTGCAGGTGCTGTTTGAGTATCTGCCCCCCCATTCACTGGCCATGCAAATCACCATGGCCATTCCCACCCAGTTCCTGCAACTCCCCATGCAAAACACCTTTTCATGGGAACCCTTTGAGCTTGCTTTAATCAAGCCTCACCATTCAACGTTGCACCCAAAGTGCCTGCCACTGTTTTCTCAAAGCAGTCTTCTGGGAGTTAGTGACTTAATTGGAGCTGTAAACACACTACTGATGTAATAGAAATGTCTTAAGCAGGGCTGCCTTCAGCCACTCAATTTATAAACACTATGTATGTCTTTCACTGAAGTCCTGGTCAAATCAACCATTGGCAAATCTGACAGTTTTGGCTTGCGTATAAATATTATGCATTTGCCAGGCACTGCTATTAGATATCCAGGTACTCACACCGTTTACACCTGCTATCAATAGAGTGAACACCTCTATGGCAGTGCCTGGCAAGTGCCTTTCCCATGCCCACACAAAAGCCCAACCTGTTGGATTTGCCAATGCTTGTATTATATAGTTGTAACACTCACTCTCTCCCCTATACTGGAAGCTATTCTGGTATGGACAGGGTGGGGCAATTCTTTGTCTTACTGCCCTTTTGTTTCACCCAACGTTAACTCAGCACACAGCAATTCTTGGTTCTGACAGTTATGTCAGTGGGCTCAGTAGCAACAGGTCTCGGGGGAACTCAATACGTACATCTAGTTTTTAAGCCCCCACAAGCCACAGGTACTCTTGAACACATCTCAAGGCAATCACACGTCCATAACCCGGTGTTAAATAATACCAACAACACATTGCACTGCCAGCTGATAAGATAATTGAATTATCCAATATGGACAGATTTTGATTCTTTTCATGACTTGTTTTGGTCTAAACCAGAGGTATTCAAACTGAAGGGCATGCCCCCCTGGCAGGGCTGTTTGCATATTCCACCATTCCATGTTCCCCAACACACATGCTCAATGTGACGGGGCCAGGCTTAGAGTCAGTGGGAGTGGCTGACCCAGGAAATAGACACACTGGAAGCACACTCTATCCCTTTCCAGAGAGCGTCTTCCAGGGTGTTTGAATTTAGTTGCAAAAACAAAACAAGACCGGGATTATACGAGGTAAGGAGGGGGGCCCTAGGAATGTTTGCGGAAAGGGTGGGCGTCCTTGAGCTCCAAGCTCTTTATGCTGTCTACCCTTGTGCGCAAGCTCTTTACGCTGTCTACCCTAGAGCGCCAAGTTCTTTATGCTGTCTACCCTTGTGTGCCAAGCTCTTCACACTGTGTACCCTTGTGTGCACCAAGCTCTTCACGCTGTCTACCCTTGTGCACCAAGCTCTTCACACTGTCTACTCTTGTGTGCCAAGTTCTTCACACAGTCTACCCTTGTGCGTGAAACTCTTTACGCTGTCTTCCCTTGTGCGCCAAGTTCTTTACAGTGTCTATCCTTGTGCGCCAAGCTCTGCACACTGTCTACCCTTGTGCGCCAAGCTCTTTGCATTGCCTGCCCAAGTGCATCTGACTCCTCACAATCTGTGCCCACGAGCACTAAGCGCCTCAAGCCCCTCGCCATGTGCCTCAGGTCACTTGCTGTCACGACTCGCTCCCTTCGCTCCCGTTCCCACCACTTGGGGGCATGATTTGGGGTTTATTCCCTACTGGACCTTTCCTCCGAACCTTATGCTACAGTGCTGTGATGAATTGGGAGCGCTAAATCCCTATTTTCCAAGCTACTTCCCTTCCGGATCCATTCCAGGTTTTTGGCAGCCAGCATGCTTCTTTAACCAAATGACTATGCTTCCCAGAATGCCTGGCCCACTGCTCCACCTCCACCCTTGCAGGACAAGGTTGGGTGGAGGATAGGTAACAGCTGTGGCTGCAGGTGCAGCAATCAGCACACCTGAGGCGTGTGCTCGTTAAGCAGCTTTAAAAGCCTCAGTCTTACTTCAGTCCAGCGCTGGTCATCGTTTGCAGTGTTCCTGTTGTGACTAGTCCCTTGTTCCGTGTTCCTTGCCTTTGTACCTAGTTCCTAGTTCCTGTTTTCTTGTTCCTCCGCCCTGAATCTCGGATTCATGCGCTAATTGATTTCTGCTCCCTTGATTCCCTTTTTGACTTCCTCTGTTTGCAGGCAGCATTTCTCAGTGCTTTCCCCTTTTAGATGCAGCCCAGTTTGTCTGTGTTCTATATTTCTTTGACTCTGTCCTTTGCTGCTGTAAACCCGTATGCCTTAGCCTTCCTCTTAGATTAGCTTCCTGTCTTTTCCTTGGAGGGTAGGGAGAAGTTTGCATTGGTTATTTCGTTTTTCCCTGCTCCTGATCCTTACTTTCTATTGGGATCCATTCCATGTTTTCCATTGCACTTCTGCATTTATTTCCCATTTGATTATTAGGTGTGGTGTGCGGTTGTAGCTAGCTCCTGTGTGATGCTTATGTTTTCCTCACTAATTTGTAATCACTATTCCAACTTAGGTATTTAGTTTTCCTCCCATTGCTGTTCTAGCCTTTCTGGGTCCCAGTTTCATCAACAGGATTCGTGGGCTAGCTGACATTCAAGAGGTTTATCTCGTCCTCGTGAGTACTGTTCTTTAGTTCCCTTATTTAATACCATCAAGAGTGTTAGTTCACAGATCCTGTCATTGCTTGCCCTCCACGTGGGTTTAGCGCTGTCAGTACCTGTAACAGCAATTGGGGGTAAGGCGCTTGCCGACTTTCCTCGCGGTCAGGTGCTTACCCCACATCCCTTTTCATATATTGGTTTTGTTGTCACACTCTATTTGCACTCCTGGGTTCTAGCATACATGAGTCGTTGTTCCTGTGTGCACGTAGTTTAATTCGAAGCTATTCACTGTGTGATTTAGTGCACATTTCCCTTGCCATATTCGCTGCCTTTGTACTCGCCTGACTAATCCTGACACTTGCACACTATCTGCCAAGGGCCACCTTGCTCCCCACGAACCCTGCCTTCGTGCAGCAAGTCTCCATGAATTATTGAAAAAGAGTTGTGCTGGGGCCCTGACAAGGAGATGGCACAAGACATCTCCCACTCTCTGTCCAGACACTCTAAAGTCCTGGAAATGGCGATTGTAATAGTTGCTTAAATGGGACGACTCAGGGCACTCGCTCACAAATAAGGGGCGGTCTTACTCCGCAGGTCGAAGTGCCAGCCACTGATCTTGGCTGTCTGAAAGCTCCTCAGTGCTGATTGAGACGTTAAGAGGTGGAATGTGGTCTCATGGAGGCTGTCTAGTGATTATGCTACTGCATTTGAAACGCAGAGTTATTTTTAATTTTAATTAAAATTAGCACCCTGGTGGGGGGTGCCAGCCAATCAGGTGGCTAGGAACGCAGGTTTGAACTGCCGGTGCAAGCCCACATTCCATACCACCTGACGGCTGGCTCCCCTCACCGCCCTCTTCCCTCCACCCTCCGTTCCCTTATTTTGTATTTTTTCCCCCTTTTCCTACCCCCACTTACCTTTTGTTGTGGCTCTGAAAAGCCCCCCGTACCTTTCCATGGCAGCTATCTTACAAAAGGAATTCATTAATTTAACGGGAAGCGCGAGGCATCCCATTCAATGATCCATTTTCTTTTTTTTAGCATCCTGGGTTACCCCTTTGGTAACTGTTGTGTCTGGCTTAGCTTGGTAGTGGGAATGCAGAAGGAATGTTGTGATGTCATGTGGAGTGTTTGTGTCTGAGTGTCGGAATGCCTGAGGGAAGGTTCTATGTTGGGCAGGTAGTCAGCCTGAAGCCTGGGTGATGGGCTGCCAGTGTTTCTGTCCTATTAATATAACTTACGTAAGGACTATGTAACTGCTTGTGAACGTGTCCTGAGAAGCTGTAATAAACCTAGCATGTCAACCTAAGAAGGCTGGGAGCTCCTTCGTAACATTGGCGATGAGTCGGGATTAAAGAAGAAGAACCCAAGTGCAAGAAAAAGTAGGAAGCTGAAGAAACCTGCTGCGGGGGGTGCAGGAAAGGAAAGGACAAGAAGAAGGTCAACACTGCCCCCAATACAAGTAAGACCCATCACCCAGGGTGCCAAAGGGGGAGGAAAAAGACCCCGTACAGCCGTAGCTTGAGGGACCAGCAGCTCATGATCTGGAGGGAGAGCTGAGGCCCGGGGGCTGCAGAGGGAGCTGGGCCAGAAGATGAAAGGAAGCCGTGTCCTAGTAATGAAATGAGAAGTCATGCTGCATAGGATGTAGAAAGGAGCTGGCCCATAGGGAGAAAAGTGATGCTGTCCCGGTTAAGTGAAGTGGGATCTAGTTGCTTTCAAAGTAAAGTGGGAGGTTTGCCCATAAAGGAAGAGCGGAGCTGTCCCATTAGGTGTAACCATATGTCCCAGCAGGTAAAACAAGGGACAAGGCAAACCAAGGGAAAGCTCCCCATCATGAAGAAAATGAAAGTAAATGAAGCCAGGGTGAAGGGATGTATCCTTTGTACTGGTAAAGCGTAAAGCGATCATGGCGCAAAAAGCAGAGTCAGTAGATGCCAGAGACAGTGACCGTTGGGTGAACCGAGATCTTCACTACCCTGTGTCTGGCAAGGGAATGGTGACGTCAGTATGGAAGTGAACGGAGTTGGCGAATGAGCCGCATGCTCAGGAGATGCAGGAATCGTTGCTTGCGAGGTTTAAACAAGCCTAACTTTCAGGAGTTGCAAGAATCGAGAGGCTTAAACAATGCGGCTGTATCGCGTCAAGGGTGAGAAATGATGGGGATTTCCGAGTAAGGAACCCAAAGGCTTGAGGCTGCGTGTTCAGGATGCAGCGTAACGTTCATTGAGGAATAGTATGGCACACAGAAGTTGAGTGTGCGCTGTGTTGTACTGTGGCGGGACGTTCAGGTAGGGGTCTACCCAGCGAAGGGAAAGTATGCAATGCCCCATTGGAGTACTACTTATGCATTTTGAGCGACATGGAGAGGGAATAAGTCTATGGGCCTCATCACGACTTGGGCGTTACCGCCGGGGGTATTTGCCCTACTGCTGAACTCCCCGACGCTAATAGCGCCGGATCACGAGTTCGGCGGTACTGTTAATCCCCATTCCCCATTGAGCCCATTCGGGAATGCCCCATTCCCCATTGGGCTTAATGGGGAATTTTCATGCTATTACCGCCGGTGGATTTCCCGCCGGCGGTAATAGCACGAATTTTCGGCGGATTTCCCCCCAGCTCACAACTGGGGTGAAATCCGCCAAAGCCCTGATTTGACAGACCCTTAAATCCGGCGGTAATAGCGCGACCACCAGATTTAAGGGTTACCGCCAAAGTCGTGATGAGGCCCTATGTATTGTAAATGCAACGCAGACTTGGAGATCTATCATTCTTCCCACCGAAGGAGTAAAAGTGCGGGGGCCGAGGTGCTGTTTGGTTGTCTAAAAACTGATGGACAGACCACTGAGATGGTGACGGGTTATCTTCTAAGGATTCAAGAAGAAGGGACTTGAGTATCCTTTTGTGATATTATCCTTGTGTGTTGCGCCACTGATATTTGCTGTTTCAAGAGTGGATGGTTACACTTTGAGGATTTGTAGATACATGGGATGTGAAATTGACGTCTTATTTTAAGCAAATGCATTCCTGTTTAGCCACTTCAGGTAATGGCGTGGGTGTTTGCTGCATGGATTTCACATGATTGTTTGTGAGTGGTCTGGCTCATGTTTGAAGACTAGGATTAACCCTTTGAGGACTTTCAGCATTTAGGCCGCTTTATAGCGCTTTATAGTGACATGGACTTTTAGGATTGGATATGGAAATGTGCCGATGACATTTATTGTATTGTATTAGAGTCTAGAACTAACCTTCTTGAGGATTTTTAGCGTTTAGGTCGCTAAGTTGCGACATGGACTATTAGGATTGGATTGGTTTGGAATTCATGAAATATGGTGTTTAAAAAAAATGCATCATTTCAAATGTATAGAGCAATTCAGTGTGAACTGTATAATCTCTCATGTGGCAGACAACTATGCAAATTGAGCTAACTTGAATATACTTAGCAGGGTAATTTTTAATACACCCTGGTAGTCTTTATATTGTAGGAACAATTGGTATCCTTCAAGGGTGCTTTTATTTCATTAAGTGTCTCCTAATAACCTACTCTGTTACTTGATGAATAAGTTGTTTTTTTTGCATTTTATGTGTGTATGAAGAATGTTATGTTTTATGTCATCTTTCGCTTTTTCAACTGCTTGATTTAATTTCTGTTAAAAATTAAATTCTGAAAAGTTCTGAATAAGTAAAAATTGTGCTTCATATAATAAATGTATTGCTAGCATTCTTTAGACTTCTTCCTTGGTCTATCCCCAGTGACTGTTTTTACAAGCACTAGCCTTGAAATTGTTATGGAGATTTGATTTAAAATATTTGACAGAAATTAGGACTGTCCTCAGCGCGAGTGCCCCTTTGTTGGTTTTCTTTAAGTAATCTCTTATGTGGTGCATTGTGTACAGTATAGAAAATCTGTGTTGGTTCCAGGAATTTAGTGAGATTGGGGGTAGCGCCTTCAATTGTTTCTTGTATAGTTGTGGATGTGATTGTTTGGTGAATACGCGCGTAGCGCCTCCCATGTGTTTGGTTTTGGGTGAAGCTTATATGTGATATGTAAGTATGGTTTTGCTGATGGTGTGAATGCCAGGTCAGCATGTTTGTGCCTTCCAAATGTGATTTCTGAGGATAGCGCCTTCGGTAATATTTTGAGTATGGGTGTGGAATGATATACACAAGGGTATTTGGGAGGTAGTACCACGTTATGTGGTGTTTGGGGGTAGCGCCTCCAGTACAGTATGGGCGTGATTGTGATGAGTCGCGCAGGGTTAAACAGTGTACGTGGGTTTATGGTGGTAGCGCCACCATATATGTCGGGGCATGACTGTAATGAGTTATGCATGGTTATCCCACGTATGGCTGTGTGAGGTGGTAGCGCCACCAAGTGTTGGAACTTGATCATCCGAGGTGAATGGTTTGGTATCTGGGTGGTAGCGCCTCCAGTAGGTGTAGGGTAGTGACTGCAGTATAAGTCACGCATGGTTAGGGGTATGTGTGTACGGGGGTAGCGCTCCCCGGTTTTGGTTGATTTGGGCGTGCCTGTGGTATAAGGCATTGCATGGTCACGTATTTCCCCAACTTTGTGGTTTATTTACCATTAATAATTTATTGTTCTATTCGTTGTGCACGTGTGGCTGTGTTTAGCTGTACTGCGTGTCCCTGTATGACACTTTTCACCCCATCAGGGTCTGGAGTGCGACAGTGACATTAGTTGTTGGTCCTGGTGTGCCTGGCCAGCGCATCGGGCATGAGGCAAGTGTTTGAGTGTCAGAGCACATGTTGTGTGCTTGCCCTGATGATGTGAGTCAGTGTGAATGATGTTGATGTGTATGGAGGTGTGTTGTGTAATGTCTGTGTTGTTGTCGGAAGAGGTGAGGTGTGTTGTGTATGCGTTATGTATTGTTGCTCTGTGCAATGTGCCAATGTAAGGGGAGGAGATGTGTTGTGTCTGGCTTAGCTTGGTAGTGGGAATGCAGAAGGAATGTTGTGATGTCATGTGGAGTGTTTGTGTCTGAGTGTCGGAATGCCTGAGGGACTGTTCCATGTGGGGCAGTTAGTCAGCCTGAAGCCTGGGTGATGGGCTGCCAGTGTTTCTGTCCCATTAATGTAACTTGCTTAAGGACTATGTAACTGCTTGTGAAGGTGTCCTGAGAAGCTGTAATAAACCTAGCATGTCAATCTAAGAAGGCTGGGAGCTCCTTCGTAACAGTAACCCTGGGTGCTAAAGGCATTAAGCACCAGTTCGAGGGGCTGAGATGGGTGTTAACGTCACGGGTCCCTCGCTTCGCTCAGGCTTTTAACTTTGGTCACCTGGCCGTTAACACTCGTTCCAGCACTTGGAACAGGTGCTTAACACCACATTGTAGTGAGGTTAAAAGTGGGACCTGTGTAGAGGAGGAGCCAAGTACCCCCACCTCAACCATCCCGCCCATATTACCTATAGATTGGAAGCCAGAGTATCTGACATGCAGGGAACAGTTGAATCGACAAAGGGCAGAGTATGGACTCTGTGCAGTCCCAGTGAAAGTACCTTTGGGGGTGGGGCCAAGCCTGATTTGCATATGGTTTTTCCCCTTCTGTAATGGCTTGGCAGTCGAAGAACGATGGTCTGGAGGGTTGCCCAGAGCAATGCCAGAGGTTAAGATTCATTCTAAACCTTCCAGCCATCACCTCTTTTGTTTTGCCAGTGAAAGTACCAACAGCAAAGAGACTCCTGTAGGCAAGGTTCCCATTGAGAAAACTATACCTGCACACAAGGAAATATGATGGTCATTTGAATGAAATCCCGGAAGAAGCAGAGCTGATAAATGACAAAGACAAATGGTAAAGTCACCAACCTTCGCCAGTATATGTTATATGGAGCTGAACTGATGTACCTAGAAGAGATGCAGAGCCCAGATAATGCAGATATTCTATAAGGTATCAAGAAAGTATCAAGGATAAGTGACATCTTGGGATCAAGGGGAAGAAGCTTATGCCACGGAATTGATGAAGACATCAAGTCATTCTACACGTGTACAGATGCAAAAGAAACGCAAGCAGCAAAGTAATCGTGAATAGCCTTAAGCTTTTTAGTGAATAGATTGTGGCAAGCGCCATATATATATATATATATATATATATATAAGGATAAGTGAAGGAGGGATGTTTCCACAACGCATTATGGCAGTGCTGGACTTTAACAAAAGGCACAGACAAAGCCTCATTTTCAGTGTGTTGCAGTTGAAAAAGCAAATTGAATTACAAAGTGAATCTCAGCAAATAAGGCTGTTCGAGCCAAAGAAGCCAAGGTCTTATCAAACTGGAGTAGGCTGGTATTGGATACAAAATGTGTGAAAGAACAAAACTCCTGTTCAGAAGGCATGAGCAAAACAAGGAAAATGTCAGAGGTCTATTAAAAAAAATAGTATTTTAATAAACTAGAAGCTCGATTTCATGGTCACCAGTCACGTGGAAGGATGAAGTTGAACGAATGAGATGGTCACAAGTACACATGAAGGCAGAGCGTGCCTCTACTCCCTAAATTTCCCAGAGCCAAGAACTCTCTCAAGGATGAGCTTCAAAGCCTAATAGCCAATGGACTACTGAGGTGATGATGGATTGATATGCTAATTGGTGGGTAGCTAAATTTAAAGCAACCTCTCCAGCACCTGGTTGGCCAGCCTGCTTGCTGCTAGATGTAGGTGGAAGAGTACTGGCGGAGGTTAAAGTGCCAACCAATTGTAGAGAACCACGTTATTTGGGGTCCTATAGTTGTGTAACCAATGGGACGTTGTACATTTAGTGACATTCGTAGTGGTCATTTTTAGGGGAGGGCTTAGTTGCCCCACCTGATGTTAAGTAACCAGTTACATATTCACACTTCTCTAGACTAGTATGGATCGTATACTTAGATGTTCACTCCGAGCCAATCATCCACTTATATAGGTTTTTGTAGTTTACCACGTAGGATGACGTTGGTAACACGTAGGTTAAACGTCAATGAGGAAGTATATTTTGCATAAAGTCTTAGTTTTTACTAAAATGCATTAAGTAAGAGGATCGAGCGAGTTTGTTGATGTTCGTTATGCTCCCTGTTTTCAAAAATGTATATTAAAACAGTCTTCCTTTTGCTAACTACCTGAGTCATTTTGATTATCGATGTATGAATAAAATCTGCATCCCCGTCCATCTCCAAGGTAATTGCTACTCATCTTAAAGTGTTGGTCGGTCCAGCATACTTGGTAGCAGATGATGGTTTGAAATCCATCGAACTAAGTAAACCTTAGAGTCCCAATAATATCGGCCGACCTTTGCCATTTGTCTGGAAGGACGTGAATCCCCCCCGTAGATAGTGCTTAGTGTTATTCCCAAAACTTGTAAGTTGGGGCTGACTGGTGCCCTGGTTTCCACAAGATCCCCACCCACGCCTATGTGTAGCAGATCGGATGGAAAGTTGAAGAGGCGGTAAACGAGGCATACAATTCCGAGGGTCTTAAGATGAACAAGCAAATGGTGAGTAAAAAATGAGACAGTTAGCAAAACGAGTGGGTGAGGAGTGAAGGGAAAAAGTGAGTGACGGAGGGAGGTGGGACAAACATAACGTGAGAATAAGAGTGTTATATATAGTGGGAAATATATTGACTTGAGTGTGGCCAAGCAATAGGAGATTGTCGTGAGAGAGGCCATGACAATAGAAAACGCCCTGGCCTGTGTTTTTTACAAACATAACAAAAGAAATTTGAACACAGAGTCCCATAGTGTATGACGTAGAAAACGGATTCGATTAAAGGCGAATTTAATGGGGTTAGTTTACACTTTGTATGAAGTATTTTAGAGGGCAAGACGAGTCTTAGAGAGAAGATCATAAGAGATATTTGTGACCGGTCGAGTGTGTTTTGTTCGCCTTATGTGATTATAAAAATGATGATATCATAAGTGAAAAAAAATTAATTGATTGGTTTGAATTGAACCTGGTGGTTATTTTCTAGCAAGATTAAAGTAAAAATTTGGATTAAAGGGATTGGAGTTTGCGATGAGTGTTGTTTTTCTGAAATGTGCTTTTAAATCTGTGATTAAAGCAAGTGAGTGTCAGACAGGTTAAGAGTAAATGAGTCGAGAATGGGGGATATTACTCCACTTGTGCATCTCTGAAAGCAGTTGCCAAAGCATGCACCGAAGCTTAGGCAGTAGTGCGGAATGGGTTAAAGGAACCGCAGATAAAATGTTTATGGCGTGCCCACAAGGAGGGTGTCTATCGTAGGCAGTCCTGCGGCATATAACGACATATCTGCATGCAGCATATACGAGAAAGAAGCTAGAGAAGCGATTAGCTAGTTTGGAGCTTTGGAAGATGTACCAAGAGGAGCGAGATGAGCTGCCTCCTATAGATTGGATACTTAATGTATGCAACGAGGAGGGTGAGGAGCCCTCTGCTCTCCCCGCCCCACCTGAAACAAAAGACGAGAATAAGAAAGACGATGGGTTATACCCATTGAGAGAGCTTAAAGCAGCAGCAGGGTACAGTAACCCAGCCTATGAGTCAACTGTGCAAATCAGTGAGGAGGGCCCGGAGAAAAACATTGAGAGAGATGTAATCTCTAAGGTCCTGAGGGACAAGGAGAGATGCGATAAGGAGAGTAGTGATCGAGCAAGCACATCTCTAGATATAGGAAGAGAGATAAAGAGATTGAAGGGAGAAAAAGATACAGCTGATGAGTTAGTGCTCTTACAGAACGAATGGATGGGTGGTTAGATTTTGCTTAAACCTGATGGTAAAAGCATCAAGGATGTAAGGCAACGGGAAGATCAAGACAAGCAAGACAAAAAAGATAGAGAAAAAGAGGAACGATTGAAAGACGAAGGAGCAAAAAATAGAGATAGGCAAAGGCGAGAGCAGTTATATTAAGACGAGCAAATGAAAAAACAAGAGAGAGCAGAAGAGCAAAGAAAATGTGATGACAGACAGAGAGTGATTGATGAGCAAGAAAAGTTAGAACAAAAAAGAATAGAAGAGGAAGAACAGAAGTTGAGGGATAAGTGTAGCTCACCCAACAGGCCGGGGCGTTGAACATGACCTCGAAAGTACGATAAGGATAATGATAAGAGGAAACCTGAGGTCTTCAAAGACAAGGTCGGTCCTGACCAGGCTTCCTCAGCTTGAGGGATCTCTTTATTATGACGTGTCCCTCTGCTGAGCTGTACAGACAGAGGAACCAGTCAAACTAAAGAGTGGGGAACACACGCACCACCAACCCAAATGCTGAAATAGAAAGCACACTGATTAGTGGAAAGAAGTCTATACCATGCAATACAAATGTACAGATTCACTATGCTATACCTTGGAGTACTCCGATACAGATCAATGCAGAGCAGCCCTACAAATGAAGGGGACAACCATTAACCCAGGAGAGGACAAGGCAAGATCCAAGCTAAAAGGAATTAAGGTGGAGTCTTACCCCATCAGGTTTTGGAACCAAGTCAATGGAGATCAGAAATGGGAAAACAACAACAGCCTAAAATAACAAACAGGAAGGTTACTATAGGGTAAATAACCCCAAACGGCATGAGGAGCGCATTAGGTCCGCGATGGTGCACTAACAGCAGAGTCTCCCAAAGTGCACTAAAGCAAGATCCAGTTGTCCGATAACTCAACAGGTAGTAAAATAGGAATAGGTGGTAGTGTTATTGATGGAGGCAGAGAGGTGGGTGCAAGCAGTGGCACAATAAACCAGTTTAGTGACAAATATCGGTTCTCAATGAAAACAAAAATGATTAGAAGGTGAAAATCGCTTACCCAGGACCAGAATGGAATAATAATGAGGTCTTGACATGTCTGTAGTTTATAAGAGCAGCTGTAACAGGCAGCCGAAGAATAGAAGCAGTATAGAGCAGTAGGGTACACCGTGTGAGTAGACCATCAATAGGCAGTGGGGTGTTGTGTGGAAACAACGCGGAAACCAAAGGCAAACTGAGGTCGGCAACGGTCGGGCTAGGAAGTAGAAGAAACGAAAGCTGAAACAGTCTGTACACAATCCGGGTCAAAGAATCCAGTGGCAGACAGGGACCAAATCACAAGGCAATTGGAGTTCAATAAGTAAAGCTGGCTCAGAATCAGAAGAACAAAGTATCAAGGCATAGGTTGGGAAGTAGCTTGAACAGAAGCAGCATTTCCTATTCCTCCTCCAGTTTTAAACCAGCCAAGGAGGCATGGTTAGCCAAGCCGATCCTGGCAGTCAGCTGACTTGGTCACGTGGTATCTTCCTGCCGCGCAACAGAGTGACTTGCGTGTTGCCATGACGAGACCAATGCTTCCAGAACTGCAAAGCCAGGTGCCGTAGCATGAAAGAACACTGTACAGGAAGGCGGGCCAAAGCAGACCCCGAGCTGCCGCCAGATGTGACAATAAGAGAATAAAACGACAAAAAGATGAGGAGATACGAAGAGCAAACGAGAGAAGGGATATGAAGAAAAAATAGGAAGACAGGGTAAGGGAAGAAGCAAGGCAGCAGAGAGAATTTGATGATGATATGGAATGAAAAAGGAGGCAGAGAGCATGCAACCTTGAGCGCTTAGAAAAAGAAGTGAGGAAGCCAGAGGTAGCATGGGAAGACATGGAGGAATTTTTCCCAGAGTACGAGTCATTACCAGGCCTGTCCAGAGCAAATCTAGAGGACGAGTTTGACTTCAGGAGCATTGGGGAAGTGATTGATAAGGTTTATCATGACATGAGGACCCAGAAAGAATCAAAAGGGAAGGAAAAAAATTATCGACTCAAGAGTAGACAGTTATATGAGATAGAGGGAGCCTCATGTAGCATGAGGCAAAAGGAGCTGTCTTTAGATAGACTGACTCTGAGCAGAGACAAAGAGGAGAAAAGTTGCACAAGTTGGGCACAAGAAATGTCAGACAAAGATAGAGATACCTTCCGTGAGGAAGAGAGAGATGACATGTGTGGTCCTGAGGGATTTTTTGCAATGGAAAAGGAAGTAAGATGGTCAGATTTAGATGCCCCTGTACCCCGGTCATCGAAATCATTGATGCAGGTAGATCAACTTAAAGAGCAACTCCATGGTTCGAGGGGGGAATCGCCACCTTATGTGAGCAGATTGAGGTCATTGCCGGGTAGAAGGCGATGCAGCAATATCATCCCTGCAGAGGACAGACAGATGATGAGAAATGAGGAGGAGATTGTGGCTTCACAGTTTCCCTTGCTAGAGAAAGGGGAGGCTAGACTGCAGTATATACCGTGGCCCCAGATGGACAAAGACAATTTAAGGTGTAAACTCCCGAGTTAACATCGGGCGCTGGGAAACGGATACATGAGTTCGAGAAGATGGCAGGAGGAAACACATTGGCCATAGGGGACATTAAGGGTCTCCTAATCACCATACTTGGCGAGAGAGCTGATGACGTTTGGTCGAGAGCAGGGTATACTGGTGTTACTGTAGTTAACACTCCTCACAACAAAGCACTGTTCAATAACTGTAGATCGGCGGTCTGGAAAGCGCTTACAGTACTGTATCCAGACACGTCTGACCTGGGAGCTATAATGACCAAAAAGATGAAGGAAGGAGATGACCCGCTTGTTTACATTCAGAATTTCCAAGAGGCATGGGCCTTGGAAACGCGCAAAGCTTGCGGAAAATCTATACTTTTGTTATACCATATATTGGGCCAAGGGCTGCCAGACCCTGTGCAGAAGCAGCTCAAGAAGTTAGTGGGTATGGAAGCCAAATCGTGGTCGGGAATTCACCTGACCATCACACACTATTGCAGACTCTTGCAGGAAAAGAATCGCAAAAAAGATGATGTTAGGAAAGGTGAAGAGGCTAAATGAGTACAGAAAAAGTTATCCAAGTATGCCATTGAAGGAGCAATGTTGACCAGTGTAGATGGATTGAGTTCACAGCAGATGAAGAACATGCCACAGGTGAATAACCAAAGGCAGTTTGATCAGGGTAATATTGTGTTTGTTCCACGAGGAAGGGGTGGATTTCAGGGAAGAGGTTTTCAGAATAATCAAGGGAATTGGCAGAATAATCAAGGTGGGTTTCAGCACATGCAGAATGATAATCAGAACATGCAGGATGGGCAAATTAGGAGGCCACCTATATGTTGGACATGTGGTATGACAGGGCACTTTGCTCGCATGTGCAGAAGTCAATGGTTTGTGCAAAATGGCCAATTTTCAGGAGTGGGACTTTAAACCGCCTGCATATTTACAGCAGAATGGAGACGGATTTGTCCAGAATCAAACGATGCAGCAGCAACAAATGCCGAGAATGCAGCAAGGCTTGCAAATGCAGCAAGATGCAGTGAATCCACCACAAGGGCAGTCACAGCACCCGTCTATGCAGATTCAACAAAGCACAAGTACAGGACAGCTAATGACTCCTAGAGTAGGGGGTGTCACTGTCTATGGAGGGAATCCTTTTACAGGTAATGGGATGAGGCTGTGCCCACAATAGGACAGCTCACTGGGAGACTTGATGTGTTCAGTACTATCTGTGATACCAAATCCTCACGAGGAACCGAGGGTAGACATCAATATAGGAGGCAAATCTTTTTTGTTTTTAGTAGACACGGGTGCAACACGCGTGTGCATATGAGAAGGAAAATGTATGATGTCTGAAAATGCCATGAATGCCCAAGGTTTTTCAGGAGCTACAAGCAGAATTCATTTCACTGAAGAAATACCAGTCTCTATAGGAGAGTGTGACATGTCGGTGCCATTGCTATATGCAAGGCAGACACCTGTCAATATATTAGGTCGAGATTTAATGACAAAGTTGAACATGACAATTTTGTTCACTGATGAAGGCATAGTGTGTTCGACACCAGGAATGCATTATTTAAATATGTGCAAAATTATCATGGCATTTTCAGGATGGATAGCCATGAGAGCAATACATTTAGAACCATAGGTTTTCCATTATGGAGTATGCATTCTGTTGGCATGGCTGCCAGGCTTAGTAGGCAGGACTATGCGAATACCTGATGAGTTTCTATTTAGATCAAAGATACCTATGCTTGTAGAAGAGGGACTAGTTTTTCCCTTGGAGCTACAAGAAGCTATTGTGTGAGGAGAAATGGCTCTGCTTGATGATGAAAGCAGACAATGGTGTGCAGTAATTGCCATCAGGGAAGGTTACACATTAACTGACGTTACTGATGAGGACATATTTGGAGATCATCCATCTGATGACAAAGTCATATTTCAGATGAGCATTACTTATTGGGTGAAAGCAATCAAACGAGAAGTGCCACAGAAAATGATGTTAGCACAAAAACAGCCTGAGTATTTTGATGAAGACATGGCTAAAGTGCCAGCTTCATTATGGATCACAGGTCCCTATGACGTAGGCCTGTTGAAGGGATTTGGAGAAGTAAAGATTAAACTGAAAACAGGAGCAATTTTACCTTGAGCACGACAGTATCCTATGTCTCGAGAGGCAGATGAAGGTATTTTCAAGACAATTTATGCCATGATGGATCAGGGCATCTTGGTGATGTCAGAGTCACCCTATAATATGGTGATGTATCCTGTTAAAAAAAGGGAAGGGGGGTCTTGGAGACTAATTCAAGATTTAAGGCTGATAAACCAGATTGTAGAGGCAGAGATCCCTCTAGTTCCTAAACCAGCTACAATTTTATGTAATATATCTGATGTCATTTATGTTTAGACAAGCCAAGCTAAATAGCACTTGTTTACCACAATGGTATTGTGAGTCTCCATCGATTTTCAACATTGTCCTCCAAACGGACCTGAGCAATATTGATTTAGAAAGCGTTGTGCTGCAATATGTGGATGACATTTTGGTTTACAGCACTTCAGAGGAAAAGTACAGACGTGATTCTGTTCAGCTGATGATTATACTTCCTGACAAAGGATATAAGGTTGACAAAGTGAAGTTACAGTATTGTCAACAGGAGGTGTTGTACATTGGCCAATTGATTTCACATAAAGGAAAGAAGGTTACTCCTGAGAGGGCCGAGGCTATTTTAAAAACAGCAAAGCCACACACGATAAAGCACATGCAGAGATTTGTGGGTCTATGTAATTATGTCAGAACATGGGTCTTTGACTTCAGTTTGTAGATAAGGCCTTTATTACAAGCCTTAAAGAAAGCACAGGCAATACAAGAACAAATTGTGTGGACTGAGGACATGGAAACAGGGTTTGAGGAGTTGAAAAAAGCAATTTGCACAGCTCCTGTTTTAGGGTGTCCTAGTTATGCTGAGGAATTCCTTTTGTTCTCACACACAGATGGCACTGTTATGACAGCAGTCCTTACACAGAGAACGACCTCAGTGTACAAGCCCCTTGAATATTACAGTGGGATTTTAGACCCAGTAATGAGAGGTCATTTTCTGTGCGAACAGTAATTGGCTGCCGCCACGTTCACCATAGAGAAAGCTGAAAGTATAGTGATGGGATGCTCCATGACGTTATTTGTAGAGCATGCATTATTTGCTATTTTAGAAAAACCAAAAGGAATGTTGACTTCTCAAAGGGCTTCTGCTTATGAAGAAGTCATATTGAATCCAGCGATCAAAATAATTTGATGCAGAGTAGAGACTCCTGCCATGTTTGTAGCTGAACCCACTGGCTGAGGATGAGCATGCGCATGACTGTTCGAACTATGAAAAGTTCTATGATGAAATCCTGAGAGTAAAAAAAAAATGCTTTGGCAAGTGGAAAAATTGTTTTTATTGATCGATCAAGACAATGGACAGATATAATAAAAAAAAAATAATAATAATAATTTGGCATTTATATAGCGCTACGAACCCTCAGGTATCTGAGCGCTGCTTATTATTACCCACGGTGTGTGGTGCTCATTTATCGACCTCGGAAGGATGAAACGCTGAGTTTGGCGCTGCCAGGATTCGAACCTGCGTTCGCAGGCTCTGCACTGATGTCAAAGCGAGCGCTCTACTCGCTGTGCCACTTGACCGGCTATATATACGATATACGTTTGTACCTGCAAGATCCTAAAAATGATCCCATTTTAAGGAGATTACTCACAGCAATAATCGAGCAAATCTTACAGCTACCCGAATATAGTGGGGAAAGTGCAAATGCCCTTATCCGTTGAAGACGCATATAGACTAGTCAGTGTTGTTTTCTATCATCTGATTGAAGAATATCTGCATCTTGTTGGGAGGTACACTGATGTGCACACTTTCCTAATTGACCCGAGAAACAATACAGCATTGAGAGAACTCTTGAGAGGTGTCGTAATACAGGTGAACGCTTACTGTGCGAGAACTCTGAGGTCAAATTGAAATATTCCCTCGAGGGACAGATTGAGAGGTTGCTGGTAAAACAGAACTTTTGTCTCATACTGAAATAATTTCATCATGTCATCTGGTCTAAAGCAGATTCGAGGCATTGATTGGGAGCTAGTATAGATCGGTGAACTTATTTAGACCTACTGAAATTGCTTTTTTTCATTGGTGGAAAGGCACCTGCATTTTACCTGATACAAACTGATACAAAGCGATCCGTGAGAACTTTGTCTTCGATCCACTAGGACGAATTGCTGAGCCAAATCAACAAATTTCCAGAAACATTATATAATGGCGATGTATTAAAGTTTACTTTTTTCCTTCCTTAGGAAATAAAATGAGTGGAGTAAACAGTAACATTATAATGCCAGATGCTGACAGATGCCCACGTTGTCCACAGTATCGATGCTGCAAGATATCCTACTTGTGTATAATATATGCTTGCCTTCTGTTCATATTAGTGTTACTTTCACTCACAGTACGCACATGAGTACTACATAGATGTACATGGGGCTAAGTGAATCTTCCTGAGCAGAAGGAAGGTTCAATCCTGGCAACTACTAGGCATTCAAGACCCTATGTAGTTATTCCTGTTCCAAAGAAAGATGATACCGTGCCTGAATCAGAGATAAAAGTTCTTAGCAATTAGTCGCATACATGAAGTATCATAAAGACTCTTTCTGGATATAAGACACAGGCTTTGCAAGACAAGCAGGAGAAAGAGGTGATAAAAAATTAACCTTCACAGATGTTACATGCAAGTACACCTGGTCCTATGACAAGTAACCCAAATATGATTCCTAGAAGAAAGACACACATGGAGATTTTGCGAGACATTTTCATACCTAAATGGTTTGCTGAGCAGATAAGACATTCTGAACTTTCTCCTATTCAGGGAACACTGATAGGTGTGCCTATGATTGATCCAGCTAGAAGAAGTTAGGCTAAAATACTTCATGAAATGATTATGGAAAGTCATATGAGAAGAATGAGACCTAAAAGAAGTACCATTGAAGATGATTCCGAGCTAGATGATTACTTGGACTGTACAGCTCACAGGGAAATAACATTTGGTATCAACATATGAAGCAAGTGGGAAGAAGAACTTTGAAAGAGGAATGGTTTGTGTGTGCACTCCTGCCTTACAGTATGGGAAAATCCAAGATCTTCATAGCTATTGAAATAGATGTCCAGACAGCACATTGGGCCTCATTACACGGTAGGCGGTGACCATGGCGCTATTAGCACCATGGTTGCTGCCGGTACCGTACCGAGTCCGCCATGGTGAATGGCGGAATTACCGCCACATTCCAAGGTATGTAGGGGCGGTAATTCCCCATTCACCATGGCACTTCCCCATTCCCATTTGAGCCCCCATAGGGCTCAATGGGAATCGGGAAGGCGGCAATTACGGTACCGCAAATTGCGGTACCGTAATTGCCTCCAAGCTCACTTTGCGGGCCCGTTCCTTAACGGCTGGTAAAACCAGCCTTTGAGGTCAGGTCCCGCAAAGGGACCTCATAGTAAGGTGGTAAGGGTTTACCGGTACCCTTACCGGTAACGGTAAACCCTTACCGCATTCCGTGTAATGAGGCCCATTGTCTTTCGCATGTAGCACTTTGTAAAACACAAGGCCATTTCATGGGGCGAGATGCCTACATGAAATGGGCAACTGAATGGACAGATCCATATGAAGATGACTATGTGCAAGATACAAAGACAAGAGACAGAGAACACAAAAACAATCATGTGATCAGATATGAGAAACCTGGAGTAAAAGGAGCTAAAATCAGATGGGAAGTGAACGAGAAGCTTGACAGACCAGGAACAACTGAGGAAAACATCAAGCACTGGAAGAACAGAGGCCAGATGCAGATCTGGGGATCTGTGTTGTCTCCAGGCGGATGGGAAGAAGGAATGGTTATTTGCAGAGCATGGACGGTGTATGATCCTTCTGAATCAACTATTTGGAATGTGCAGGTGCTATGCAAGCCCCTGTGGAAGAGCATTGCCAAATTACTGACATGGGTCGAAGACAGAGGAGGACCCTTGCAAATAATTCCGTTAGAAAAAGCAAAGTTGTGCTTCAGAAATAATGACACTAGAAAAGTCAGAGAGAATCACAACTGTGACAGAATCTTTGATGCACCAAAGATGAACATTGGTACTGCAGTGATCATGGATCATTATTGGGCACGTGGAGCCAGAGCTTATATCAGTTTGCCTGCAGACTGGGGAGGAATTTGCTCCATAGTAAATGTTCATGTTCCAGCATTGCTGATTCCAAAAAGTGATTTACACCTTGACAATTTACCGAAAGCAGATGCTCACCTGAGGAAGAGGAGATCTGTGGAGCTGATAAGAAGAATGAAGAGTGAGAACTATATCTCAGCAAAATGTATAGAAGCTTTTGATGCTATTCCATATGAGCACAGACTGTTCAGCCAGACTTCTTCTGTGTTCACGTTGATCTTTATGCCGAGTATCCAGGTTGGAGCAAACACCAAGTGGCTACAGATTACCAGATGGTTATTGCTACAGACGATCAACACAACTATAAAGGGATTCAATGCAATCAGAGAAGAGATGAGAGCCATACGACTGATGACTCTTCAGAACAGATATGTCTGGATATGATCACAGCTGTGGATGGAGGTGTTTGTGCAAAAATTGGAGAATCATGTTGCACATTTTATACCTTCTCATGATGACGAGAATGGAACCTTGACAGAGGCCATAGATATGTTGACGAAGCTCCATGGCCAGATGATAGACGAAGTTAAAGACATTGCTGATGATAGTTGGTTTGGATCACTCTTTTCTTGGATTTCACAATGCATGGCAGACATTTTCAAGTTCCTTTGAGCCCTGATAGGGATGATATTGCTTGGATTTTGTGTGATCAAGTTGATAATTTCACAGTGCAAGAAGACAGCAAAGAAAGCCATAGGGATGAAGTTCATGATCGATGTTGAGTCAGGATGGAAGCCCAAAGACCTGACAGATAAATAAATCAGAGACTTTGTGAAGGCCAGTATCCATGAACCTGAGGGGACTGAGTTCCTGTATCCAAAGAATCATAGGAAATATGTAGGAAGATGGATTTATTGTAGTCCAAGTGGACAGTGTCAGTTTATGACATGGAATAAAGATGAGCATGTGAAAACAGCAGGATGCCTGAAGGGAGTCATAAAGATATTGATTCTGAAGAAGTCTATATTCAGATCAGGATGTCTGGATATGAAGGATGATGTGAGAGTGGTCGATGAATTGCCCAGAGGGGGGAGTGTAGAGGAGGAGCCAAGTACCCCTACCTCAACCGTCTCGCCCATATTACCTATAGGTTGGAAGCCAGAGTATGTGACATACATGAAACAGTTGAATCGACAAAGGGTAGAGTATGGACTATGTGCAGTCCCAGTGAAAGTACTCACAGTAAAGAGACACCTGGAGGCAAGGTTCCCATTGAGAAAAGCATACCTGCATACAAGGAAATATGATGGTCGCTTGAATGAAATCCGGAAGAAGCAGAGCCGATAAATAACAAAGACGAATGGTAAAGTCACCAACTGTTATGCTCACCTGGTATCCTCGGGAGCACCACACGATACTGGATGGAGGTCTAAGCGCTATCCCGGACTCCTCTCTGCTTGGTTATGTGCTAGACATTGGGTAGCACCTTAGGTTTTTGTGCGTTGAACTCTCCGTCCTGCGTCTCTGTGCAGGGGTGCATGGTTGGTGCAGCCATTCCGTGGACCTAGTTGCTTCACTGGTCCGTGTGCCCTTATGTCGGGTCCAGACCGGCTGTGACTCCGACTCTGCTTGCTGTCTTCCAGGTGAGTTATAATGTCTTTATTCTGTCTCTTTCTTTCCCTCCGTTTTCTCTGTCTTCTCAGCGTCTTGCTCCACTAACAATGTCCCTTTTTGTTTTCACAGGGATGTTTGCGATCTTGGAGTTGCCACGCCGATGGCGAAGACCATAGTGAGTTATTGATGCACAGAGTGCTGCGCTGTTTATTGGTGTTAATTGCTAACCTGTGTTCTCTTCTCTGTACAGGTGGTGCTGATGTTCCGGAGTGATAAGCGATCAAAGCGCTGCTTGCCCAGGTAAGTGCTTTGTTAATGCTGGCCTTGTTCCTTCTCCCTTGCAGGTTGTGGTGAAACCCGGAGATGGGCGAGGTAAGAGAAACGCAGGGTGCTGCCAGGGCTCGCTGCTTGCCCAGATAAGAATTTTTATTAATGCTGTCCTTGTTTCTTTACCTTTGCAGGTTTTGACGAACTCCGGAGATGGGCGAGGTAAGCGAAGCGCAGGATGGATTCAAGGTGGTTACTTTAAAGGTAAGTGTTATTGCTTGCTAATGCTGTTCTTGTTCTTCCAGGTTATTAATGGAATCCAGATCTAGGTCTTCAGGATCGGGCCGCCGGAGAAGCAGGGCATATGAGCAGGAGCTGGATACGGTGAGCGTTACGCTGCAGGAGTGAAGAATAACTCGAAGCGTGTTCTGCTATTTGGGTGTGGTTTAAATAGCCCAAGTGAAGTAGTTCCAGGTCAAGTAGTTCCAGGCCCAACCACACCCAAAACACTAGACCGCATTGCTTGGTTCCAAAGAACTGAGCTGTGTAATAGGCCTCCATGTTGGATTAAGGTCCAAAACTGGTATTGCTTTATTCCTGATAATGAGCCTGGCACCAAAGGCGGCAGGACTGACTCCATGTATGTTTCTGATGGAGTTTTAAAGCCCTTGAGGCCAGTGTGAAGGGCTTTAGCCCCATTGCTGCCAGGAGGCTGTTATACCTGAGGGGGTCAGGGGCATGGATCGTGACAGCAACCTTCACCAGTATACGTTATGCGGAGCTGAACTGACGTACCTACAAGAGATGCAGAGCCCAGAGAATGCAGATATTCTATAAGGCATCAAGGAAGTATCAAAGTATCAAGGATAAGTGACATCTTGGGATCACGGTGAAGAAGCTTATGCAACAGAATTGATGAAGACATCAAGTTATTTTACACGTGTACAGATGCAAAAGAAACGCAAGCAAGCAAAGTAATTGTGAAGCTAGCCTTAAGCTTTATAGGGAATAGATTGCAGCAAGTGCCAATATATATATATGTTTAGGGATAAGTGAAGGATGGATTTTTCCACTACGCATTATCGCAGTGCTGGACTTTACCAAAAATCAGAGAGAAAGCCTCATTTTAAGTGTGTTGCAGTTGAAAAAGTAAATTGAATTACAAAGTGAATCTCAGCAAATAAAGCTGGAAGAGTCAAAGAAGCCAAGGTCTTATCAAACTGGAATGTACTGACATTGAATACAAAACGTGTGAAAGAACAAAACTCCTGATCAGCAGGCATGAACAAAACAAGGAAGATGTTAGAGGTCTATTAAATAGTATTTTAATACACTTGAAGCTTGATTTCATGGTCTTCAGTCATGTGGAAGGATGCAGTTGGACGAACGAGATGATCACACCTATGCATGAAGGCAGAGCGTGCCTCTACTCCCTAAATTTCACCGAACTAAGAACACTCTCAAGGACGAGCTTCAAAGCCTCATTGCCAATGGACTACTGAGGTGATGATGGATTGATATGCTAATTGGTGGGAAGCTAAAGTTAAAGCGACCTCACCAGAGCCTGCTTGCTGCTAGATGTAGGTGGAAGAGTACTGACGGAGGTTAGAGTGCCAACCAATTGTAGAGAACCACGTAATTAGGGGTCCTATAGTTGTGTAAACAATGGGACGTTGTATATTTAGTGAAATTCGTAGTGGTCATTTTTAGGGGAGGGCTTAGTTGCCCCACCTGATGTTAAGTAATCAATTACATATTCACACTTCTCTAAGCTAGTATGGATCGTACACTTAGATGTTCACTCAGAGCCAATCATTCACTTGTATAGGTTTTTTGTAGTTTTCCACATAGGATGATGTTGGTAACACATAGGTTAAATGTCAATGATGAAGTATATTTTGCATAAAGTCTTAGTTTTTACTAAAATGCATTGAGTAAGAGGATCAAGCGAGTTTGTTGATGTTCGTTATGCTCCCTGTTTTAGAAAATTGATATTAAAAGAGTCGTCCTATTGCTAACTGCCTGAGTCATTTCGATCATTGATGTATGAATAAAATCTGCAACTCAACTTAAAGTGTTGGTCGGTCCAGCACACCTGCATCAAAAAACTCTTTTTGACATCCACGCACAAAACTGTTAAATGTTTTTTAAGTGAACAAGTGCCGCTCCTTCGATTCAAGGGAAAAAATCCAAGACAAAAAAAGGGCTCGCCAGGGTGGAAGAAACAGCGCATCGGATGCCACCTAGAACCCAGAGGTCCTGGGTTCATTAGGCCATTCATTAGAAACCCCCACATATCGCCCGCATCCTGGCCTTCATCCAGCCCAAGAAGGACTGCAAAACCTTCATGCTTCCTCCTCCCAAACATAACCTTAATTTCCCAAATGTTTAACATTGCTTCTTTACACCGACTAACCATCTCAAAACCAATTCCTTCAAGCCTTGCCTCAACAACCAGATCTTTCCACTCCACAACAAAATCACTCTCAGCTTTATATGGCCCTATATCTTGGTTTCCAGAATCCCAGATGCGTCCAGCCAAAAGTGCATCTCTCTACTGCAGTCACAGAATGGAGGAAACCCCTGTTGCCCCTATCCCATTGCACTCTTCTACCATATCTAACCATTCAGGCCAGAGTCCATCCAGACATTATTGGAAAGGGTGCAGTGTAAGAGCTAAATCCAAGGAGACGTCCATTGTGAAGGAAACATTAACGCCAAGCATTTGCCCCGCCGCATCCTGTGTCCTATCCCGATTGGAGGACCCACCTCTGAAGAGATGCACACTTGTGTTTCATGCAGCCTGTTCATTTGTATTAAGGTATTGTAATGCTCACCAATCTTTCTTATCGCCAAACCTCTAGTAGTAAGAAGTAGTCGAGGGGACCCTTGTTCAAGGCCTGCGATAACTCCCAGCACTGCATTTCCCAAAGAGAGCCTCAGGCTGTTTTTAGATCCTAGGAGGGGGCCCAACCATTATGTTGAAATGGGCCCGCACATCTTCAGCCAGGCCTGATGGTATGTGAGACTGGCAATTATGGGAAAGTGGCACACCTGATGCACAAACATCACTCCAAAAAAGGTGACCGTAATAGCCTGACCTTTCGACACAAGCTTCAAAAATGATTTAGGACCCCCCGGTTTATTTGAACTCAACCTTCGTTGGAAGAAAATATTGGTGGGTGTATTTTTTCAGAGACCATCATAGGTGGTACTATATCCTTGACCTCGAGGCATTACTTGACCCAGTAATGCCACCGCTCGTCGGTGTTAATTGCATAAATATATGTAGCATCTGTGAACTTATGAAGGAGATTTGACAACCAAGGTAGCATTTTCAGAAAAGTGACTTCCTGGCAAATGAGTTATACGTGGCACATTTGAAAAGATGTCACTAATTCTCATGTCATGGCTAAGTATAGTTTTTGCATTTCTGATGGTGTTAGTACATCTCAGAATCCACCGCTGGTGTAGATGGAGTGTCCCACAGATATATGTAACATCAATATGCAAAGTTTGTTTGACCTTACAAGACTGATTCTGAAACATACATCTGGACACACTAATAGACATTAATTATTTTGGACTGCTATAGTTTGCTGTTTGGGTTGCCCATGAGGAGTATGGCCTTTGTTCAGTCAGGTTTCCTCAAAAAGCAAAGGATGTACATCTCCTAACTGTGCCTGTCTTAGCTTTATTATTGGGTTCACTCTTGGAGGGCAACACTATGCCCCATGGCTCCCACCCCCAACCAAACACTATGCCCTATGGCCCCCTCACTCCCAACCAAACACTATGCCCCATGGCCCCCTCACCCCAACCAAACACTATGCCCCATGGCTCCCACCCCCAACCAAACACTATGGCCCATGTCCCTCACCCCCCAAGAAAACACTATGCCCCCTGCCCCTCACCCCAACCAAACACTATGCCCCATGGCCCCCTCACCCCCAACTAAACACTATGCCCCATGGCTCCCACCCCCAACCAAACACTATACCCCATGTCCCTCACCCCCCAAGAAAACACTATGCCCCCTGCCCCTCACCCCCAACCAAACACTATGCCCCATGGCCCCCTCACCCCAACCAAACACTATGCCCCATGGGTCCCACCCCCAACCAAACACTGTGCCCCATGTCCCTCACCCCCAAGAAAACACTATGCCCCTGCCCCTCACCCCCAACCAAACACTATGCCCATGGCGCCCTCACCCCAACTAAACACTATGCCCCATGGCTCCCACACACATCCAAACACTATGTTCCATTGCTCCCTCAGGCCCCAACCAAATGCTATGCCCCATGGCTCCCTCATCACCCAACCAAACAATATGCCCCCTGGCTCCCACCCCCAACCAAACACTATACCCCATGGCCCCCTCATCCCCAAGCAAACACTATGCCCCATGGCCCCTCACCCCCAAGCAAACACTATGCCCCATGCCTCCCTCACCCCCAACCAAACACTATGCCCCATGGCCTCCTCACCACCAACCAAACTCTATGCCCCATGTCCCTCACCACCAACCAAACTCTATGCCCCATGTCCCTCACCCCAACCAAACACTATGCCCAATGGCCCCTCAACCCCCAACCAAACACTATGCCTCATAGCTCCCACCCCCAACCAAACACTATGTCCCATGGCCTCCTAACCCCAACCAAACACTATGCCCCGTGGCCCCCTCACCCCAACCAAACACTATGCCCCATTGGCTCCCCCTTGTCTGTAGGACACACTCTGAGCTACTTCTACATACGTAATATACTGATTAGAGCACAGAATGTGGCAGCAGATTGGTAAATACACAAAACTTTGAGAGACTAGAGGGAATATTTATCTGGACCACTTTAAGGCAACCCTCAGGAACTCAAAAGACTAAAACTACAACACTAATGCTTAAAGGGTCCCTTGCTTCTCCAGTACCTTATTCATCTGCTCAGTCATGTATGCAACATATATATATGATTACAACATACTCTTTCAAACAATTCTTTTATCAAAAATATCAATTTATTTTCATCTTTTCTAAGACTAATTATTGGATATTTACCAATACTTTAGGCACTATTATCCTAAGGAAAACATACACAACACTCTGTTACCGAGTACATTGGTTCACTGTTATTCAATTCATCAAGGGGACAGGTTTTTCAGTTAACAGTTTGCTGTACACAGTTTCCTATCCTAACAGGATAATCAATATTCCCAGAAACTTTCTATTCATTCATACTTCTGTCATCCATACATACAATCATTCAACAATCCACACTGCCCAACATGTTTCTTTCCTTTATTGTTTGTCACAAGTCTAGGAAATTCTTCAGGGGTTTATTTTGGTACTATAACAGTTTGTTATGTATTGACCATTATGGCCTTCTTGCACTCTTTGGACTTCTTGGTAAAGACTCTTATGTTCTACTCCCATCCATCTCATGTCTGGGCCAGAATTCCAAGAGGTTATCTGCGAAAAGCAAGTATATATAGATTGGTTTTATTACTTAGCCAACTTCACTGTAGTTATATTACTACATCAGGAGTATATGATTTACCAGTAAAGAGAACATTTAATTCTGTCTTCTTTCTTTCATTTGTCACTAACATGCACGACTTGGTGGAGGACGCCATCACAGGCACAAAACATTATTCTTTAAGGTGGTATACCATTTACATGACACCCTACCCTATCAACACTTGGCATTAATTCCCCTGTTCTTCGAGGGGCAATATTTACACGTTTTATTTGTCTATACCCATACTACTATAGAGGTACACTATTTACCTCCTAGCTCTGGTACGCAAGTTATTTGTTGTCTTCAGTCTTTATCCCAGATGCCTATCTCTGGAATCACCTTTATTCATGGCGCTTGTGCGCTATTTCTGTATTGCCTATTTCAACAAAAGAGTACATCTTTTAGACAATCCCAAGAGAATAGGTCATTCTTATCTTTATGTTTAATCTACACAAACATCTGTTTCCATATTTTAGGGATTTGTACCTTGGTTGTGTGATCCTATTCTCACGGTCCACCTCATTGGCGACACCCAGCTATTCCTGGATCCCCATAGATCCTTGCTTTGGGGTAAGGTTCTCCTTTTATTCTCTATTGCCAAAAGGAGAAGGAACACGATAATGCATATTAATTTTGCGTCATTAACTATAGATTCTAGAGTTACTCTCATCCCATTTTTTACTCATTACTTACTTGAAGGAAGCAAACTCGGCTACCCAGGATTCCCGAAGTATTCTTAGTCAACTTCTGGGTTCTAGATATAGCAAACACCTAATGGGGCAGACAGAAAAACATTTATCTTTCACATTTTTTCGCTCTATTCTTCAGCCCCCCTATGATGTATTTCTTTCTACTCTCATTGTTTTACTTACTTTCAACATGGGAGACAGGGCCACTCCATCCCACGGGTCACTGCCGGCATTCTCTCGCCTCTGTAGACGTCCGTTATTTCCTATTCCATCCGGAAGTCCTTGCCCACGTATCAGCTCGTTCCTCCTTCAGGCTTATTGCTGTTTCCGCTTCTTTTTAAACGTTTTGTTGCTGGGCGTGGCTCCACATAATTACTTCTGCGCTGTCGCGTCATCGTTCCTGAATTTTAGGTCCTTTTTTCATTTCTTCACCACGTTCCGTGTTTATCTAGCCTGTTTCTACAGACAGCACTCAGATAATGAGGCTCTTGTCTCATGGTCCCGCAACGTCCTACCTACCTACCTATTCGTCTGCCTATACATTATTTCTGTTTCCACATGCTCTATTCGAGAGTGGAGATGTAATAATTTGGTTACTATAGTGTTTTATCGTGAGGTACTTTAGAACTCGCCTTCCTCCATTGTTGAACATGTGGGATTCAAATTCATATTTACGTGTTTGGCAACGCACTCTAAATCTCTCAATACGTATTGTCGTTTGTCCACGCTAGAGTTAGATCATCCTTCTTATTTTACTGTTCTATTTTTGGCTCTTTTGGTCATTACGGATTACTCCATTGTTGAGTATGTGAAATTTCGAATGACCATTTCACATGTTTGGCAAAGGACTTTAAATCTCTGCTTTCTCAATTATCTAATCGGTGTGATACAAATTGGTAAATGCGACATTGTATGTAAAAGTGTGTGGCAGGCTTTATGATTGGTTGGCAACCCCATCCACCGTTGGACTTTCGGCTTGTTTAGCAGCACATGAGTGAAAACGAAACCTAGATACTCGAGATGCATCAAATCATTCCTTGTTTTCCCAATTAGTCCATTGTATGTCATCGACCATATCCTTCGTCAATGCCTTCTGTTTTTAGTTGACCCCCTAGTCTGCTCACTGTTCTGGAACATTTGAGGGAGTATGAGCAGACTGCTATCTCCATCTGGGCTTTTATTTGATAGCTCTTGTTTTCGACTTCTGAGTCACGTGTTAGGAGACCACGATTTTGTCCATTTCAGCCTCTCATTTATGACTATTTGATTTTATTAAACAGGGTTCTATTACCCTGTCTGGCCTTTAGAGACTTGCTCACTCCACTTCACATAAGCTTTTGCCTTTGTGGTTGTTCAACACTTGGCACTTGTGCAGATGTCCTTGTCTCTCGTAATCTTAGCTGAAATATGTCTTATGCACATGGTCTGTTCATTCAACTTCCTTTGTGCCTTGCACCCATCTCTTGAAATAGCCTCCTTGAGCCCAGGCCAAGGTACTCTCTTATTCTGCACAAAAAAACAGCTTCTTCATCAGTTCTTCAAGTTGCAATCCTAGGCTCGTCTTTTGGGGTAGCAGGGTTGATTCTTCCAATGGCTGTCCTAAACATTGTATATACAGCTATTTTTAGCAAGCTTCTATGTACCTTTTCACATTGCATTACATTGTATTCACAGTTATTGGTCAGCACGTTACTTTCTCTTCTTACATTCATGATTACTACGTCTTTAGGTACATGTTTCTCTTAGTGTTTCAATTACATGGTCAGTTTTCAGTATTTTAACATCGTTTCAGCATAGGTTCATACATCTTCATTATGACATCATTCTGTCATCATCAGACTTTAGTTTGTTCATATTACCCATAGCCACATTTTGGCATCTGGGTAGTGGACATCCTTCTGGTAGCATCCTTCTTCTGCCTCTACGTGAGGGTATATTCTGAATGGCTGCCTGAGTGCATATCGTCTCCCATACACTCAATGCGGTATCGGAATGTTGCATGGATTCATGCATGGGATCCTGATTGTAGATCTCCGTCTGATACTGAAATAGGACAGCAGTCAGTGTCGGGGACCAGAGGGGAGGCATCCACCGGCTCCTCTACAATATTTTTATGTTTCTGATAGTATTTGTACCTCTCAGATGCCTCTTTTAATGTGTTTTCACATTTTCTGTCCTAGGGCTACTTTGGTCTGATGCCCTGTTTCGAGTACAATTTTGAGTTCATCCCCACTAGAGCCTCAAAAATGCATTTCATGTTTCTTGAGTTTAAATTAGATGGCTGTGATGCCATCATGCTAGTGAGATCTCAAATTAATGTTTCCATAATCTAAGTGCTTCCGTCACTGAGAAGAACACACATTTCTCTTTACGTCAAATGTGAGGCGAAATGCGAAAAAGTTCAGTAAATGTTAGTAAAATGCACTAAATGGAAAAAAACACTGTTTTCAGGGGCACTAGAACACGCTGCATTGAATGTATATCTACGAATGTTAAATAACTGAACAGGAAAAAAATATTGAGCATCATATGCAGGGCTGTCACCAGGGCCTTTCAAATTTTTCAAATGAAACAGACCTTGAGCCTCAGGGGGGGCCTCAGCAACCGCTCCCATGTTGAATTTGTGCATACTTATAATACAGCAATAAATTACTTCATTTGCTGAAGACTTTCAAGTCGTCATGTGCGCTTCCCGATCGTCATGTGCGCTTTGCAGTGCTCGCTTACAAGCTTCATTTGCTGGAGACTTTCAGGCTGGAGGATGTGACCTGAAAAGCTTTAGCAAATGAAGCTTCTAACATGAGCACTGCAAAGCACACATTTAAAACAAAGAGATGCACCCATGGGTTAATATCCGCTGATTATCAGTAGACGGCAAGCCAGCAGAGAGCTGAAACACTAAATGCCCACTGAAAAGCTTTAAATCCTTCCTTCACAGCAAGGGACTGATGAGGAGGACAAAGTGCTAAAAGCAACCAAGATGATAACCAGTGGGTATTTTGTGTTTCAGCTCCCTGCTGACTGGCAGTCTTGTGTACTCGGCAGCTATTAACCACTGGGTGTATCTCGCTGTCTCTGTTATAATGTATGCTCCGCAAGGGCGCCCCAGACTGTTTTCAGCTCCAAGGAGGTGCCCCCAACCATTATATTGAAATGGGCCTCTGCACATCTTCAGCCAGGCCTGATCATATATGAGACTGGCTATTATGGGATAGCGGCACATGTGGTGCACAAACATCACTTGGAAACCAAAGGTGACCCTAACAGCCTGACCTTTTCACTCAAGCCCAAAAAAGTGTTTTATAAACAAATGATTGAGGACACCCCGATTTATTTGTTCTCAACTTTCTTTGGAAAAAAATATTGGTGGGTGCATTTTCTCAGAGTCCATCATATGTGATACCTTCTCCCCAAGAGTTGGCTTTGTCGAGCCTATAACTCAACCTCGGGGCATTACTTGACCCAGTAATGCCCCCCCCCGCCCATCAGTGTAAATTCCATAAATATATGTAGCATCTGTAAACCTATGAAGGAGCTTTGATACCAAGGTAGCTTTTTCAGAAAAGTGACTTCCTGGAAAATGGGTCATACGTGGCACATTTGCCGAGATGCCACTAATTCTCATATCAAGGCTAAATATACTTTTTGTGTTTCTGATGGTGTTAGTACATCTCAGAATCCACCGGTGGTGTAGATGGAGTGTCCCGCATATGTATGTAACCTCAATATGCTACGTTGTTTTGTAAACTTGAAAATTCCAGTGTGAGACGTTATTGCTCATTTGATTTTTGAAGATTGATTCTGAAACCTCCATCTGGACACACTCGTAGACATTAATTGGGCCTATTTAAACCAAAAATGAGCAGCATAGCTAATGTATTTAGCAACTGTGAACTTAGGAAGGAGATCTGGCAAGCATGGTAGCTTTCTGAAAAAAGTGACATCTTGGCAAATGGGTCATACGTGGCACATTTGCCAAGATGTCACTAAGTCTCATGTCAAGGCTAAATGTAGTTTTTGTGTTTCTGATGGTGTTTGTACATCTCAGAACCCACCAGTAGTGTAGATGGGGGTTCCTGCATATGTAATTAGCCGTTTTCACATTTTCTCTCCTAGGGCTACTTTGGTCTGATGCCCTGTTTTGGGTAAAGTTTTCAGTTCATCCCCCTTGCAGCCTCAAAAATGTATTGCATATTTGTTTGTTTGTTTGTTTGTTTGTTTATTCACTTATTACGCGCTCCAGACCCGGAGGTAATAGGGCACAACAATATGAAGATGCAAGGCTTACATAGTTATACAATATACAGAAATACGCAATATAGTAGGAATTACAGTAGATACAGAGCACAGTTCAATGTGCGGATATATTTCTTGAATTTAAATTAGATGGATGTGATACCATGGTGCTAGTGAGCTCCCAAATGAATTTTCGCAATCTAAGTGCTTCCTTCACTGAGAAAAACACACATTTCCCTCTACTTCAGATGTGATACGAAGTGCGAAAAAATACAAAAATGTTAGTAAAATGCACTAAATGGAAAAAAAGACTGTATTCAGGGGCATTTGAACAAGCTGCATTGAATGTATATCTACAAATGTTAAAAAAGTGAACAGGAAAAAAGAATAGAGCATCTTATGCAGGGCCGGCGCCAGGACCTTTCAACATTTTCAAATGAAAGTGGCCTCGAGCCTCAGGGGTTCCTCTGCAATTGCTCCCATGTTGCAAATATGCATGCTTATAATATAGCAATAGATTACTTAATTTGCTGGAGATTTGCAGGTCATCACATGTGCTTTGCAGCACTCGCTTACAAGCTTCATTTCCTGGAGACTTTCAGTCCGTCGCTCAGTGGTGGTGACCTGTCGGGCCGGTGATGGTCCGTGGCATAAGGTTAGCTGAAACCACAATTTGGCACTAAACCCTGTATGCCTGTACCAACGAGATTATAAAAGGCACTCCAATTCTTCAACGACTTTTCCAAACACAAGAGTGTGACTTTAAGGACCCCATTGGAGACTGCAATACTGTGACTCCAGACAGTACTCACGGGCAGCTTACTAACACCAAGAGATGGTGTGGCCAGGATCGTTTTTCTTGTACTTCTAACAAGATAACATGGACACTATCTCTCAGAATTGTCTGTCAAGAATAATTGGAAAAGACCTCTCACTTTAACGACAGCCAGACAGTTATTACTTGAAGCTAGGTTGGGAGTGCTCCTTGCCCCAACCCCTACACACAAACAACTCCTTTTCCTCTGAAGAAGTTCCTCCCAATAATCTATAGGACTATAGGAACGAAACATGTTGGGCTTTAGACAGATACTAATGCGAAGTATTTGCTTTATAGATGCACTTTTAGGTATTCTTTGACCAAGGCATCTGAATTAGAGACACCCAACAAAGAAGGTCTCTATCTCTATACTTTGTGTGGTTTCTTTGTTTGTTGTATTGTAATTGAAAGAGTGAACTAGACTTATTTCAAAAAAGATAAAACAGCCTACAATTTTGTATGTACAATTGGAGCCATGTATGATGTTTGTACCTTGCCCTTTTGTAGCCAGATGGCTAATAGCACTTAGCACTTTGTGTTGTAAACACTAGTCATTTTGTCAGCACGTATACTAGATTTTACATGTTAGTTCTACTAAGTTGATTTTAATACTTGCATGTTTTTTTATTAAAATTTCTATGTGAATCGTATTCCCTAATGAGGCCAGGTTGTATTTTCCTTAGGCTTCGTTTTTTGTACTGTCTTTTAATTATCCCTGAGTGTGTTCTCTTTAGTGATTTAGTAAAACGTATGCTCACAGCCACATTAGGCGCGGGAGCCCCAATTTTGCTTTTTGGTGACCTGAAAGGCTCCAGCAAATGACGCTTTTAACATGAGCACTGCAAAGCACATATTTAAAACAAATAGATGCACCCATGGGTTAATATCCACCGATTATCAGTAGACAGCAGGCCAGCAGGGAGCGGAAACAGTAAATGCCCACTGAAAAACTATAAATTCTTCTTTCACAGCAAGGGACTAAGGAGGAGGAACTGGTGCTAAAAGGAACCAAGATGAAATCAGTGGGTATTTAGTGTTTGAGCTCCCTGCTCTCGTGATAATCAGTGGCTGTTGACCACTGGGTGTATTTCTTTGTCTCTGTTATAATGTATGCATCCCAAGAGTGCACCAGACTGTTTTCGGCTCCAAGGAGGGGCCCGCAACCATTATGTTGAAATGGGCCCCTGCACATCTTCAGCCAGGCCTGATCGTATGTGAGACTGCTGTGAAGGGTCAGTAATGCGAGGCAGACAACTGCTTGTAGTTTTCTCAAAGTACGACATTTTACTAAAGTAAATGTTTTCAAATAAAGCCTTGCTTGCCCGACTCTGCCGAGATATTCCTTACCTAGTCTATAGACTAAGGGAACAATATCTAGCATGGGTAAACTGGCCCTCACTCTAAACAACAAAACATACAAAGGAAATTATATATCAACACAAGGCAATAATCCATATTAAACAATATTTGAATGGTCTTCACCTGCCCTGGGCAAGATCCCTTCCCTGGCTTAAAAGTCGACTTCAAAATGTTCAAAGGAAAATAAAAGTCTCGAATCAGTTCTTGTCAACTCCACATCACAGTAAAAATTCATTAAACTAAAATCCACTAATACACTTCGTTGTTCATGGATGAAAAGATCCCCTTCCATTTTCCAGCAAAGAAAAGTTCTGTGGGATGCCTTCTTGGTCTTTGTCTTGTCTGAAGGTTTGTCTTTGAAGAGATAGGGCAGCCCCTGGCCCGCCGCCTCTGTGACCCTTTGTTTGTATTAACAAAAAGGATAAAGCGGCAGACAAGTGGGACTTGTCCAAAATATAGAGGGAAAAGCTGATAGGCATACCAACTCTCTGTGCTGAAGATAGCCTTTTGCTGCAGTGAGAACTACTCTGCTTACAGAATAGCAGGAGCACCTGAAATGAATGCCCAGAGGAGCGAGGACAACAAAGTAGGAGTGCTGCGTCCAGGAAGGAAGTACGCTCAGAATGGAGGCAAAAAGGAAAGCAAAGGATTGTAAACAAAGACAGACAAGAGGAATAAAGGAGCGCGGTAATAGATAGAAGAAAGAAACAGCGTCTCACCCAAGGATCCAAGCGACAAAGGTTGCAATGCGCTGAGTGTTGGCGGCTCTCTGGTAAATGAATGAAGCGCAGTGTTGGGGAACGCCATGTTGGAAATAGACTAGACTGCTACTTTCGGTCACGGGAAACCTAATAGATTACACAACTTCCTTTTCGTCATCAGTGCCACAGTTACCAGCGGGTCACTGTGACAGAAAATAGCACCAGTGGTAATCCTGGTTTTGATGATAAATTGGGCCTCATTACGAGTCCGGCGGTAACCGTGCCTGAAATTCCAGCAGGTTACCGCCGGACTCGTATTACCATTCCGCCTCCGTGATTGCTGGAATTACCAGGGCCTTACGACCCCGGTAACATGAGAATTCCAGAGGCGGAATTTGGTAAATCCCCATTCCCATTCTGTCCCATAGGACTCAATGGGAATGGGGCAGTGGAAACACCGGCACCATCTTATGATGGTGCCGGTGTTTCCACATCTGTCTTCAGGCGAGTGTTAATAAACCCGCCAGGGCAGACCTGGCAGGAATGACACCTCCGCCTGCAGGACTCGAGATCACCCGGTATGGAAATAACGGTGGCGGCGGATTTACCGCCACTGTTATTTCCATACCGGGTGACTCATAATGAGGCCCAAATTGTCTCTTCTTAAAGATAATTTGTCACAGTTCAAAAGAAGGTGCAATATTTTCTCAATGAAAATAATACACAGTTCTTTCAAAACTCTTCAATTACAACTTTACATTTGGTTAGAACTTCTTCAGTACATTTGGTTTATTTGTCAGGATGCTTCCCTTTGGCTTCTGCTTCCCTTTCAACAATCACTCTTCTTCTGTTGTCACTATGAGAAAAGTCACCTTTGTCCCACAGTACTTTGCTACTTCAAACCACTTCAATGTGACATCTGCTGACAATTTGGTATATCAGCACTGTTCCAGTACTACTACCACTGCTTCGTACTTTTCAGTTATTAGGAAATATCTGACAATACACTTTGACTTCTTCAGCTCGGCAAGGCACTCTTCCTTTTAATGACTTTCTTAAAAGGGGCAGCCTCTTTGCCTCTTGCGTCTGTGTGACTGCCACTAAAGCAACCGGCTTCTGTCCAAAAGACATACTTCTCTCTATCTTCAGTAGTCTTTAGCACCACATGTTGTAACTTACTTCTGCATGTTCTTCCCAAGCATTTAACTTCTCTTCCTCAGCTTTACTCACACCTCTTCTGCCCAGGTAGTTAGCAAGAAGCTGCAGTGCCACTCTTTCAGCTTCAAGTAACAATGCCACACTTGTGTCTGAGGCCACTTGACTATTGACAGATTCACAGTGCAGTTGGATAGCTCTTTATCTCTTGCAAAACTGGCTTCACTACGAAAAGGGGTTGCCTCTTGGCTTGGTAATGCTTGTTGTTCTCAGTATTTTTGACTCTTTACTTCTTGAAATTAAAAAGAATGTCAATTCTGGATACAGTATCTGAATCAGTCCTTTGAGTGAAAACACAATTGGGCACACACCACCACTCTTTAAGGTAGATTTTCAAGTTTAAATTTGTGAATGGAATTATGTTCCTGTGTAATGTTAAAGGATGCAACTGTGACTTTGTCCGGGAAACACAATTGGGCACACGTGACCTTCCTTTGATTTAGGTTTCACTTTGGCTTACTTGTAACTGGTATAACGTCAATGTTAGGTATTTGGGAATGGTTTAGCAAGCGTTACTTCGTTTCAGTTAAGGACATGCGACCACTCAGTCTGTCAGAAAAGAGTTCAACAAGTATGTCGAACAACTTTTACTTGCTTTAAACACTACGCAAGTTATTTAGGAGCTTGCTACGGTTACTGGCAAGGCTCGTGATGTGTATCTGAACGCTGTGCTTCACTCTTCAGCTTCATGGACACTGCAATTGCGGGTTATTCTGCTTCCCCGACTTCCTCAACCACTGCTACTACTTCTGGCTCACTTTGGACCCACAGCCTTCTCCAACACGGGTGTCTCTGACCCGGCCACTTCAATTGGGAGTTCCCTTTCCTCACGAGACCCTTGGCTTGCCTTCTGCTTCTGGCTTTAGACTCCTGCACAGTAACAGCTCTGCAATCACACCAACTCAGCTCACATGGGGAAAACATTGCTTCCAGCACGTCTTCCGATGCGCAGTCTCTGCAATTCAGGTTTTGGGAGAACAGGACCCTCTCAGAACTTGCAAGTGAAATCTGCTGTCTACACTTTGCGGCATCCCTTCTGTGCTCCCACTTCCTCATCACTTGCCAGCCTCGCGATTCTCCTCTGCTACTACCACTGCCAACCTTCCAACTTCTGTTCCAGCTCCTTCTACTGCTGATTTCCTGCTGGGGCCTTTTATGCCTCACAGGTTTAACAATAGGCTTCAAGTGCAGGCTGTTAGCCTTAATTGCCTGACTACTACAATGGCTACTAGGCTTAATTGCCTGGCTACTACATCTACTTGCCTCGTCATCCCTTTTCCTCGTCTCAGTACCTCTAGGATTCTGGACCATGTAGTTTTTTCCACAAAGCTAGGTTTTTTAACTACTACAGTCTGGAAAAGAGCCATCAAAATGGTGGTGTTACAGGGCAAGTTAAATAAGGGGTTATCCCAGTCTTCCTGGTATGTCCACCCCATGTAATCCTCCCGCAGTACTCCACCCCCAGGGTCGGGATCAGGAAAAGTCTGCCTTTTCCTGGCCATATGAGGAGGGTCCCATACCAGGTTCCTAGGGACAATCATCTCGGATTCTTCACACTGCCCATTACGGGAAAGAGGCTCGTGTGATGCACAAACATCACTCGGAAACAAAAGGTGCCTCCCAAAAAGCCTGACCTTCGAGTCAAGGCCAGAACAAAAGGTGTGTTTTTGTGGTTTTTGTATGTTTTGCTTGTGCCCTAAATGAGATTTTGTTGATGATAGTTGGAAAACCGTAAACACATACTGGCCCTAAGCCTAACATGATTCTCAGCAAAACAAATAAGTCTGGTTAAAAAATCATGTGAATGTTTCAATATTTTCAACGGAAAAAAAGTTGGCAGTAAATTCAAACATTTGACGATTTATTAAAGAAATGTCTTGTTTAAAAGCCCTAGACCTTAGGCCAGAGAAACAAAAAATATTTCATGAATTTCTGCTTTATTCACTAATCTATAGGAGATCCACACTATATAATGAGGGCTGATAATGTCTGCAATAATATATATTTCTGGGATTGTTTCTGAGGCACAATTTAAATACTCACATTTGAAGGAACATTAAGCTGAAAAGATTATCCAGATAGCATGTAAACTTCGACTCAAACCCCCAAAAACTTTTTAAAAAGAGTTTTAGGACACCCACATTTATTTCAACTCACCTTTCTTTGGAGAAAATATTGGTGGGTGCATTTTTTCAGAGGCTATCACTGTGATACTTGCTCCCCAAGATTTTGCTTTGTCGGGCGTGAAACTCAGCCTCTGGGCATTACTTGACCCAGTAATGCCCCGCCCGTCAGTGTTTATTTCTTAAATATATGTAGCATTTGTGAACTTATGAAGGAGATTTGGCACCCGACGTTGCTTTATCAAAAAAGTGACATCTTGGCAAATGGGTACATGTGTTAAAATCGCTGCAAAAATGGCTGTGAACACAAAATATTGCGGCAAAAAGGCTGTGGTTTTTCCACTGCAATCCATGTAAAGGATGCGGGAGACACCCCCGCAGCCCCCAGACCCATTATACCATTTAAGGGGAGCAGGAGACACCCCCGCAACCGCTGGTCCCCTTAAATGGTGTAATGGGGTACACCTTTAACGGGTCAAACCACAGCATTTTTGCCGCAACTTTTTATTCAGGCGATATTTTTGCAGCGATTTTATCACTCCATACCATCATTCTTATGTCATGGCTAAATATCGTTTCTGTGTTTCTGATGACGTTTGAACTTCTCAGAACCCACCAGCCATGCAGATGGAGTGTCCTGCATATGTAGGTTGCCATTTTTAATTTGTTTTCATGGTTTCTGTCCCAAGACTACTTTGGTCCGATGCCCTTTGTCAGGTTAACATTTTGAGTTCATCCCCTGTGGGGGGTCTCAAAAATGCATTACGTGTATCTTGCATTTAAATTATATGGCTGCAATCCCATGGCACTAGTGAGCTCCCAAACGAATTTTCAGCAATCTGAATGCTTGCTGCACTGTGAAAAACACACATTTCTCTCTACGCCATATAGGATGCGAAGTGTGATAAAGTAAAAAAAAAAATGAAATGCACTAAATGGAAAAAAGAACTGTATACAGGTGCATGAAAACAAGTGGCATCGAATGTATAGCAAACAATGTTAAAAAACTAAACAGGAAAAAAGAATCAAGCATCATATGCAGGGCCGGCATCTAGGACTTTCAACTTTTTCAAATGAAAGGGGTCTCGAGCACCACTGGATGTCTGTCCATCTGCTCCCATGTTGCTACTTTGCACGCTTATAATACAACAATAGATTACTTTGTTTTCTGAAGACTTTCAGGTCGCCACGTGCGCTTTGCAGCGCTTGCTTCCAAAGCTTCATTTGCTGGTGCCCCTCAGGCCATCACTTGGAAGTGGCGACCTGAAAGGCTTTAGCAAATGAAGCTTTTAATGTGAGTCCTGCAAAGCACACATTTAAAACAAAGAAATTCACCCGTGGGTTAATATCCACCAATTATCACTAGATGGCCAGCCAGCAGGAAGCTGAAACACTAAATGCCCACGGAAAAGCTATAAATCCGTCTTTGACAGCAAGGGACTAATGAGGAGGAACCGGTGCTAAAACGAACTCAGGTGATAATCAGTAGGTATTTAGTGTTTCAGCTCCCTGCTAGCTGGCAGTCTTGTGATAATCGGTGTCTATTAACCACTGGGTCTCTGTTATAATGTATGCACTGCAAGGACGCCTTACACTGTTTTTGGCTCCAAGGAGGGGCTCCCAACCATTATGTTGAAATGGGTGCCGGCACATCTTCAGCCAGACCTGATTGTATGTGAAACTGCCCATTTTGGGAAAATGGCAATTGTGATGCACAAACATCACTCAGAAACCATGTGTGAGACATTGCAGCACATGGGCAAGAAAAGGGTGGCTCCGAGGACGCATGGACTGACTGTGAGGAGCTTGGGCACACATCTGCAGCTTGCTTGGACATGAACAGTTTGAGCGTCTGTGAACGTGTTTTAAAAGGAGGTGTTTGGGACACATAACATACAGTGAAAGCCCTTGTGACACTTGGCGTAGCAAAGATTGTCTAACAAGTGGGGCCTGAAGCTAATGTAGTTCGGCCCACCGCCGCGACATTAACATCTGTAAAAGCCCACACGGAGCGGCTGAGTAGGCATTTACAGTTTTGGGTGGGCTGTGCCCACTCAGTCCCTACCTATCCTGTCTATGCCTGGAAGCCATGCTTGGGCACCTGCCCACACAGTGTGAGGAGCTCAAGGACATGATCTCGAACATTAGCCGGCATCGCCTCTAGACGTAATCGTGAACATTAGCCGCCGTCACCTCTAGATGAAAGCATGGACATTAGCCGGCGTCACATCTAGACGTAATCGTGAACATTAGCCGCCGTCACCTCTAGACAAAAGCGTGGACATTAGCCGGCGTCGCCTCTAGACGTAATCGTGAACATTAGCCGGCGTCGCCTCTAGACGTAATCGTGAACATTAGCCGCCGTCACCTCTAGACGAAAGCGTGGACATTAGCCGGCGTCGCATCTAGAAGGGGCTGTGAAGAGCATCATGTGCCACCCTAAGATGGAATTGTGATTATTGCATATGCCACACTTAATTGTGATCATTACCACGTGATCATTACACACTTAGATAGAATTGTGAATGTTAGCATGTGCCACACCTAGACGTAATCTTGAACATTAGCCGGTGTCACATCTAGACGTAATCGTAAACACTAGATGGCGTCGCACCTAGATAGGTTTAAAATGTCAGCATGTGCCACACTTACATAGAATTGTGATTGTTAGAATTTGCCCAATTAACCAATCCACTAACGATTTCACCCCTCTGCATATATCTCTTAAACTATAACCAAACACAACCACAAACCTATAACACAACAACCCGCACAAACTTCACTACACTGCAAAAACAAAGCAAACCACACATAGACTCGCACAACAGCACACAACGACTACCGATCAGAAAACACCCCAGGCCTAGTCAACGGAATTCCGGGTTGAGGCTGCCAACAGCACAACACTGCTCTCTTGCACTTTTCCAGCTTACCGCCACTAACTCAACCCCCTCCCTTTTTTCAGAGCAGCCAGAGCGCCATGGGACCACTCTGGTGGTGTTAGTGCGTGGTACAAATATCCTTTAACATTAACATGAAGATCAAGTTTGAAACGATAGGCGCACGTGACAAATGATGAGGAGCTTGGGATACAAGACCATAACTCACTCAGCTATCTGGCCTGACTTGGATGTCTGCCTCACTCCTTGTATTTATTTATGAAAAGTAATGCCTTGGTGAGTAGCTCATGAGTTAAAAGCTTGCCTCTGACAGGGGGCAGGCAGTCAGCAAGCGCAAATTCCAGGCGGGGCTAACTAAATCCTCCATCCTTCCCGGAACAATAAATCGAGTTCCATTACATTGGTAATACTAGCGCCTGCGATTACAGTGCTTAGAAGCGTGTGCTATATAAGAACACATTCTACTATCGTCAATACAACTCCAGAATGCTGCCACTCATCGTCACCCAAGTTTCCAACTTCTTTAATACATTCTCCTAATAGAATACAGGTCCCCACTTGTGGCTGAAGAGAGTTTGTTTACAGCGGAACAGGACTTCCCTAATCCTACCCGTCATTGCAGGCTATCTGAAAGGAGCAGAGAATGGCCAAACTTCAGTGACCACTCTATGATTGACAAGTCCCTACAGAACATTTGGAAATGCCATACTTCGATTGACCATTAGATGTCCCCATTGCACTATTGTTTATTTTTATTTCCTTCGGTCATCTGAAGTGACTGCTGAAGTCATTCAAACATAGTACTTAGAATTGAGTATTTGATCCTAAATAACATCTTCAAGAAATTGAGTTGCTTCTAAAAGTCATTCCAAGCAAAAGTCTGTTGCTTGGAATGAATTCACCTTGCCATTTTACCTACAGCTCTTTGCTTTTTGTCTACTAGTCACCACTGTAGCGGTCTGAGGCTTGACCAGAAAGTAAAGTAGCCTGCCCACACCAGGGGCAACACGAGTTTGGTTTGCGAGTAACTAGAAAATGGCATCAGAAGACGGGAGAGGGGAAAGCAGTGAGGAAGGATACACGCAAATGAAAGATTAGAACAGGTAACGAAGGGAATGAGGGTATGGGATGGATTTTGTGACAGTTTGCATGCTTATGTACTCGGTGTGGAACTATACAAACCTGGCGCTCATCAGAAGAGAAAAAAACATGGTCAGCATGCCTGCGAAAAAGCGTATGCCCAGGGGGGCAGGTCCTCGTAATGATCGGGCAGTACTGAAATGAGTCGGCGACTCGTTCCATAATGGCCTTGACATGTGTTCCAGTGCACCCTTGGAGGGTGGAGGCTTGTCTGTCACGTGTTACCGTAACCCGACAGTTCCCAGAGGTATAACGCCCATGTGCCGATGTACCTCTGATGAACCAGGACTGCAACTCGCGTCTCCAAGAACTCAACACTACCCTCACAAACCAAATGAACCACCATGCCCCAGTAAAACAGCGCACCCTCAAGCCTAAGCCTTCAGCACCCTGGTACACTCAAGAACTCAACATCAACAAACCATAAGAAAACAAGAAAAGAATTGGCAAAAATCCTGCAGCGCATCCCACCTCGCACTGCTCAGGGAACTCAGTGTGACCGGCAGGTGATTGATCAACACTGCCAAGGCCAACTACTATCAAAACACCATAGCCAAGGCCAACACCGAAATCAGAGCCCCCTTGCACGCCATCAACCCTCTGCCTGACCCGCCCGTAGCACACTTCATCGAAAAATACACCACCAACCACTCTTTCTTCATCAACAAGATCAACATGATCTGCCAACACATAGACACCAACGCCACAAATGACATCACTCCACACATGCCATCTTGCAAAACCACAACTACTCGGAAAACTTTCAAGACACTAACTATGGAAGACCTCACTACCACCTAAGCATCCCTGAAGGCCACATCATGTTCAGATTACTTCCTCCCTGCCTCCTTACTCAACGCTGAAGCACTCCTCCCACCCCTGAAAATCATCTACAGCTCCCTAACTCAAGGCACCTTACCTTCGACCCTCAAGACCAGACAAATCCTCCCACTTCTCAAGAACCTAACACTGCACCTTTATGATCTCAGCAACTACGGCCCCATTACCCCTCTTCCCTTTCTAGGTAAGATCCTTGAGAAAGAAGTAGCCATGAAACTCCTGCAACACATCGAGGCCAATACCCTCCTTCAGTCCTACCAATCTCATTTCAGACACAGATGCAGCACAGAAACGGCTCCCATCAAGGTGATCAACGATGCTCTTAAAATCCTCAGTGATGGCCATCCTTGCCTCCAGGTTCTCTTTGAACTCTCAGCAATATTTAACACAGTAGACCACCAGACACTCACTGACATTGCCCCATTGGGATCAGCAAGATCATCCTCAGCTGGTTCAAATCCTACCTTGCGAATCTCCAACAGTTCATACACATGGATTCTTCCAAATCACTAACTCTACCCATCACCTGTGGAGACCCGCAAGGATCCTTCCTGTCCTCTCTGATCTTCATTCTTTAGGCTGAACCGCACGGAACCCTCCTCACTCCACACAACATCCACATCCACCAGTATTCAGATGACACGCAGATCTACCTCAAGATATCCTCCATCAAAGACATCCACAGGCTCAAGGCCTCACTCACATTGATCCAGTCCTCGATGTCCAGTGCTTACTGAAGCTTAACCACTCCAGGACGGAAATCCCACTGCTGACCAACAACACTGAACACCCTGACATCCAGACCTGACTCTCTGCTATGAACCTTGAGGAATTCACACCGCAGCTGACCACATTCGCCAAGTCCCTGGGGTTCGATATCGCTGTCCAATAACACTGAACACCCTGACATCCAGACCAGGCTCTCTGCTATGAACTACTGCTATCATACACCCTGTGCCATGTTCCCTGGGTTCAATACAGACAGCCGCTGCACGCTCAAACATCACATAGCAAGGAAGACTTGAGCAGATAACGCACACAGTATATGATAAGTACTACATTATAAAAGCAGTGATGTCTTTGAGAACACAGCTCACCCAAATACTGTAATCTGGATCCACTATCACTGAGAAGCACACGACATACATTGACAAGTGGGGTGTGGGAGCACGACAGTCTAATAAAACACAAAGTACAAAGTCCCTAGTGCCTGCACAACACGTAACCCTAAAGACACAACACTATCTTGGTAAATACATAGTCCCTATAAGTGGCGGTAAGCACACAACCCATATAGACAAGGGGTGGGAAGAAAAGGGAACCAGGACATTTTAACACACAGGACAATAGTCACACAGACCCTCGAGGCCTTAACAATCCACATAAATAATGGCCCTCCAGGGCTTGGTTTTTGAGAAATACAAATACTCACATCACAGTAAAAAAGAGTGTTGAGTTTGGAAAACAATTTTGAAACACTGCTAGTGCCTGAGGCGTCCAGAAATCCAGATACATATTCGACACAGTTACCTCTGGCCTTATTGAATAAACATAGACACAATGTGAGTAAGTGTTCACGTTTAGTTGAGAGATTTGCTTTCAAAATACATTAAAAATCGCAGCTAAGCAATACAAAGCTGGTTCTTGGCTTAGAACTCCCTGAACCATTACCGCGTTGAGCAACAATGTTCATGGTCAGGTAAGTACAACCCAAGTGTCAGAACACCATCTTCTCCTGCTAGTTCCCGCTTACCAGGCGGACTCTCGAGAGTCAAATTAACTAGGAACAGCAGAAATCGCTTCCATTCCTTGACAGGTTTGTTTCAAAGGCATTGGAGGTTGCCATGGCGACTTGGGCCGCGAGTACGTCTGCAGTCACGTGTTGCTCCGGCTTCCCGGTCACGTGACTCTCGCGTTGTGGCCACGCATATTTAAGTCCGCCCCGCTTGCCGTTTCGGTGCTTCTGATTGTTTTCCTCGGAATTCTACAGTGGCGCTTGTTATCTGGATCTTCTCATTTCTCGACCTATTGCCTGTCTATTGGAATTGATTTTGTCTTGCCCACGGTACTTCTGATCTTGCTACTTCTCGACCTCGTGCCTGTCCATTGGATTCCTCTTGTCTTGTCCATGGTACTGCTTCGACCCGGACTTCTTTTGACTTCGATTCTTGTCTCTTGTTTAATTTTGTCTACTTACTTGGTTTTGAACCGAACACTTGGATTGTTTACTACATCACTCAGAAGAAGGATCTCTCCCCTTAGGCGTACGCGTGCCGGCGGGAATAGGAATAGTGCTGGACTAGAGACTGCCTTAGCACTTTTGGGACATCGCTGAACTTCCTAGGCGTACTCGTGCCGGCGGGAATAGGGTTGCACCGGACTCAAGAAATCATCAGCATCTGTGAGACTGTGTTCTTCTCGGACATTCCTTTTGGAGCCGTTTGGAGCTTAGCATCTCTTCCTCGTTGCAGTCCTTCATACGGATATACAAGTAAGAAATTCATTTAGTGTTCATATTTAGTTATTGGCTCTTACGTTTTCTTTTTCTTATGTACGTTCTTGTATCATTACAGAAAACTGTTTAGTTCCATTCTACTGTCGTTCCTGTCGGATTTGTACTGCATCTTATCCCTACTGACGACTAGAGAGCTATCAGTGTGTCCTGTAATAATTGCCACATATCTGGAAGAAACTTGCAGTCACCGGAGTTCCAGAGTGTCCCTGTTCCTTCTTCAAACATCTTTCAACCAATTGAGCGCTCAGACTGTTTTTATGCACAACTGAGTGTTACATTGGTGGGAAGAACATATTACTGCACTACGGGTTCAACAGCTCCTCTTCGATCACCAGGCGCTTTATCCTGTTAAGGTTCACTATTCTGACAGAATCAGAAGCCTTAAAATGGACACAGTCACTGATCCTTTGGCTACTTTGGTTCAATTAGTGGCTGATTTACGTGCTGACATGCAAACTGCCCATGATGCTACCCATCGCCGTATTGATGATATTCAAGCGGGATTAAGGGTTAGCACCATTGAACCTCCATCAATCGCAGTGGCTTCCGGGTCTGGTACGCCGGTGCTCAGGCCAGGGCAGACCCGGTTCCGGTAGTTATGGCTGCACAGTTTCCGTTGGCTCCTCCTGAACGTTTTTTGGGTGATCCAAAACCTTTAGAACGTTTATCAATCAATGCAGACTGCATTTTCTTTGTAGACCAACATCGTTTCCCGATTCAACCACTAAGGCCGCTTTTATATTGTCTAATCTAGGGGTACTGCGCAGTCTGGCTAATCCTCTCTTAGAGCAAGGAAGTCATTTGTTATTTGACTGTGACGCTCTCATAGAGGCGCTTACGAGAGTTTTTGACACCCGATACAAATCTCAGGCCACTGATTTGGAGTTGTTAAATTTACAGCAAGGCGATTCTTCTCTATTGACGTATCTGGCTAAGTTTAACCAATTGGTTGCTGAAACCAACTGGCCAGACGAAAAGAAGGCAGCTTGTTTTACAAGGTTTGTCAGACTCCCTCAAGGATGTAATTTCTACGGTACCTGTGGTCCCCGTCTCCTTTCCTGACTTTTTGGATCTAGTTCTTCAGATCGATGCCCGTAAAGCAGAAAGGAAGGGGAGAAAAGGATTTTACCCCGGTCCCTGTCAGCCTGACGAGTTCGATTTCAGGTAATGGGAACCCATGCAAATAGGGGCGATAAGAGGACCACTGTCTAGCGAAGAAAGAGAGAAGCGTAAAAGGAACAAATTATGCTTTTATTGTGGTTCTTCTGGTCATTTCTTGAGTTTATGTCCCAAGAAACCCGCGAAGTCGGGAAACTCCAAAGCCCGACAATAGAGGGAGCCCCTATGTCGAGCATTGATCTTCCGGGCTCCAAATTTCAGTTCCTTTCACCATTCGGTCATTCTTTCATCTCCGGACGGCGAAACCTGGTCCTCTGAAGCGGTTTTGGATTCTGGGGCTACTGGAAACTATGTTGATCTCCAGTATGTTAAAGACTGGAACATTCCACTGGTACCAAAGGAACAACCTGAAGTGGTCAACGCAGTTGATGGTACCACACTGCTCTCAGGTTGGTAAACGGAGTCTACAGTGCCCCTGAACTTACTTATAGACGGCTGTCATAGCGAAGTCATATCATTTGATGTCATCACTGCACCCCAATTTCGACTAATTCTGGGTCTACCATGGCTTAGGGTCCATAATCCCTTGGTGGATTGGGTTACTGGATCCTTCTCGTTTACCTCGACTTATTGTTCAGGACATTGTGGCCATTGACCCAAGTGAAAAACAACCCATGTCAAGCCTTATTGGAATCTGTTTCAATGGTGGGTGGTATAGTTAATACTATTTTACCCCGGAATACAAGGCTTTCGCAGATGTTTTTGACAAGGTGAGGCAGAAAAGTTACCGCCTCATCGCATATATGACTGTCCCATAGATCTAAGGAGGGAGCTAGAATCCCCTCTGGAGGATATACTCTCTTACTGTAAGGAGGATGCATGTATAAAGGAATATTTGGACAAGGCTTTGGCTTCTGGGTTCATTCGCACCTCTCGTTCTCCTGCTGCATCTCCCCTGTTCTTTGTTCCGAAAAAGAGGGGGACCTGAGACCATGTATAGATTATCGGGACCTGAACGCAGTCACGATACGGAATCAGTACCCATACCACTGATTTCTGTACTTTTGGACCAGCTAGGCTCTTCAGTAATATACACCAAACTGGACCTCAGAGGTGCGTATAATCTGGTGAGGATAAGAGAGGGAGAATGAATGGAAAACGGCATTCAAAACCAGATACGTCTCTTTGAATATTTGGTCATGCCGTTTGGGCTATGTAATGCCCCTGCCACATTTCAACATTTTATCAATGACGTTTTTCAGGACATGATTGATCGTTCGTGATCGTCTATTTAGACGATATCTTGATCTATTCACCTTCTCTTGAACTACACATTCAACATGTCACTGAAGTGCTACAACGTTTGCGTAAAATAAACTATACGCAAAACTAGAGAAGTGCATTTTCCATACTACTTCAGTTGAATTCCTGGTTATGACATCACTAACCAGGGTGTTCAAATGAGCCAAACCAAGGTCAAGGCAGTACTGGAATGGCCAGTCCCAGGCACACTAAAAGCTTTGCAGTCCTTTTGGGGTTTGCGAACTTTTATCGGCGATTTATCAGGCACTTCTCTAGCATTGTGGCTCCACTTACTGCTTTAACGAGTAATAAACATCCGTTTCAATGGAATCCCGAGGCACAAAAATCATTTGAGACTCTCAAAGAGGCCTTTACTTCAGCTCCGGTACTTCAACATCCTAATGTCAAACAACCGTTTGTTGTAGAGGCTGATGCTCAGATGTGGCAGTAGGGGCAGTCCTCTCCCAGTTTTGTCCTGACACAGGGGTCCTCCATCCTGTTGCTTATCATTCACGTAAGCTTACTCCATATGAGGTAAACTACACCATCACTGAACGTGAATTGTTGTCTGTCCGGGAGGCTTTTACAGTTTGGAGACATCATCTCTGGGAGCAGAGACCCCAATTCAAGTATTCACGGATCACAGAAATCTACTGGCCCTTCAGTCATTAAAATGCACTACAGCACGCCATGCACGTTGGCATGAGTTCTTCTCTATGTACAACTTTGTACTGACCTACCGTCCGGGGACGTTACACTCCAAGGCAGACGCCTTATCAAGACTTTACGAAGACCCGGTACCTCGGCCACAGGAAGGTCGACTACTTTTGCCCAACCAGGTTGTTTGTGGCTGCACATTGCAACCATCTTTGAAAACTGCCATTCAGCAGTGGGTCTCAGAAAGACATCCTGAGCTGGAAGATCTTAACCTGGACGTCGTTCAATCCTTACCCTACGTTCAAGGTAAAATCTATATACCAGACTCTCATACCCGCAGAATTGCCATGTCTTGGTGTCATGACTCCATGTTGGCTGCACACCCCGGTCCTCGTAAGACGTTGGAGTTCCTCAAACGTTGGTGCTGGTGGCCTTGTATGTCAAAAGACATTGCGTTATACATTGCAAACTGCGCAGTTTGCGCTCAGTGTAAAACGCCCGGCCAACCAATGGTCTTCTACACCCCTGCCAGTACCTGCTAAACCTGGGTTATGCTTTCTATGGACTTCGTAGTGAACTACCTTCGATTGGTGATTTGACACTATCTGGGTAGTAGTTGACAGTTTTACTAAGTTGGCCCTTTTTGTGCCTTGTCGGGGTCTTCCATCCGCTACTATCCTGGCAGACCTGTTTTTACGTAATGTCTTCCGGTTCTTTGGTCTTCCGGAGATCATAATATCTGACAGGGGTGCTCAATTCACCTCTCGTTTTTGAAACATCTTACACAGTCTATGGGCATTGACGACAGATATTCCTACGGCCTACCATCCACAAACCGATGGCCAAACCGAGCGACTCAATGCTACCATGGAACAGTACTTGAGATGCCTTATTCTACAACATCAAGAAACCTGGCTCTCCGTACTGCCCATGGCAGAGTCGCTTACAATAATTCTGCGCATTCTTCTACGGGGGCCTCTCCATTCTATGCCATGTATGGACAACACCCTCGCTCTCTGCCCTTGGATTTATTTTCATCCTCGGATTGTCCGGCGGTCCAATCTTGTCTTAGGGACCTGACGTCATTACGTAAGAGCGTCATGGAACACTTGACACACACGCCAAGAACAGGCAAAAAAGTATGCCGATCGCCATCGCCAGCCAGCACCGCAGTACACTGCAGGGATGCGTGTTTGGCTCTCTACAAAAATCTTAGTATTCCAGGTCGCAAGACCCTGTTACCTCGCTTGTGGGTCTTATGTTGTTCAGGGAGGTAATAAGTCCCCTTGTGGTCAAATTGGGAACTGCCTCCTGCCTGGAAAATACATCCGTGTTCCACGTGTCTTTGGTCAAGCCATGTTCTGAGCAGATGAGGCTAGCTGCACGTCCCCCCCTTGTTGGTGCAAGGGGTGGAGGAATACGAAGTTAATGCTATATTGGATACCAAGCTGTCTCGTGGTGTACGTTTGTTTTTGGTGGATTGGAAGGGGCACGGTCCCGGAGGATCGCACCTGGGAACCTGAATCCAACATCCATGCCCCCATGCTGTTATCCGGTTTCTAGCATCTCGGGGTCTGGGGGACCTTTGGGGGAGGATACTGTCAGAACACCATCTTCTCCTGCTAGTTCCCGCTTACCAGGCGGACTCTCGGAGAGTCAAATTAACTAGGAACAGCAGAAATCGCTTCATTCCTTGACAGGTTTGTTTCAAAGGCATTGGAGGTTGCCATGGCGACTTGGGCCGTGAGTACGTCTGCAGTCACGTGTTTGCTCCGGCTTCCCGGTCACGTGACTCTCGCGTTGTGGCCACGCATATTTAAGTGCCGCCCCGCTTGCCGTTTCGGTGCTTCTGATTGTTTTCCTCGGAATTCTACAGTGGCGCTTGTTATTTGGATCTTGTCCTTTCTCGACCTATTGCCTGTCTATTGGAATTGCTTTTGTCTTGCCCACGGTACTTCTGATCTTGCTACTTCTCGACCTCTTGCCTGTCCATTGGATTCCTCTTGTCTTGTCCACGGTACTGCTTCGACCAGACTTCTTTTGACTTCGATTCTTGTCTCTTGTTTAATTTTGTCTGCTTACTTGGTTTTGAACCGGAACACCTGGATTGTTCTACAACATCACCCAGAAGAAGGATCTCTCCCCTTAGGCGTACGCGTGCCGGCGGGAATAGGAGATAGTGCTGGACTAGAGACTGCCTTAGCACTTTTGGGACATCGCTGAACTTCCTAGGCATACTCGTGCTGGCGGGAATAGGGTTGCACCGGACTCAAGAAATCATCAGCATCTGTGAGACTGTGTTCTTCTCGGACATTCTTTTGGAGCCGTTTGGAGCTTAGCATCTTCCTCGTTGCAGTCCTTCATACGGATATACAAGTAAGAAACTTCATTTAGTGTTCATATTCTAGTTATTGGCTCTTACGTTTTTCTTTTTCTTATGTACGTTCTTGTATCATTACAGAAAACTGTTTAGTTCCATTCTACTGTCGTTTCCTGTTGGATTTGTACTGCATCTTATCCCTACTGACGACTAGAGAGCTATCAGTGTGTCCTGTAATAATTGCCACATATCTGGAAGAAACTTGCAGTCACCTGGAGTTCCAGAGTGTCCCGTTCCTTCTTCAAACATCTTTCAACCAATTGAGCGCTCAGACTGTTTTTATGCACAACTGAGTGTTACATTGGTGGGAAGAACATATTACTGCACTACGGGTTCAACAGCTCCTCTTCGATCACCAGGCGCTTTTCTCCTGTTAAGGTTCACTATTCTGACACCAAGTCACGCTAGGAGAGTTACGACCACAGTGAGTAGAACGTTTCACAAAGTTAAACGGGATAAAGTCAGTGGGCGATCCGCGTGTCTGGGGAAAATGAAGGTACATTGCCGTTCTAGCACACAGGTGTGGTTTAGATGGGAAACTACCAGAGGGGACCCCAATGAAGAGATCTTGAGGTCGTTTAAAGACCAGAAGCCCTAGGAGAGGATGCAGCAAAGCAGTATGACCCCCAATGTTAACCAAAGTAAAATTGGGTAAAGGCTCACTTCTGAAAGTGTTTACACCGGACCAGAGGGCATCACAAATGATCAGGCACTCCAGTACCCAGAGGTAAGAACTCATGGCGTTGATTTCAAGAAAGACGACTCCAGAGGAACAACACAACCCGATTAGTGCAGGGTTTCTTTCTAGGTGTTGTTTACTGAGACTGGCATGTACTTGAACCCTAGGCCAACAAAGATCCCGATGACCAAAAAAACAAAACTGCCTGCACACAACAGAGCCCCTCAAGCCAGCAGTGAAAGCATTGGCGAGAAAGTATCCAGAAGGACGAGGGATCCAGCAAATAAGATTCCGGTGGCTCAGAGGGCAAAAGGAGGCAGCATCCCAGCAGGCGGCAGTCTCAGCACACAGCTAAAGATGGGTGCGACCCAGAAAAGGTGTGGTGGGTTATTGGTGTCCCAATGTCCTTTGAGTTGACTCAGAAACCAGCACAAGGCAGCAGAAGACCCTGAAGGTAACGGTAAACGTCAGGAAGCAGTGGTAAAACCGCCTGGAGATAGTCCCAGCATGCAAGGCCCAACTCTTAGGAAAGATTTCATAATTGTATGTAATTTTCCCTCCATGTGTCAACCCCCAAACTTATTGATGCTGTTTAGGCACCATTGACTGACTTTGCCAGAGAAGCACAGCTTTCAGCTGCACTCCTCTGGGCTTTCGCTCACTTTTTATGGGGAAACTGACATGTCCTTAGGATAGTCAGTACTGGGAGACTTTGTTTCACTTAGACCTTTTCTCATGTTGCAGCTTTTGTGCAACATGTAACAAGTGTGCAATGTATCTTACCATACGGCACCCTTGCTTCTGTAGTCATTTCCAAAGGCCCTAGATACTCTTGCTGGACTTTTTATGAACTGTGCAGATGTGTCATGGACAGGACTGGTGGCAGCTATCATTTGGCATTATTTTTAACCCTTTCCTGCCATGTTAACCGCCTTAACCACGTTTGGCACGAATAGGTGGCCTGGCTCCAAAATGGCCATGCCACGAGGTTCTTTGTCCTGTCCTTTGGCCATCTTGCCCCTTCACCTTCCCCAGGTCGCATTGCTGCAAATCCCAATGCTTTCGCAGGCTTCTGCATGCCTTGTGTGTGTGCCTCCAGGATGTGGGCTGGAACGTCTGGTTCCAATGCACATCCTGGGTGCCAGAGAATCTGGAGTGCCCTGAATGACTGGGACCACCATTGTCCGTGATTGGTCCACGTATGGAGTGTGTGTTTGTGAGAATATCTCCCATTGGGTCCTCTCTGTTTTGGCGCAAAGGGCACTTAGGATAAGAAGAGGCTGAAAACACCACTACCATGTCGATCTCCTGAGTTGTCACTGAACTAATATAGGATCCAAGTATCCTGCAACTACGAAGCTGAGTCGAGGAACCGCTGGTGACCCGCTGGAAGGTTTGGCACCCTGAGCCGCTGTCGTCCCGTGGGTCCCCACTGCATCTGGTCATCCTAGAAGGTCTGCGAAGACGCTTTAACCCATTGGAATAGTGGGTCCAACTATTCTCGGCACCTTCATCAAACCCTGCAAGTAAGCTTTCCCAGAAGTGTCCCTGGGCCAACCAGTGGACTGATCAGCTTACCCAGTTGCTTTGCTCTGTCCCCACCACCTTTTTGAGGAGGCCCTCGAAACTTGGTATACTGCTAGCTCTGTGTCCACGGCACCTCTATAGCAAATTTCATACACTTGGCATTCCCAGGTCTGAAGTGAGACGAGTGTGCCAGGACCGGAGTAAACGCGGTTACCATGTTGCCCTGCCGCAGCAACGTCCTTTGCAAGTCCGCTGCATTTGTGACCCTCTTGCCCCTGAAGCCTGCTGCAGGGAAACTGGGTCGATTCATCCACCTGGAGTGGAGAAATCACCACTGTCCCGTTTGGGAATCATCGCTGTATCTCAGGAACTAAAAGGTGACGAGACGTCCTTTTTGCCGCATTCGAAACTGCAAGCGAAGTGGACTGGCCTGCCGAAGGTTGGATCCGCTTGCATCGGGGACTGGTGAGTACTCAATACCCCAACTGGTGGCCCCTAGCGCAAGGGCCGATTTTTACACATGAGTGGCCCCTCTCCTTTCCACTGCTATTGCGAAATGGCAACTCTAACCCAAAGTCTCAAACTGCCTCTGCCTTCAAGTGGAGGTCCTGCTTGAATAGTGGGAACTTGTTCTGCATCACCTCATCCACCTTCCCGCGCTGCTAGCGACCCCTGAAGAGACCCTGTTCTGCCCATTGGAACAACCGCATGCATTTGCATTGCATGTACTATTGAGCCCAAGGCTCCTCTCAGTTAGGGATGCTGTCGATGTCAAACTGGGCCTAAAGATTATCTGCACTGCCTGTTTCCTTCCCATCTAGGTTGTCGACATATTTCGTGCATTTACCCCTTTAGACCCCAATGGTCTTGTTTATATATTGTATTGCTTGTGATGTATTGGTTTACTTAGTGTTACTGTGATTCTTTTGCTATGGTCTATGTTACAAAGGCCTTGTAATAAATGTGTCTATATTTTTTATATAACACCTGTCTGGAGTAATTTATAAGTGTCTTTGCTCTGTGTGCTCATTGAGGTCCTTCAGTCACCCTCGCCCCTCCTGAGACTTAGTCTTGACTGCCTGCCATAGCTACCCTGATTGGTCTGGCTTGTCCAGAGGTTATGCTGTTCCAAGAAACTAGGTTTGCCTTCTGAACCTCTGCCCCTCCATGTCAGAGTTCAGAAATCTGTCTTAACACCAACCTACTACATAAGTGGGGTCAGTAGGAGGAGTCCGGAGTCTCAGAATCGAAAACCAGAAACAGAAATTCCAAACTGGAGATGCAGCCAAATGAGGGCCTACAAATGCTGGGACTGCCGCAAAAGAGCGGGAAATCTTCCAGATGGTATGCTAACCCGTTTCTTCCAAAAATGCCTCCTTAAGTACCAAATACTCAGACGGGCTTGCTAAATCCAGCCAACCAATCACAAGAGGGAACTAGGGACAAAGTTGTCAGGTGGAAACCAATCTGTTTGGCCTTAAGAACTTCTCCTCCGGCCAGACCACCCCACAGGATCTGAGCGGAACAGCTCAGGGGCCTTTACACCTTTTTTTGCAGTTGCCTAGAAGTGCCAAGGACGAGTATGCTCGTCCTTTTTGCATAGACGTCCATAATAGCCTGGCAGTTAAGAGTTAACAGGTGGCGGAAAGGATGAACCCAGATTACTTTGGGATACCACTAGGGTTGACTGGACAACCTGCTCTGTGCACAGCACTGAATCGGATCAACCACAATGCTGGCGGGTAAGAGAAGAGGGAAGGAAAGGGTGTGGCGATAGAGGGGGGCTAAGTTCTACATAAGCCAAACCTTCGTGGCCATGGTCTCTGGGAGTGCATTTGTGTATTCCATAGAATGCCAGGAAAGCGATTTCCAAGTGGGCTGAAAATGGGTGAGGAGGAGGGCAGTCTTCAGGTCCAAAGTGGTCAGAGTGGTATTGCAACTTAAATTATATTGCTCCAAGACTAAGAGAAATTATGATCTGGTCATCTATTAAACCTGTACCCCCTTACAAACACAAATAAAAATGCAAAAAAGTCTGTCATAACACAAATGATTATTTTCCAAAATTCACTCCCAGACTAGGCACTTGTAAAATAGATCTCTGATGCCCGAGATTTCAGGGATTAAAGAGTCTTAGAAGGATCACCTTAAAGGACCAGACACAGAATGCCCTTATTAAATTATGAATCTGATTAATTTTAGGATCATGTCCGAGAGCGTTGGCTACTAAATGTGAGAGTTACAGTCCGAGGGGCCAGGTGAGATGCCATATGGCTAATGGCAGATCGTGCGCAATCCCGTTGGGGTCTGTGGCAGTCAGGGTATCAACAGACAACTCAAAGCTAAGGTCTGAGAGGGTCAAGGAACTTCATTATACAAACAGAAAAGCTAAGGGATTAGGTTTAACTGAGGTGACAGTGGGAATTGACTCTACCCGCTTGGTGGGTAAAAAGTCACTAGCAGTTCTCTGGGGTTTAAGTGCCCCCGCACTTATTAATTGGCTCTTGAAGTTTGCTAGTTGATTTTTCTAGACGTTGTCAAAATCTTGCTCCTCTCTTTTAGCAAAACCTGCACCACGACACCTGGTGCTCAGGGTCCTCTCATCATGGGCCTGGTTCAGGCTCTCCATGATCTTAGCAATGCTTGTGGTAGGCCAGGGAATTGCTACGCTTAGCATGTTCTCCTGTGGTCGCTGACCCTGTCAGAGCTACCCCAGGTAAGTGGGTTCAAACCCCCCTTACAGCTCACTGCCCTTGTCTTGGGCACTTCTCCACGTTCATGGCTGGCGTTCTCCTACTTTTCTCCCTGTTATTTCTCCCGCCATCTTTCCTCCTTGATGATCCTTCATACTCTGGTCTTTAATTTCTCCTCCCTGGGCTTTCCTTCTCCTCCTTATCTGCTTCTCCTCCCTCTTCTGATTGCCCCTCCTGTAATATATCCCCTCCTCTGACTTAATAGTCCTCCACCCTTCCTCTTTCTTGAGTGATCTTGGTCCCACTCAACCTCCTTGACCTAGGCTCCCCCACTTTCCTTGATAGTCTACCCTCCTCCTCCTGCCGCTCATTTCCTTCTCCTCAACCTCTGCTCCTGTTTCCTCCCCAGATATTCTTCTTTCCTCCTCTCTAATGCCCCACTCTCCCTGTTTCCTTCCTTACTATTCCTTTCAGTCTCCGCCACCTCCTCACTGCTCCTCTTAGCCTTTGCCGCCTACTTTCCACCTCCATCCTTCTTGCCGCATCTTGTTGCCTGGACCCTTTTTGTACAATACTGGTTAACCCATTCGCCTTTTAAATGTGTAATGGACATCATCAGGTGCCTTATTTTGGTTGGAGCACTCACTTGGGAACTAACAACTTTCCTTCTGATGCTGGTTGTCATACGTCTTGTTGCGTGGGTCCACAACATGAGCCTTCAACTAGATATCCCAGCATGTTGACATTGTGTTGGTTGAGTACGTGGCCGGGGCCACTCCATGGAGGTTCACACTCCTTCTGGCAAACCATGGGTGATTCACATTGTGATGAGGTAGCCTGCCTCGTTCTGAGGACCACCAACAGGGCCAGGAGCCTCCCCGAGCCAGAGCATGATGAGTGTAGGGGGAGTTTTGGGGGATATCCTCTGGTCTCCATCCCTTTTTCCGCAGCACATGCAGACGCTAGTCACAGAACCCCTGGTATGGACCTCCTCCACATCTGGATGAACCTGGTGCTCTCTCCAGGTAGATGCAAAACCCTGGATGAGAAACACAAACAGTCCCCTCCATGCCATGCCATTTTCATTCACTTGCCAATGGTCAGCTTGGTCCGGATACATTTTCATCTCAACCACATCAGTCCAAAGCCCTGACAACACACTCTGGCGGCTATGGAGGCCTACAATCGTTACAGTGTTGGAAATTGGTGGGATGCTTAATGAACTTTGGAGACCCACATGGTTTCCCAGATAATGCGTTACCTGCATGTGAGACAATGTTACCAATTAATTGTATCCCAGCAGTGTTCACTCACAGAGGATACAATGTTGCAGGTCCACTGTGAGTCAATAATTCTCATACATTCAGTACGTTCCAACTTGTCAAGAAGGTTTATGGTCTGTAAAACATACGCTGCTGTAACTGGAGACCTGGCCCCTGCACAAATAGTCATAGACAGGGGTAGATAGAAAGGAATTCATTCCAAGATGACACACATGCCAAATTAGCCCCATTACACGGAAGGCGGTAAGGGTTAACGGTCACCGGTAATAATACTGGTGACCGTTAACCCTTACCGCCTTATTACGAGGTCCCTTTGCGGGTTGGTACTTTAACGCCTGCTTTTAGCAGGCGTTAAAAAACGAACCTGCAAAGGAACCTTGGTGCTAATTACGGTACCGCAATTTGCGGTACCGTAATAAGCGCCTTCCCCATTACCATTATGCCCTATGGGGGCAAAAATGGGAATGGGGAAGGGCCTTGGTGAATGGGGAATTACTGCCCCCGCTCACCTTGGAGTAGGGCGGTAATTCCGCCATCCACCAAGGCGGACACGGTAAAATACCGGCGGCAACCATGGCGCTATCAACCGCCTACCGTGTAATGAGGCCCGTCTGGCCCCCTGAGGCCTACCGTAAATCCAGGCACACCATGGAGCAGCAGCCAATTCCAGCCATGTTCCAATTACCAAACACAGGTGCAGACACCCACTCAGAGCCAAACCAGGGATAGCGCTAAGAAGAAAAGTGAATCCCAGGCAACCAGTGTAGAGAAGGATGTTGCAGGCAGTTGGAGGGTGCTGGAGTTGGGTATGGGAAGCGTTGTGGGTTTAGTTAGAGACAAGATGGGCCGAAGGAAGAGGGGCATAGCTAACAGAAGAGGAGGAGACAGTAACAACAGAGGGGGAGGTGGTACTAGCAGAGTGTTACGCTCACCTGGCTCCCACAGGGGCGTCGGTCGGACCTGGACAGCTGCGGTCTCCACCCACGTGATGCGTAGTGCAGCGATGACTGACTGGATCTGCCCTCCTAATCTTGTCTGCTTAACCCGTAGAAATATTCTCCTGCAAGTGGAGAGATGGATTTAGCCACTTGTGGATTCAAGTGATGGCACCCCCCAGTCCTCCCCAACTAATCACCTCCGAAATGCCCTCACAGCAATCTCACCTTTTATTCTTGAAAGATGAGCTCTCCATCCTGTGTGGATTTGCAGGGGCGCGTTGATTCCAGTTACTTCACTGGTTTGAAGGCTCGGGAGAGTTCCGGAGAGTATTGACTCTGAGGTTCCTGGTGAGGACCAGTAAGTATTAAGTTCATAGAGTTCAATATGTCCGGTGTTCACTCTTGTTCCCCCCTTCCTTTCTTGTCTTGCAGCTGGCTCGTGAAAAGATGCTCTTGTGGCAGCTGGTGGCACTCAGGTAAGGGTCTGTATTACCCGGCGCTGTCCGGTAAATGTTGCACGAGGAAAACGTGTTGTTTTGTCTCTCTTTACAGATGCGGCACGTGAAAATATGGAGAGTCACAAAAGGATGCCTCCGGTGGTAAATCAGGTAAGTCTATGGTGGTAAGAATTATATTTGTTGGTTCCCTCGGCTCACTTTGTGGTTTTCTTTTGTCTCCTAGGTGCCGAAGTTCGGCGAAGAAATGATGGAGGCAGCGCCGACCAGAAGGATGCTGTGAAGACTGGTGAGTATGGCGCGGCGCTGCAGCTGGAGGTGCGGCACGTGCAGAAATTATGTTCTTTACAGGTCCGGAGACAAGATGGATCCAGAATCAGGTGTGGGATAGAAATAAGTTTGTTTTCTAACCTTGTCCCTTTCTTTCCTCTTTGTTTTAGGAGCTCCGGATTCGAGGCGGGCGTGGCAGAAGACTAGATGCAGGCTGCAGGCACGGTGAGTGTTACACTGCTGGATGCAGAATAACGCGAAGCGTATGTTGCTGGTCGGGCGTGGTTTAAATAGCCTCAAAAGTAGTCCCAGGTAAGAAGTCCCTAGAACCACACCCGAGTAAAAAATAGTCCCTGTAGAAAAATAGTCCCTTTCAGGCTTCATGTTGGAATGGAGTCATTTGCAGCATGGTCTGCCTGAGGTACGTAATGACTATGAGCCTGGCGCCTCCTACTATGAGCCTGGTGCCTAAGGCGCCAGGACTGAACCCAAATAGCCCCTAGCCGGGGCTGCTGAGGTTTTACTAAATGTCTAGATGCCTGCTCCCGGGGCTGATGGGCTTGATCCGGATGCCTGGGGGTAGGCATCATGACACAGAGATGGGAATGTTAATAGTAGAGGTGGAAATGGTAACAGCAGAAGAGGAGGTGGTACCAACAGAGGAGGAGGTGGTACTAGCAGTGATGGGAATTTTAATAGTAGAGGAGGAAATGTTAACAGCAGAAGAGGAGGTGGTAACAACAGAGGGGGGGCTACTAGCAGAGGATGGGATGTTAGTAGTGGAGGAAATGGTAACAGCAGAAGAGGAGGTGGTACCGACAGAGGAGGAGGTGGTACTAGCAGAGATGGGAATGTTAATAGTAGAGGAGTAAATGGTACCAGCAGAAGAGGAGGTGGTATGAACAGAGGAGGAGGAGGTACTAGCAAGGATGGGAATGTTAATAGTAGAGGGGGAAATGGCAACAGCAGAATATAAGGTGGTACCAACAGAGGAGGAGGTGATACTAGCAGTGATGGGAATGTTAATACTAGAGGGAGAAATGGTAACAGCAGAAGAGAAGGTGGTAACAACAGAGGGGGGGGCTACTAGCAGAGGATGGGATGTTAGTAGTGAAGGAAATGGTAACAGCAGAAGAGGAGGCGGTACCAACAGAGGAGGAGGTGGTACTAGCAGAGATGGGAATGTTAATAATAGAGGAGTAAATGGTAACAGCAGAAGAGGAGGTGCTACCAACAGAGGAGGAGGTGGTGTCAAAAATGAAAATATATCGTGCCTCCAATTGTAATAAATATATGTATATTGGCCTACGCCAAGCTGCTTGAAAGTCGCTTGCGAAAGAATCCGTGTTGCAAAGTCCTGAGCTTAAAATCAATGTAAGCCGCCATTTTAGGCCAATCTGCCATTTTAGGATTTGCTTTGTAAAATTCACCCTGTGAGTTAAAATGGTGGAAGATGTCATTCCAAAATACAACATGGCCGTCTTGACCTCTGTACATAGCTAATATGTAACTTGCCTGCAGGCCACTTGTTGAGCTCGTGAACTGAGACCTTGTCCTTCGTTGACCTGTGTGTAAAAGGATTACTCGTGCAATGAAACTAATCCATGAGCATATATTGAAACAATGTATTCAAATACTGAACATAGAACACTTGTTTAACTACATTGTATTAACGTTTGAGAAGGCCTGCATGGAAAATCTGCGAATACACAGTTATTGCATAGGCTTGTTGATACATGTATTAAAGGCAAACCAGTTAAATGCGGTTGTTCGAGACTTGGCACGAACCTTAGACCGGTGATGTATTACATGGAATATTAACCCGAAGTGGGTCTGGACATCGTGCCCACCAAGTGTATAAAAAGCGAATGCATTCTAATGTACAACGTCTCTCACTGAACACACTGAACCACGCTGGAGTTCGTTGTGTTGTACTGAGGGCCGATAGCTATCTGATTTTGCTCTGTTTTTGTAACTGGATTCAGTATAAAATAAAGTACTTTGTATGTTCCTTTGTAACCCGTGTTCGGTGTATTTCCTTTTGGGGTACTCAGCCTCAGTATTTTGATTCTGTTTTCACAGTGGTACTAGCAAATATGGGAATGTTAATAGTAGAGGGGGAAATGGTAACAGCATTAGAGCAGGTGCTACCAACAGAGGAGGACGTGGTACTAGAAGAGATGGGAATGTTAATAGTAGAGGAGTAAATGGTAACAGCAGAAGAGGAGGTGCTATCAACAGAGGGGGTGGTACTAGCAGAGATGGGAATGTTAATAGTAGAGGGGGAAATGGCAACAGCAGAAGAGGGGGCGGTAATAGCAGGGATGGGAATGTTAATAGTAGATGGGGAAATGGTAACAGCAGAAGAGGAGGTGGTAACAACAGAGGGGGTGCTACTAGCAGAGGATGGGATGTTAGTAGTGGAAGAAATGGTAACAGCAGAAGAGGAGGTGGTACCGACAGAGGCGGAGGTGGTACTAGCAGAGATGGGAATTGTTGCGAAGTGACTTGCAGGCTTAACTTAGGTTATATATTAGGTTTATTCAAGACACTTCAGTTACAGTTACATGGAAGTAAATACAGGAGTATGGAGTATTATCAGCACTGGCCCCATCACCCAGGCAGGGGAGCTCTAACTGCCTGCCTCAGTATGGAACCCTCAGATCAGCCTTCCATCATTTACCCAACAACATTCCATATGACATCACACACTCACATATGGCAAATCAACACAGACAGTCACTATATAACACATCTCCCTCCTTTTCCAAAGCCACACACACACAGGAAGTCACAACGTAACACATCTCCTTCCTTTATCAAACCCACACATGTACACATCAGTCACAACAAGATATTTCACTAAACCCTTCTCAAACACGCATCTAATACCAAACAGAAAACAGACACACTCACGGCGACACAACACCACTCACCCATTCAAACATAAAATATACTCAGCCTGTTGGGAGTGACCTACTTAGCCAATACATTCAAATACTGCAGAAAAAGCTGAGACACTGGCCAGACATCCCAAACCCATCTGCGTACCCGGTGAATGACCGCAGTCAACCCAATGCAGAATTGATAGAAACTGACATGCCACACCCCACAAATTTGGATGGAACACAGGCTATGACACAACTACACATAAGGAAATATCACTACAGAGGGGCTACCTCATATAAACAATAGTGGAAACAATATGACATGGTACTCATCCACTGAGGTACCTGTCCTACTCTACACAGGCTGAGGCGCTACCTCACGCACATCACTAAGTTCCACAAACCTGAGGCGCTATCTCCCTCATATACACTTGTGTCCATTCACGTCAGAGGTGCTTTTCTTGTTAACACTAATAGAGACACCTACCGGAGGCGCTACCTCCCTCATATGCACTTACGTCCATGCACATCAGAGGCGCTACCTCTCTCTAATACTACACTTCGCATAAACCCGGAGGCGCTACCTCCCTAACAAACTCTAGTGACACTCACCCCAGAGGTGCTACCTCTCTAAGAAAACTTATTGTCACTCTAACTGGAGGTGCTACCTCCCTAAAATACACATTGAGCCACACTCATCAGAGGCGCTACCTCTAAGTACTACCACAGTGTCATTCGCCTCAGAGGCGCTACCCCTTACTGATAATGATGGAGACACATACACATCAGAGTCGCTACCTCTCATTCCTTACAAAATGTCATCCACATCAGAAGCGCTACTTCTTCAGTTCTGCCAGATCCATACCATCTACATGCCCATTATTGTGCAACTATTTTACTTCCAACTTAAACTGAATCAGGCAAAGGCATTTTACAATTTACCATGTTATCACTGCGGTGTTATTAAGTTAACCAACATTTTTGTCCTAGAAGTCCATGGTCATCTCTTGACCTTAAGATAAATACTGTGCTTCTAAAAGTATTTACAATTTACCATGTTACCACTGCGGTGTTATTAAGTTAACCAACCTTTTTGTCCTAGAAGTCCATGGTCATCTATTGACCTTGAGATAAATACTGTGCTCCTAAAAGTCCATGTTGCTTGTTAGCAACCTACACCTGAAAATCCACAACAGGTTATGTTAGCTCAATCTTCCACACTTCATGGAGGCACAAACACACTTCAATCTCTTACTTCACACTTTTCGCACAACCTAGTTTAAACTGCGGAACTTTGTGTAAAAGAACACTAAAAGTCCATGGGTGGTCCGCAACCTTAACCTGCAAATCCTCTACAAGTTATATCTAACACACTGTAACATCACAGTACTTCACTTAATAAAACGGATACATATCATGCAGCTTCGTGATGTCCTATCTTAACTTCTTTGGTGTGCTCGAATAAAACCTTCCAGTGGACCTTCACAACATTGCCTCATGACATGAGCTCCAAGTCGCCGCCGCTCCTGCTGTCCATCTTTATGACTCCTCGCTCTGTGCATAACCGATTAACTCTATAATGCTGATCAATTTTTGATCCATGTATTACTGTCACCAAAAGCAAACGCTACGTAGAAGAATAGCGTGCCGCGTCACTACAGTTCACAGTAGCTCCACCGCACTCATTTGATCGCACATCTTGCTTTGTACTTCTTGCTGCGGCTAATACGTTGCTGCTCCTAAAGGGCTGTTATTGGCTTCTTCTCCCGTGACACTGTTCGTATCCGCCGTCTTCCGAGGACTGCAACGCAGCGCTGGCACGTGATACATCCGAATGTGCGGGTTCTTTTCTCTAACTCCGCGCATATGCGCTGAGTTTCATCTGCGCTGAGTTTCATCATTACGCCTCAGACAACATCCTTGAACAGTCATTCCTTCGAACGCTACACTTGCGTTCCTTTTCATCGCCAACACCCCAGGGCCTTCAGTGACGTCATCATTTCTTCTCCAAAGGCGGCACCTAACAGATCTCTCCGTCACCAACCGCCACACACGTACGGTGAGACTGGTTACAGTTACTTACAACACCGATCATCATCTCCATGTGCACAGCGTGTAATAAAACATTTCTGCGCAAAACGGTCACTTCTTGCTCCCTCAGGTCCTCACGTTTTCTCTGCCTAATTTGTAAGGGGACTTCGCACTTCTAGTGCTATGGGCTCCTCATTGCTTTTACTCCTGGTATTCTGAGCAAAACGGTCACTTCTTGCTCCCTCAGGACCTCCCGTTTTCTCTGTCTAATTTGTAAGGGGGCTTCGCACTTCTAGTGCTATGGGCTCCTCATTGCTTTTACTCCTGGTATTTGAGCCCCATCAGGACAGAGAGTGTCCACTTGCTCCCCTATTGATGCTCAATGTCCCATTACCTCGCCCCTTTTTCTCCACAAGTCCATTTCACTTAGCTGCTTCCTTTTGTTACAACTACAGCAGTTCTGGAGTATGAGTGGGACCTCTCAACCAGACTCTCCCACTATAACAGGCTAGGCTTGTTTCTACCTGGGGTTACTTCATCTTCTTACTGCTTCTTACTTTAACCCCATGGGTCCTCCCACTATTGTTGATGCCTGAAGAAGTGGGGCTTCCTTGCTCTTCCCCCGCCTGAACCCTGGGTGATGGGTCTCTTACTTGTAATGTGGGGGCAGTGCTGAACTCCGCTGTGTCCTCCTGTCTACTGCACCCCCCGCAGCAGGCTCCTTCAACTTCAGTTCCTTCTTTTCGTGCGCAGGTTCTTCTATGTAGAGATACTGGTCGCCAATGTTGCGAAGTGACTTGCAGGCTTAACTTAGGTTAAATATTAGGTTTATTCAAGACACTTCAGTTACAGTTACATGGAAGTAAATACAGGAGTATGGAGTATTATCAGCACTGGCCCCATCATCCAGGCAGGGGAGCTCTAACTGCCTGCCTCTGTATGGAACCCTCAGATCAGCATTCCATCACATATGGCAAATCACCACAGGCAGTCACTATATAACACATCTCCCTCCTTTTCCAAAGCCACACACACACACAGGAAGTCACAACGTAACAGGAATGTTAATAGTAGAGGAGTAAATGGTAACAGCAGAGGAGGAGGTGGTACCAGCAGAGGAGGAGGTGGTACTAGCAAAGATGGGAATGTTAATAGTAGAGGGGGAAAGGGTAACAGCATAAGAGCAGGTGCTACCAACAGAGGAGGATGTGGTACTAGCAGAGATGGGAATGTTAATAGTAGAGGGGGAAAGGGTAACAGCAGAAGAGGGGGCAGCACTAGCAGGAATGGGAATGTTAATAGTAGATGGGGAAATGGTAACAGTAGATGAGAAGGTGGTAACAACAGAGGAGGAGGTGGTACTTGCAGGGATGGGAATGTTAATAGTAGAGGGGGAAATGGTAACAGCAGAAGAGGAGGTAGTACCAACAGCGGGGGGGTGCTACTAGCAGAGGATGGGATGTTAGTAGTGGAGGAAATGGTAAAAGCAGAAGAGGAGGTGGTACGACAGAGGAGGAGGTGTTACTAGCAGAGATGTGAATGTTAATAATAGAGGAGGAAATGGTAACAGCAGAAGAGGAGGCGGTACCAACAGAGGAGGAGGTGGTACTAGCAGGGATGTGAATGTTAATAGTAGAGTGGGAAATGGTAACAGCAGAAGAGGAGGCAGTACCAACAGAGAAGGAGGTGGTACTAGCAGAGATGGGAATGTTAATAGTAGAGGGGGAAATGGTAACAGCAGAAGAGGAGGTGTTAACAACAGAGGATGAGGTGGTACTAGCAGAGATGGGAATGTTAATAAGAGGGGGTAAAGGTAACAGCAGAAGAGGAGGTTATACCAACAGAGGGGAGGAGGTGGTACTAGCATAGGATGGGATGTTAGTAGTGGGTGAAATGGTAACAGCAGAAGAGGAGGTGGTACCAACAGAGGATGAGGCAGAAGAGGAGGTGGTACCAACAGAGGATGAGGTGCTACTAGCAGAGATGGGAATGTTAATAGTAGAGGGGGAAATGGTAACAGCAGAAGAGGAGGTGGTACCAACAGAGGGGGGTGGTGGTACTAGCAGAGGACGGGATGTTAGTAGTGGAAGAATTGGTAACAGCAGAAGAGGGGTGGTACCAACAGAAAAGGAGGTGGTACTAGCAGAGATGGGAATGTTAATAGGAGAGGAGTAAATGGTACCAGCAGAAGAGGAGGTGGTATGAATAGAGGAGGAGGAGGTACTAGCAAGGATGAGAATGTTAATAGTAGAGGGGGAAATGGTAACAGCAGAAGAGAAGGTGGTAACAACAGAGGAGGAGGTGGTACTAGCAGGGATGGGAATGTTAATAGTAGAGGGGAAATGCTAACAGCAGAAGAGCAGGTGGTAACAACAGAGGGGGAGATGTTACTAGAAGTGATGTGAATGTTAATAGTAGAGTGGGAAATGGTAACAGCAGAAGATGAGGTGGTACCAACAGAGGGGGGGTGGTGCTACTAGCAGAGGATGGGATGTTAGTAGTGGAGGAAATGGTAACAGCAGAAGAGAAGGTGGTAACAACAGAGGAGGAGGTGATACTAGGCAAGATGGGAATGTTAATAGTAGAGGAGGAAATGGTAACAGCAGAAGAGGAGGCGGTACCAACAGAGGAGGAGGTGGTACTAGCAAGGATTGGAATGTTAATAGTAGAGGGGGAAATGGTAACAGCAGAAGAGAAGGTGCTGACAACAGAGGAGGACGTGGTACTAGAAGAGATGGGAATGTTAATAGTAGAGGAGTAAATGGTAACAGCAGAAGAGTAGGTGCTATCAACAGAGGGGGGTGGTACTAGCAGAGATGGGAATGTTAATAGTAGAGGGGGAAATGGCAACAGCAGAAGAGGGGGCGGTAATAGCAGGGATGGGAATGTTAATAGTAGATGGGGAAATGGTAACAGCAGATGAGGAGGTGGTAACAACAGAGGGGGGTGCTACTAGCAGAGGATGGGATGTTAGTACTGGAGGAAATGGTAACAGCAGAAGAGGAGGCGGTACCGACAGAGGAGGAGGTGGTACTAGCAGAGATGGGAATGTTAATAGTAGAGGAGTAAATGGAAACAGCAGAAGAGGAGGTGGTACCAACAGAGGAGGAGGTGGTACTAGCAAAGATGGGAATGTTAATAGTAGAGGGGGAAATGGTAACAGCATTAGAGCAGGTGCTACCAACAGAGGAGGACGTGGTACTAGAAGAGATGGGAATGTTAATAGTAGAGGAGTAAATGGTAACAGCAGAAGAGGAGGTGCTATCAACAGAGGGGGTGGTACTAGCAGAGATGGGAATGTTAATAGTAGAGGGGGAAATGGCAACAGCAGAAGAGGGGGCGGTAATAGCAGGGATGGGAATGTTAATAGTAGATGGGGAAATGGTAACAGCAGAAGAGGAGGTGGTAACAACAGAGGGGGTGCTACTAGCAGAGAATGGGATGTTAGTAGTGGAAGAAATGGTAACAGCAGAAGAGGAGGTGGTACCGACAGAGGAGGAGGTGGTACTAGCAGAGATGGGAATTGTTGCGAAGTGACTTGCAGGCTTAACTTAGGTTATATATTAGGTTTATTCAAGACACTTTAGTTACAGTTACATGGAAGTAAATACAGGAGTATGGAGTATTATCAGCACTGGCCCCATCACCCAGGCAGAGGAGCTCTAACTGCCTGCCTCAGTATGGAACCCTCAGATCAGCATTCCATCATTTACCCAACACCATTCCATATGACATCACACACTCACATATGGCAGATCAACACAGACAGTCACTATATAACCCATCTCCCTCCTTTTCCAAAGCCACACACACACAGGAAGTCACAACGTAACACATCTCCTTCCTTTATCAAACCCACACATGTACACATCAGTCACAACAAGATATTTCACTAAACCCTTCTCAAACACGCATCTAATACCAAACAGAAAACAGACACACTCAGGGCGACACAACACCACTCACCCATTCAAACATAAAATATACTCAGCCTGTTGGGAGTGACCTACTTAGCCAATACATTCAAATACTGCAGAAAAAGCTGAGACACTGGCCAGACATCCCAAACCCATCTGCGTACCCGGTGAATGACCACAGTCAACCCAATGCAGAATTGATAGAAACTGACATGCCACACCCCACAAATCTGGATGGAACACAGGCTATGACACAACTACACATAAGGAAATATCACTACAGAGGGGCTACCTCATATAAACAATAGTGGAAACAATATGACATGGTACTCATCCACTGAGGTACCTGTCCTACTCTACACAGGCTGAGGCGCTACCTCACGCACATCACTAAGTTCCACAAACCTGAGGCGCTATCTCCCTCATATACACTTGTGTCCATTCACGTCAGAGGCGCTTTTCTTGCTAACACTAATAGAGACACCTACCGGAGGCGCTACCTCCCTCATATGCACTTACGTCCATGCACATCAGAGGCGCTACCTCTCTCTAATACTACACTTCGCATAAACCCGGAGGCGCTACCTCCCTAACAAACTCTAGTGACACTCACCCCAGAGGTGCTACCTCTCTAAGAAAACTTATTGTCACTCTAACTGGAGGCGCTACCTCCCTAAAATACACATTGAGACACATACACATCAGAGTCGCTACCTCTCATTCCGTACAAAATGTCATCCACATCAGAAGCGCTACTTCTTCAGTTCTGCCAGATCCATAACATCTACATGCCCATTATTGTGCAACTATTTTACTTCCAACTTAAACTGAATCAGGCAAAGGCATTTTACAATTTACCATGTTATCACTGCGGTGTTATTAAGTTAACCAACATTTTTGTCCTAGAAGTCCATGGTCATCTCTTGACCTTAAGATAAATACTGTGCTTCTAAAAGTCTTTACAATTTACCATGTTACCACTGCGGTGTTATTAAGTTAACCAACCTTTTTGTCCTAGAAGTCCATGGTCATCTATTGACCTTGAGATAAATACTGTGCTCCTAAAAGTCCATGTTGCTTGTTAGCAACCTACACCTGAAAATCCACAACAGGTTATGTTAGCTCAATCTTCCACACTTCATGGAGGCACAAACACACATCAATCTCTTACTTCACACTTTTAGCACAACCTAGTTTAAACTGCGGAACTTTGTGTAAAAGAACACTAAAAGTCCATGGGTGGTCCACACCCTTAACCTGCAAATCCTCTACAAGTTATATCTAACACACTGTAACATCACAGTACTTCACTTAATAAAACGGATACATATCATGCAGCTTCGTGATGTCCTATCTTAACTTCTTTGGTGTGCTCGAATAAAACCTTCCAGTGGACCTTCACAACATTGCCTCATGACATGAGCTCCAAGTCGCCGCCGCTCCTGCTGTCCATCTTTATGACTCCTCGCTCTGTGCATAACCGATTAACTCTATAATGCTGATCAATTTTTGATCCATGTATTACTGTCACCAAAAGCAAACGCTACGTAGAAGAATAGCGTGCCGCGTCACTACAGTTCACAGTAGCTCCACCGCACTCATTTGATCGCACATCTTGCTTTGTACTTCTTGCTGCGGCTAATACGTTGCTGCTCCTAAAGGGCTGTTATTGGCTTCTTCTCCCGTGACACTGTTCATATCCGCCGTCTTCCGAGGACTGCAACGCAGCGCTGGCACGTGATACATCCGAATGTGCGGGTTCTTTTCTCTAACTCCGCGCATATGCGCTGAGTTTCATCTGCGCTGAGTTTCATCATTACGCCTCAGACAACATCCTTGAACAGTCATTCCTTCGAACGCTACACTTGCGTTCCTTTTCATCGCCAACACCCCAGGGCCTTCAGTGACGTCATCATTTCTTCTCCAAAGGCGGCACCTAACAGATCTCTCCGTCACCAACTGCCACACACGTACAGTGAGACTGGTTACAGTTACTTACAACACCGATCATCATCTCCATGTGCACAGCGTGTAACAAAACATTTCTGCGCAAAACGGTCACTTCTTGCTCCCTCAGGTCCTCACGTTTTCTCTGACTAATTTGTAAGGGGACTTCGCACTTCTAGTGCTATGGGCTCCTCATTGCTTTTACTCCTGGTATTCTGAGCAAAACGGTCACTTCTTGCTCCCTCAGGACCTTCCGTTTTCTCTGCCTAATTTGTAAGGGGGCTTCGCACTTCTAGTGCTATGGGCTCCTCATTGCTTTTAATCCTGGTATTTGAGCCCCATCAGGACAGAGAGTGTCCACTTGCTCCCCTATTGATGCTCAATATCCCTTTATCTCGGACCTTTTTCTTCACAAGTCCATTTCACTTAGCTGCTTCCTTTTGTTACAACACAAGCAGTTCTGGAGTATGAGTGGGACCTCTCAACCAGACTCTCCCACTATAACAGGCTAGGCTTGTTTCTACCTGGGGTTACTTCATCTTCTTACTGCTTCTTACTTTAACCCCATGGGTCCTCCCACTTTTGTTGATGCCTGAAGAAGTGGGGCTTCCTTGCTCTTCCCCTAGCCTGAACCCTGGGTGATGGGTCTCTTACTTGTAATGTGGGGGGCAGTGCTGAACTCCGCTGTGTCCTCCTGTCTACTGCACCCCCCGCAGCAGGCTCCTTCAACTTCAGTTCCTTCTTTTCGTGCGCAGGTTCTTCTATGTAGAGCAACTCGTCGCCAATGTTGCGAAGTGACTTGCAGGCTTAACTTAGGTTAAATATTAGGTTTATTCAAGACACTTCAGTTACAGTTACATGGAAGTAAATACAGGAGTATGGAGTATTATCAGCACTGGCCCCATCATCCAGGCAGGGGAGCTCTAACTGCCTGCCTCAGTATGGAACCCTCAGATCAGCATTCCATCACATATGGCAAATCAACACAGGCAGTCACTATATAACACATCTCCCTCCTTTTCCAAAGCCACACACACACAGGAAGTCACAACGTAACAGGAATGTTAATAGTAGAGGAGTAAATGGTAACAGCAGAGGAGGAGGTGGTACCAACAGAGGAGGAGGTGGTACTAGCAAAGATGGGAATGTTAATAGTAGAGGGGGAAAGGGTAACAGCATAAGAGCAGGTGCTACCAACAGAGGAGGATGTGGTACTAGCAGAGATGGGAATGTTAATAGTAGAGGGGGAAAGGGTAACAGCAGAAGAGGGGGCAGCACTAGCAGGAATGGGAATGTTAATAGTAGATGGGGAAATGGTAACAGTAGATGAGAAGGTGGTAACAACAGAGGAGGAGGTGGTACTAGCAGGGATGGGAATGTTAATAGTAGAGGGGGAAATGGTAACAGCAGAAGAGGAGGTAGTACCAACAGAGGGGGGGTGCTACTAGCAGAGGATGGGATGTTAGTAGTGGAGGAAATGGTATCAGCAGAAGAGGAGGTGGTACCGACAGAGGAGGAGGTGTTACTAGCAGAGATGTGAATGTTAATAATAGAGGAGGAAATGGTAACAGCAGAAGAGGAGGCGGTACCAACAGAGGAGGAGGTGGTACTAGCAGGGATGTGAATGTTAATAGTAGAGTGGGAAATGGTAACAGCAGAAGAGGAGGCAGTACCAACAGAGAAGGAGGTGGTACTAGCAGAGATGGGAATGTTAATAGTAGAGGGGGAAATGGTAACAGCAGAAGAGGAGATGTTAACAACAGAGGATGAGGTGGTACTAGCAGAGATGGGGATGTTAATAAGAGGGGGTAAAGGTAACAGCAGAAGAGGAGGTTATACCAACAGAGGGGTGGAGGTGGTACTAGCATAGGATGGGATGTTAGTAGTGGGTGAAATGGTAACAGCAGAAGAGGAGGAGGTACCAACAGAGGATGAGGCAGAAGAGGAGGTGGTAACAACAGAGGATGAGGTGCTACTAGCAGAGATGGGAATGTTAATAGTAGAGGGGGAAATGGTAACAGCAGAAGAGGAGGTGGTACCAACAGAGGGGGTGGTGGTACTAGCAGAGGACGGGATGTTAGTAGTGGAAGAATTGGTAACAGCAGAAGAGGGGGTGGTACCAACAGAAAAGGAGGTGGTACTAGCAGAGATGGGAATGTTAATAGGAGAGGAGTAAATGGTACCAGCAGAAGAGGAGGTGGTATGAATAGAGGAGGAGGAGGTACTAGCAAGGATGGGAATGTTAATAGTAGAGGGGGAAATGGTAACAGCAGAAGAGAAGGTGGTAACAACAGAGGAGGAGGTGGTACTAGCAGGGATGGGAATGTTAATAGTAGAGGGGAAATGCTAACAGCAGAAGAGCAGGTGGTAACAACAGAGGGGGAGATGTTACTAGAAGTGATGTGAATGTTAATAGTAGAGTGGGAAATGGTAACAGCAGAAGATGAGGTGGTACCAACAGAGGGGGGTGGTGCTACTAGCAGAGGATGGGATGTTAGTAGTGGAGGAAATGGTAACAGCAGAAGAGAAGGTGGTAACAACAGAGGAGGAGGTGATACTAGGCAAGATGGGAATGTTAATAGTAGAGGAGGAAATGGTAACAGCAGAAGAGGAGGCGGTACCAACAGAGGAGGAGGTGGTACTAGCAAGGATTGGAATGTTAATAGTAGAGGGGGGAAATGGTAACAGCAGAAGAGAAGATGCTGACAACAGAGGAGGACGTGGTACTAGAAGAGATGGGAATGTTAATAGTAGAGGAGTAAATGGTAACAGCAGAAGAGTAGGTGCTATCAACAGAGGGGGGTGGTACTAGCAGAGATGGGAATGTTAATAGTAGAGGGGGAAATGGCAACAGCAGAAGAGGGGGCGGTAATAGCAGGGATGGGAATGTTAATAGTAGATGGGGAAATGGTAACAGCAGAAGAGGAGGTGGTAACAACAGAGGGGAGTGCTACTAGCAGAGGATGGGATGTTAGTAGTGGAGGAAATGGTAACAGCAGAAGAGGAGGTGGTACCGACAGAGGAGGAGGTGGTACTAGCAGAGATGGGAATGTTAATAGTAGAGGAGTAAATGGAAACAGCAGAAGAGGAGGTGGTACCAACAGAGGAGGAGGTGGTACTAGCAAAGATGGGAATGTTAATAGTAGAGGGGAAAGGGTAACATCATAAGAGCAGGTGCTACCAACAGAGGAGGACGTGGTACTAGCAGAGATGGGAATGTTAATAGTAGAGGGGGAAAGGTAACAGCAGAAGAGGGGCGGCACTAGCAGGAATGGAATGTTAATAGTAGATGGGGAAATGGTAACAGTAAAAGAGAAGGTGTTAACAACAGAGGAGGAGGTGGTACTAGCAGGGATGGGAATGTTAATAGTAGAGGGGGAAATGGTAACAGCAGAAGAGGAGGTAGTACCAACAGAGGGGGGGTGCTACTAGCAGAGGATGGGATGTTAGTAGTGGAGGAAATGGTAACAGCAGAAGAGGAGGTGGTACCGACAGAGGAGGAGGTGTTACTAGCAGAGATGTGAATGTTAATAATAGAGGAGGAAATGGTAACAGCACAAGAGGAGGCGGTACCAACAGAGGAGGAGGTGGTACTAGGAGGGATGTGAATGTTAATAGTAGAGTGGGAAATGGTAACAGCAGAAGAGGAGGCAGTACCAACAGAGAAGGAGGTGGTACTTGCAGAGATGGGAATGTTAATAGTAGAGGGGGAAATGGTAACAGCAGAAGAGGAGGTGTTAACAACAGAGGATGAGGTGGTACTAGCAGAGATGGAAATGTTAATAAGAGGGGGTAAAGGTAACAGCAGAAGAGGAGGTTATACCAACAGAAGGGAGGAGGTGGTACTAGCATAGGATGGGATGTTAGTAGTGGGTGAAATGGTAACAGCAGAAGAGGAGGTGGTACCAACAGAGGATGAGGTGCTACTAGCAGAGATGGGAATGGTAATAGTAGAGAGGGAAATGGTAACAGCAGACGAGGAGGTGGTACCAACAGAGGGGGGTGGTGGTACTAGCAGAGGACGGGATGTTAGTAGTGGAAGAATTGGTAACAGCAGAAGAGGGGGTGGTACCAACAGAAAAGGAGGTGGTACTAGCAAAGATGGGAAGGTTAATAGTAGAGGGGGAAATGGGAACAGCAGAAGAGGAGGTGGTACCAACAGAGGAGGAGGTGGTACTAGCAGAGATGGGAATGTTAATAGTAGAGGAGTACATTGAAACAGCAGAAGAGGAGGTGGTACCAACAGAGGAGGAGGTGGTACTAGCAAAGATGGGAATGTTAATAGTAGAGGGGGAAAGGGTAACATCATAAGAGCAGGTGCTACCAACAGAGGAGGACGTGGTACTAGCAGAGATGGGAATGTTAATAGTAGAGGGGGAAAGGGTAACAGCAGAAGAGGGGGCGGCACTAGCAGGAATGGAATGTTAATAGTAGATGGGGAAATGGTAACAGTAAAAGAGAAGGTGTTAACAACAGAGGAGGAGGTGTACTAGCAGGGATGGAATGTTAATAGTAGAGGGGGAAATGGTAACAGCAGAAGAGGAGGTAGTACCAACAGAGGGTGGGTGCTTCTAGCAGAGGATGGGATGTTAGTAGTGGAGGAAATGGTAACAGCAGAAGAGGAGGTGGTACCGACAGAGGAGGAGGTGTTACTAGCAGAGATGTGAATGTTAATAATAAAGGAGGAAATGGTAACAGCACAAGAGGAGGCGGTACCAACAGAGGAGGAGGTGGTACTAGGAGGGATGTGAATGTTAATAGTAGAGTGGGAAATGGTAACAGCAGAAGAGGAGGCAGTACCAACAGAGAAGGAGGTGGTACTTGCAGAGATGGGAATGTTAATAGTAGAGGGGGAAATGGTAACAGCAGAAGAGAAGGTGCTGACAACAGAGGAGGACGTGGTACTAGAAGAGATGGGAATGTTAATAGTAGAGGAGTAAATGGTAACAGCAGAAGAGTAGGTGCTATCAACAGAGGGGGTGGTACTAGCAGAGATGGGAATGTTAATAGTAGAGGGGGAAATGGCAACAGCAGAAGAGGGGGCGGTAATAGCAGGGATGGGAATGTTAATAGTAGATGGGGAAATGGTAACAGCAGAAGAGGAGGTGGTAACAACAGAGGGGGGTGCTACTAGCAGAGGATGGGATGTTAGTAGTGGAGGAAATGGTAACAGCAGAAGAGGAGGTGGTACCGACAGAGGAGGAGGTGGTACTAGCAGAGATGGGAATGTTAATAGTAGAGGAGTAAATGGAAACAGCAGAAGAGGAGGTGGTACCAACAGAGGAGGAGGTGGTACTAGCAAAGATGGGAATGTTAATAGTAGAGGGGGAAAGGGTAACATCATAAGAGCAGGTGCTACCAACAGAGGAGGACGTGGTACTAGCAGAGATGGGAATGTTAATAGTAGAGGGGGAAAGGGTAACAGCAGAAGAGGGGGCGGCACTAGCAGGAATGGGAATGTTAATAGTAGATGGGGAAATGGTAACAGTAAAAGAGAAGGTGTTAACAACAGAGGAGGAGGTGGTACTAGCAGGGATGGGAATGTTAATAGTAGAGGGGGAAATGGTAACAGCAGAAGAGGAGGTAGTACCAACAGAGGGGGGGTGCTACTAGCAGAGGATGGGATGTTAGTAGTGGAGGAAATGGTAACAGCAGAAGAGGAGGTGGTACCGACAGAGGAGGAGGTGTTACTAGCAGAGATGTGAATGTTAATAATAGAGGAGGAAATGGTAACAGCACAAGAGGAGGCGGTACCAACAGAGGAGGAGGTGGTACTAGGAGGGATGTGAATGTTAATAGTAGAGTGGGAAATGGTAACAGCAGAAGAGGAGGCAGTACCAACAGAGAAGGAGGTGTACTTGCAGAGATGGGAATGTTAATAGTAGAGGGGGAAAATGCTAACAGCAGAAGAGGAGGTGTTAACAACAGAGGATGAGGTGGTACTAGCAGAGATGGAAATGTTAATAAGAGGGGGTAAAGGTAACAGCAGAAAGAGGAGGTTATACCAACAGAAGGGAGGAGGTGGTACTAGCATAAGGATGGGATGTTAGTAGTGGGTGAATGGTAACAGCAGAAGAGGAGGTGGTACCAACAGAGATGAGGTGCTACTAGCAGAGATGGGAATGGTAATAGTAAAGAGGGAAATGGTAACAGCAGACGAGGAGGTGTACCAACAGAGGGGGTGTGGTACTAGCAGAGGACGGGATGTTAGTAGTGGAAAATTGGTAACAGCAGAAGAGGGGTGGTACCAACAGAAAAGGAGGTGGTACTAGCAAAGATGGGAAGGTTAATAGTAGAGGGGGAAATGGGAACAGCAGAAGAGGAGGTGGTACCAACAGAGGAGGAGGTGGTACTAGCAAAGATGGGAATGTTAATAGTAGAGGGGGAAAGGGTAACATCATAAGAGCAGGTGCTACCAACAGAGGAGGACGTGGTACTAGCAGAGATGGGAATGTTAATAGTAGAGGGGGAAAGGGTAACAGCAGAAGAGGGGGCGGCACTAGCAGGAATGGGAATGTTAATAGTAGATGGGGAAATGGTAACAGTAAAAGAGAAGGTGTTAACAACAGAGGAGGAGGTGGTACTAGGGATGGGAATGTTAATAGTAGAGGGGAAATGGTAACAGCAGAAGAGGAGGTAGTACCAACAGAGGGTGGTGCTAAAAGCAGAGGATGGGATGTTAGTAGTGGAGGAAATGGTAACAGCAGAAGAGGAGGTGGTACCGACAGAGGAGGAGGTGTTACTAGCAGAGATGTGAATGTTAATAATAGAGGAGGAAATGGTAACAGCACAAAGGAGGCGGTACCAACAGAGGAGGAGGTGGTACTAGGAGGGATGTGAATGTTAATAGTAGAGTGGGAAATGGTAACAGCAGAAGAGGAGGCAGTACCAACAGAGAAGGAGGTGGTACTTGCAGAGATGGGAATGTTAATAGTAGAGGGGGAAATGGTAACAGCAGAAGAGGAGGTGTTAACAACAGAGGATGAGGTGGTACTAGCAGAGATGGGAATGTTAATAAGAGGGGGTAAAGGTAACAGCAGAAGAGGAGGTTATACCAACAGAGGGGAGGAGGTGGTACTAGCATAGGATGGGATGTTAGTAGTGGGTGAAATGGTAACAGCAGAAGAGGAGGTGGTACCAACAGAGGATGAGGTGCTACTAGCAGAGATGGGAATGTTAATAGTAGAGGGGGAAATGGTAACAGCAGAAGAGGGGGTGGTACCAACAGAAAAGGAGGTGGTACTAGCAAAGATGGGAAAGTTAATAGTAGAGGGGGAAATGGGAACAGCAGAAGAGGAGGTGGTACCAACAGAGGAGGAGGTGGTACTAGCAGAGATGGCAATGTTAATAGTAGAGGAGTAAATGGTACCAGCAGAAGAGGAGGTGGTATGAACAGAGGAGGAGGAGGTACTAGCAAGGATGGGAATGTTAATAGTAGAGGGGGAAATGGTAACAGCAGAAGAGAAGGTGGTACCAACAGAGGAGGAGGAGGTACTAGCAAGGATGGGAATGTTAATAGTAGAGGGGGAAATGGTAACAGCAGAAGAGAAGGTGGTAACAACAGAGGAGGAGGTGGTACTAGCTGGGATGGGAATGTTAATAGTAGAGTGGAAATGCTAACAGCAGAAGAGCAGGTGGTAACAACAGAGGGGGAGATGTTACTAGAAGTGATGTGAATGTTAATAGTAGAGGGGGAAATGGTAACAGCAGAAGATGAGGTGGTACCAACAGAGGGGGGTGGTGCTACTAGCAGAGGATGGGATGTTAGTAGTGGAGGAAATGGTCACAGCAGAAGAGAAGGTCGTAACAACAGGGGAGGAGGTGATACTAGGCAAGATGGGAATGTTAATAGTAGAGGAGGAAATGGTAACAGCAGAAGAGGAACGTTACCAACAGAGGAGGAGGAGGTACTAGCAAGGATTGGAATGTTAATAGCAGAGGGGGAAATGGTAACAGCAGAAGAGAAGGTGCTGACAACAGAGGAAGAGGTGGTACTAGCAGGGATGGGAATGTTAATAGTAGAGGGGAAATAGTAACAGCAGAAGAGGAGGTGGTACCAACAGAGGGGGGGTGGTGCTACTAGCAGAGGATGGGATGTTAGTAGTGGAGGAAATGGTAACAGCAGAAGAGGAGGTGTTACCAACAGAGGGGGGGTGGTGCTACTAGCAGAGGATGGGATGTTAGTAGTGGAGGAAATGGTAACAGCAGAAGAGGAGGTGGTACCGACAGAGGAGGAGGTGGTACTAGCAGAGATGGGAATGTTAATAGTAGAGGAGGAAATCGTAACAGCAGAAGAGGAGGCGGTACCAACAGAGGAGGAGGTGGTACTAGCAGAGATGGGATTGTTAATAGTAGAGAGGGAAATGGTAACAGCAGAAGAGGAGGTGGTAATAGTAGAGGGGGAAATGGTAACAGCAGAGGAGGAGGTGGTACCAACATAGTAGGAGGTGGTTCTAGCAGAGATGGGAATGTTAATAGTAGAGGGGGAAATGGTAACAGCAAAAGAGGAGGTGATACCAACAGAGGAGGAGGTGGTACTAGCAGAGATGGGAATGTTAATAGTAGAGTTGGAAATGGTAACAGCAGAAGAGGAGGTGGTACCAACAGAGGATGAGGTGGTACTAGCAGAGACTGCAATGTTAATGTTAGAGGGGGAAATGGTAACAGCAGAAGAGGAGCTGCTACCAACAGAGGGGTGGTGGTGGTACTAGCAGAGGATGGGATGTTAGTAGTGGAGGAAATGGTAACAGCAGAAGAGGAGGTTGTACCGACAGAGGAGGAGGTGGTACTAGCAGAGATGGGATTGTTAATAGTAGAGGGGGAAATGGTAACAGCAGAAGAGGAGGTGGTAATAGTAGAGGGGGAAATGGTAACAGCAGAGGAGGAGGTGGTACCAACATAGTAGGAGGTGGTACTAGCAGAGATGGGATTGTTAATAGTAGAGGGGGAAATGGTAACAGCAGAAGAGGAGGTGGTAATAGTAGAGGGGGAAATGGTAACAGCAGAGGAGGAGGTGGTACCAACATAGTAGGAGGTGGTTCTAGCAGAGATGGGAATGTTAATAGTAGAGGGGGAAATGATAACAGCAAAAGAGGAGGTGATACCAACAGAGGAGGAGGTGGTACTAGCAGAGATGGGAATGTTAATAGTAGAGTTGGAAATGGTAACAGCAGAAGAGGAGGTGGTACCAACAGAGGATGAGGTGGTACTAGCAGAGACTGCAATGTTAATGTTAGAGGGGGAAATGGTAACAGCAGAAGAGGAGCTGCTACCAACAGAGGGGTGGTGGTGGTACTAGCAGAGGATGGGATGTTAGTAGTGGAGGAAATGGTAACAGCAGAAGAGGAGGTGGTACCGACAGAGGAGGAGGTGGTACTAGCAGAGATGGGAATGTTAATAGTAGAGGAGGAAATGGTAACAGCAGAAGAGGAGGCAGTACCAACAGAGGAGGAGGTGGTACTAGCAGAGATGGGATTGTTAATAGTAGAGGGGGAAATGGTAACAGCAGAAGAGGAGGTGGTAATAGTAGAGGGGAAAATGGTAACAGCAGAGGAGGAGGTGATACCAACAGAGGAGGAGGTGGCACTAGCAGAGATGGGAATGTTAATAGTAGAGGGGGAAATGGTAGCAGCAAAAGAGGAGGTGATACCAACAGAGGAGGAGGTGGTACTAGCAGAGACTGCAATGTTAATGATAGAGGGGGAAATGGTAACAGCAGAGGCGGAGGTGATACTAACATAGTAGGAGGTGGTTCTAGCAGAGATGGGAATGTTAATAGTAGAGGGGGAAATGGTAACAGCAAAAGAGGAGGTGATACCAACAGAGGAGGAGGTGGTACTAGCAGAGATGGGAATGTTAATAGTAGAGTTGGAAATGGTAAAAGCAGAAGAGGAGGTGGTACCAACAGGGGATGAGGTGGTACTAGCAGAGGATGGGATGTTAGTAGTGGAAGAAATAGTAACAACAGAAGAGGCTGTACCAACAGAGGGGGGGTGGTGGTAGTACCAGCAGAGGAGGGGATGTTAGTAGTGGAGGAAATAGCAATAGCAGAAGAGAAGGAGGTGCGAACTGCAGAAAAGTAGGTGGTAATAGCAGAGGAGAAAATGCCAACAGCAGAAAAGGAGGTGGTAATACTAGAGGAGGACGTGGTGACAGCAGAAGAGGAGGTGTTGATCACAGAGGGTGAGGTAGGAATAAGGGAACAGGGGGTGGTGGTAATAGCAGAGGAGGTAGTGTTAACAGAAGAGGAGGGGATGGTAACAACAGATGAGGCAGTGGTAATAGCAGAAGAATGTGGTAACTACAGAAGATGAGGTGCTACCAACATGGGACAAGGTGCTAACAATGTAAAAGGAGGGGGAGTTACGCGCCGAGGTGGTAGCAGCTGATGAGGAGGGCAATCCCCTAGACAAACATGGCAGGAAGGCACAAGCTGCCCATTTAGCTCTAGGCAGGGGAGGGAACGAGACCCAGGCAAAGCGATCAAACGAAGAGTATTCAGGATGACCATGGGTGGGGACCTCTAAGTTTTGTGGTAAGAAGGGGGCCAACTCAGGAGGCAAACAGATTATTGGGAGAATGAGGGGCCAATTCCTGGTTCTGCCTCAACCCGACAGAGAAGATCCATCTATCTCTTCAGCTAGTGGATGAGGCCAGTGGAGTAACTTTATGAAAATGTTGGCATGACATCTAAAGGAAACATCCATGCCCCTCCCTAAAATTATGCCATTGGGTGCGACGTCAAGGCTTATCTGTGGCACCTTGGTGGACCAGGAATTGTATTAGGGTTTGGAGACCCCTGTGAAACCCACAAAAGTCACCAAAGGGACTTTTCCAGAGATCGTGAATCCCTAGCAATCCTAAGGAAGCCTGAACAAGCACCGGGAGATGAGACTGTATCACGCCCAGTGTGAGAGACTAGGCTTCGGGATCAGCATAGTTGTGTTATGTCACACCCATCGTGAGAGACTAGGCTTCGGGATCAGCATTGTTCTGTTATTTCACACCCAGCATGAGAGACTAGGCTTTCGGGATCAGCATTGTTCTGTTATTTCACACCTAGCGTGAGAGACTAACCTTCAGGATCAGCATTTCCAGCATGATAGAGTAGGCTCCAGGATCAGCATTGTTCTGTTATTTCACGCCCAGCGTGAGAGACTAGGCTTCGGGATCAGCATTTCTAGCGTGATAGACTAGGCTTCGCGGTCAGCATTGTTCTGTTATTTCACGCCCAGCGTGAGAGACTAGGCTTCGGTATCAGCATTGCCAGCATGATAGACTAGGCTTCGGGATCAGAATTGCTCTGTTATTTCACACCCAGCGTGATAGACTAGGCTTCGGGATCAGCATTGCTCTGTTATTTCACACCCAGCATGAGAAACTAGGCTACGGGATCAGCATTTCCAGCGTGATAGACTAGGCTTCAGGATTAGCATTTCCAGCGTGATAGACTAGGCTTCGGGATTAGCATTTCCAGAGTGATAGACTAGGCTTCGGGATCAGCATTGTTCTGTTATTTCACGCCCAGCGTGAGAAACTAGGGTTCGGGATCAGCATTTCCAGCGTGATAGCCTAGGCTTCGGGATCAGCATTGTTCTGGTATTTCACGCCCAGCATGAGAGACTAGGCTTCGGTATCAGCATGGCCAGCGTGATAGACTAGGCTTCGGGATCAGCATTGTTCTGTTATTTCACACCCAGCGTGAGAGACTAGGCTTGGGGATCAGCATTGTATGTTATTTCATGCCCAGCGTGAGAAACTAGGCTTCGGGATCAGCATTGCCAGCATGATAGACTAGGCTTCGGGATCAGTGTTGTTCTGTTATTTTAAGCCCAGCGTGAGAGACTAGGCTTCGGGATCAGCATTGCCAGCATGTTGATAGACTAGGCTTCCGGATCAGCATTGTTCTGTTATTTCACGCCAGCGTGAGAGACTAGGCTTCGGGATCAGCATTGCCAGCATGATAGACTAGGTTCCGGATCAGCATTGTTCTGTTATTTCACGCACAGCGTGAGAGACTAGGCTTTCGGGATCAGCATTGCCAGCGTGGTAGACTAGGCTTCGATAATCAGCATTATTCTGTTATTTTATGCCAGCGTGAGAGACTAGGCTTCGGGATCAGCATTTCCAGCATGATAGACTAGGCTTCAGGATCAGCATTGTTCTGTTATTTCAGGCCCAGCGTGAGAAACTAGGATTCGGTATCAGCATTGCCAGCATGATAGACTAGGCTTCAGGATCAGCATTGTTCTGTTATTTCACACCCAACGTGAGAGACTAGGCTTCGGGATCAGCATTGTTCTGTTATTTCACACCTAGTGTGAGAGACTAACCTTCGGGATCAGCATTTCCAGCGTGATAGACTAGGTTTCGGGATCAGCATTGTTCTGTTATTTCACGCCCAGCGTGAGAGACTAGGCTTCGGGATCAGAATTGCCAGCATGATAGACTAGGCTTCGGGACCAGAATTGCTCTGTTATTTCACACCCAGTGTGATAGACTAGGCTTCGGGATCAGCATTTCCAGCGGGATAGACTAGGCTTCGGGATCAGCATTGCTCTGTTATTTCACACCCAGCATGAGAGAGTAGGCTTCGGGATCAGCATAGTGGTGTTATTTCACCCCCAGCGTGATAGACTAGGCTTCAGGGTCAGCATTGTTCTGTTATTTCACGCCCAGCGTGAGAGACTAGGCTTCGGGATTAGCGTTTCCAGCGTGATAGACTAGGCTTCAGGATTAGCATTTCCAGCGTGATAAACTAGGCTTCGGGATTAGCATTTCCAGCGTGATAGACTAGGCTTCAGGATCAGCATTGTTCTGTTATTTCACACCCAGCGTGATAGACTAGGCTTCGGGATCAGCATTGCTTTGTTATTTCACACCCAGCATGAGAAACTAGGCTACGGGATCAGCATTTCCAGCGTGATAGACTAGGCTTCAGGATTAGCATTTCCAGCGTGATAGACTAGGCTTCGGGATTAGCATTTCCAGAGTGATAGACTAGGCTTCGGGATCAGCATTGTTCTGGTATTTCACGCCCAGCATGAGAGACTAGGCTTCGGTATCAGCATGGCCAGCGTGATAGACTAGGCTTCGGGATCAGCATTGTTCTGTTATTTCACACCCAGCGTGAGAGACTAGGCTTCGGGATCAGCATTGTCTGTTATTTCATGCCCAGCGTGAGAAACTAGGCTTCAGGATCAGCATTGCCAGCGTGATAGACTAGGCTTCGGGATCAGTGTTGTTCTGTTATTTTAAGCCCAGCGTGAGAGACTAGCTTCGGGATCAGCATTGCCAGCATGATAGACTAGGCTTCCGGATCAGCATTGTTCTGTTATTTCACGCCCAGCCGTGAGAGACTAGGCTCAGGATCAGCATTGTTCTGTTATTTCACGCACAGCGTGAGAGACTAGGCTTTCGGGATCAGCATTGCCAGCGTGGTAGACTAGGCTTAGATAATCAGCATTATTCTGTTATTTTATGCCCAGCGTGAGAGACTAGGCTTCGGGATCAGCATTTCCAGCATGATAGACTAGGCTCAGGATCAGCATTGTTCTGTTATTTCAGGCCCAGCGTGAGAAACTAGGATTCGGTATCAGCATTGCCAGCATGATAGACTAGGCTTCAGGATCAGCATTGTTCTGTTATTTCACACCCAACGTGAGAGACTAGGCTTCGGGATCAGCATTGTTCTGTTATTTCACACCTAGTGTGAGAGACTAACCTTCGGGATCAGAATTTCCAGCGTGATAGACTAGGCTTCGGGATCAGCATTGTTCTGTTATTTCACGCCCAGCGTGAGAGACTAGGCTTCGGGATCAGAATTGCCAGCATGATAGACTAGGCTTCGGGATCAGAATTGCTCTGTTATTTCACACCAGTGTGATAGACTAGGCTTCGGGATCAGCATTTCCAGCGGGATAGACTAGGCTTCGGGATCAGCATTGCTCTGTTATTTCACACCCAGCATGAGAGACTAGGCTTCGGGATCAGCATAGTGGTGTTATTTCACCCCCAGCGTGATAGACTAGGCTTCAGGGTCAGCATTGTTCTGTTATTTCACGCCCAGCGTGAGAGACTAGGCTTCGGGATTAGCATTTCCAGCGTGATAGACTAGGCTTCAGATTAGCATTCCAGCGTGATAAACTAGGCTTCGGGATTAGCATTTCCAGCGTGATAGACTAGGCTTCAGGATCAGCATTGTTCTGTTATTTCACGCCCAGCGTGAGAAACTAGGCTTCGGGATCAGCATTTCCAGCGTGATAGACTAGGCTTCGGGATCAGCATTGTTCTGTTATTCACGCCCAGCATGAGAGACTAGGCTTCGGTATCAGCATGGCCAGCGTGATAGACTAGGCTTCAGGATCAGCATTGTTCTGTTATTTCACGCCAGCGTGGGAGACTAGGCTTCGGGATCCGCATTGTCTGTTATTTCATGCCCAGCGTGAGAAACTAGGCTTCAGGATCAGCATTACCAGCGTGATAGACTAGGCTTCGGGATCAGTATTGTTGTGTTATTTTAAGCCCAGTGTGGAGACTAGGCTTCGGGATCAGCATTGCCAGCATGATAGACTAGGCTTCCGGATCAGCATTGTTCTGTTATTTCACGCCCAGCGTAAGAGACTTAACTTCGGGATCAGCATTGCCAGCATGATAGACTAGGCTTCCGGATCAGCATTGTTCTGTTATTTCACGCACAGCGTGAGAGACTAGGCTTTCAGGATCAGCATTGCCAGCGTGATAGACTAGGCTTCGGGATGAGCATTATTCTGTTATTTTACGCCCAGCGTGAGAGACTAGGCTTCGGGATCAGCATTTCCAGCGTGATAGGCTAGGCTTCAGGATCAGCATTGTTCTGTTATTTCACGCCCAGCGTGAGAAACTAGGCTTCGGTATCAGCATTGCCAGCATGATAGACTAGGCTTCAGGATCAGCATTGTTCTGTTATTTCACACAAAGCGTGAGAGACTAGGCTTCGGGATCAGCATTGTTCTGTTATTTCACACCTAGCGTGAGAGACTAACCTTCAGGATCAGCATTTCCAGCGTGATAGACTAGGCTTCAGGATCAGCATTGTTCTGTTATTTCATGCCCAGCGTGAGAGACTAGGCTTCGGTATCAGCATTGCCAGCATGATAGACTAGGCTTCGGGATCAGCATTGTTCTGTTATTTCACGCCCAGCGTGAGAGACTAGGCTTCGGGATCAGAATTGCCAGCATGATAGACTAGGCTTCGGGATCAGCATTGTTCTGTTATTTCACACCCAGCGTGAGAGACTAGGCTTCGGGATCAGCATTGTATGTTATTTCATGCCCAGCGTGAGAAACTAGGCTTCGGGATCAGCATTGCCAGCATGATAGACTAGGCTTCGGGATCAGTGTTGTTCTGTTATTTTAAGCCCAGCGTGAGAGACTAGGCTTCGGGATCAGCATTGCCAGCATGATAGACTAGGCTTCCGGATCAGCATTGTTCTGTTATTTCACGCCCAGCGTGAGAGACTAGGCTTCGGGATCAGCATTGCCAGCATGATAGACTAGGCTTCCGGATCAGCATTGTTCTGTTATTTCACGCACAGCGTGAGAGACTAGGCTTTCGGGATCAGCATTGCCAGCGTGGTAGACTAGGCTTCGATAATCAGCATTATTCTGTTATTTTATGCCCAGCGTGAGAGACTAGGCTTCGGGATCAGCATTTCCAGCATGATAGACTAGGCTTCAGGATCAGCATTGTTCTGTTATTTCAGGCCCAGCGTGAGAAACTAGGATTCGGTATCAGCATTGCCAGCATGATAGACTAGGCTTCAGGATCAGCATTGTTCTGTTATTTTACACCCAACGTGAGAGACTAGGCTTCGGGATCAGCATTGTTCTGTTATTTCACACCTAGTGTGAGAGACTAACCTTCGGGATCAGCATTTCCAGCGTGATAGACTAGGTTTCGGATCAGCATTGTTCTGTTATTTCACGCCCAGCGTGAGAGTCTAGGCTTCGGGATCAGAATTGCCAGCATGATAGACTAGGCTTCGGGATCAGAATTGCTCTGTTATTTCACACCCAGTGTGATAGACTAGGCTTCGGGATCAGCATTTCCAGCGGGATAGACTAGGCTTCGGGATCAGCATTGCTCTGTTATTTCACACCCAGCATGAGAGACTAGGCTTCGGGATCAGCATAGTGGTGTTATTTCACCCCCAGCGTGATAGACTAGGCTTCAGGGTCAGCATTGTTCTGTTATTTCACGCCCAGCGTGAGAGACTAGGCTTAGGGATTAGCATTTCCAGCGTGATAGACTAGGCTTCAGGATTAGCATTTCCAGCGTGATAAACTAGGCTTCGGGATTAGCATTTCCAGCGTGATAGACTAGGCTTCAGGATCAGCATTGTTCTGTTATTTCACACCCAGCGTGATAGACTAGGCTTCGGGATCAGCATTGCTTTGTTATTTCACACCCAGCATGAGAAACTAGGCTACGGGATCAGCATTTCCAGCGTGATAGACTAGGCTTCAGGATTAGCATTTCCAGCGTGATAGACTAGGCTTCGGGATTAGCATTTCCAGAGTGATAGACTAGGCTTCGGGATCAGCATTGTTCTGGTATTTCACGCCCAGCATGAGAGACTAGGCTTCGGTATCAGCATGGCCAGCGTGATAGACTAGGCTTCGGGATCAGCATTGTTCTGTTATTTCACACCCAGCGTGAGAGACTAGGCTTCGGGATCAGCATTGTCTGTTATTTCATGCCCAGCGTGAGAAACTAGGCTTCAGGATCAGCATTGCCAGCGTGATAGACTAGGCTTCGGGATCAGTGTTGTTCTGTTATTTTAAGCCCAGCGTGAGAGACTAGGCTTCGGGATCAGCATTGCCAGCATGATAGACTAGGCTTCCGGATCTGCATTGTTCTGATATTTCACGCCCAGCGTGAGAGACTAGGCTTCAGGATCAGCATTGTTCTGTTATTTCACGCACAGCGTGAGAGACTAGGCTTTCGGGATCAGCATTGCCAGCGTGGTAGACTAGGCTTCGATAATCAGCATTATTCTGTTATTTTATGCCCAGCGTGAGAGACTAGGCTTCGGGATCAGCATTTCCAGCATGATAGACTAGGCTTCAGGATCAGCATTGTTCTGTTATTTCAGGCCCAGCGTGAGAAACTAGGATTCGGTATCAGCATTGCCAGCATGATAGACTAGGCTTCAGGATCAGCATTGTTCTGTTATTTCACACCCAACGTGAGAGACTAGGCTTCGGGATCAGCATTGTTCTGTTATTTCACACCTAGTGTGAGAGACTAACCTTCGGGATCAGCATTTCCAGTGTGATAGACTAGGCTTCGGGATCAGCATTGTTCTGTTATTTCACGCCCAGCGTGAGAGACTAGGCTTCGGGATCAGAATTGCCAGCATGATAGACTAGGCTTCGGGATCAGAATTGCTCTGTTATTTCACACCCAGTGTGATAGACTAGGCTTCGGGATCAGCATTTCCAGCGGGATAGACTAGGCTTCGGGATCAGCATTGCTCTGTTATTTCACACCCAGCATGAGAGACTAGGCTTCGGGATCAGCATAGTGGTGTTATTTCACCCCCAGCGTGATAGACTAGGCTTCAGGGTCAGCATTGTTCTGTTATTTCACGCCCAGCGTGAGAGACTAGGCTTCGGGATTAGCATTTCCAGCGTGATAGACTAGGCTTCAGGATTAGCATTTCCAGCGTGATAAACTAGGCTTCGGGATTAGCATTTCCAGCGTGATAGACTAGGCTTCAGGATCAGCATTGTTCTGTTATTTCACGCGCAGCGTGAGAAACTAGGCTTCGGGATCAGCATTTCCAGCGTGATAGACTAGGCTTCGGGATCAGCATTGTTCTGTTATTTCACGCCCAGCATGAGAGACTAGGCTTCGGTATCAGCATGACCAGCGTGATAGACTAGGCTTCAGGATCAGCATTGTTCTGTTATTTCACGCCCAGCGTGGGAGACTAGGCTTCGGGATCCGCATTGTCTGTTATTTCATGCCCAGCGTGAGAAACTAGGCTTCAGGATCAGCATTACCAGCGTGATAGACTAGGCTTCGGGATCAGTATTGTTCTGTTATTTTAAGCCCAGTGTGAGAGACTAGGCTTCGGGATCAGCATTGCCAGCATGATAGACTAGGCTTCCGGATCAGCATTGTTCTGTTATTTCACGCCCAGCGTAAGAGACTTAACTTCGGGATCAGCATTGCCAGCATGATAGACTAGGCTTCCGGATCAGCATTGTTCTGTTATTTCACGCACAGCGTGAGAGACTAGGCTTTCAGGATCAGCATTGCCAGCGTGATAGACTAGGCTTCGGGATGAGCATTATTCTGTTATTTTACGCCCAGCGTGAGAGACTAGGTTCGGGATCAGCATTTCCAGCGTGATAGGCTAGGCTTCAGGATCAGCATTGTTCTGTTATTTCACGCCCAGCGTGAGAAACTAGGCTTCGGTATCAGCATTGCCAGCATGATAGACTAGGCTTCAGGATCAGCATTGTTCTGTTATTTCACACAAAGCGTGAGAGACTAGGCTTCGGATCAGCATTGTTCTGTTATTTCACACCTAGCGTGAGAGACTAACCTTCAGGATCAGCATTTCCAGCGTGATAGACTAGGCTTCAGGATCAGCATTGTTCTGTTATTTCATGCCCAGCGTGAGAGACTAGGCTTCGGTATCAGCATTGCCAGCCATGATAGACTAGGCTTCGGGATCAGCATTGTTCTGTTATTTCACGCCAGCGTGAGAGACTAGGCTTCGGGATCAGAATTGCCAGCATGATAGACTAGGCTTCAGGATCAGAATTGCTCTGTTATTTCACACCCAGTGTGATAGACTAGGCTTCGGGATCAGCATTGTTCTGTTATTTCACACCTAACATGAGAGACTAACCTTCGGGATCAGCATTTCCAGCGTGATAGACTAAGCTTCAGGATCAGCATTGTTCTGTTATTTCACGCCCAGCGTGAGAAACTAGGCTTCGGTATCAGCATTGCCAGCATGATAGACTAGGCTTCAGGATCAGCATTATTCTGTTATTTTATGCCCAGCATGAGAGACTAGGCTTCGTGATCAGCATTTCCAGCGTGATAGACTAGGCTTCAGGATCAGCATTGTTCTGTTATTTCACGCCCAGCGTGAGAAACTAGGCTTCGGTATCAGCATTGCCAGCATGATAGACTAGGCTTCAGGATCAGCATTGTTATGTTATTTCACACCCAACGTGAGAGACTAGGCTTCGGGATCAGCTTTGTTCTGTTATTTCACACCTAGTGTGAGAGACTAACCTTCGGGATCAGCATTTCCAGCGTGATAGACTAGGCTTCGGGATCAGCATTGTTCTGTTATTTCACGCCCAGCGTGAGAGACTAGGCTTCGGGATCAGAATTGCCAGCATGATAGACTAGGCTTCGGGATCAGATTGCTCTGTTATTTCACACCCAGTGTGATAGACTAGGCTTCGGGATCAGCATTTCCAGCGGGATAGACTAGGCTTCGGGATCAGCATTGCTCTGTTATTTCACACCAGCATGAGAGACTAGGCTTCGGGATCAGCATAGTTGTGTTATTTTACCCCCAGCGTGATAGACTAGGCTTCAGGGTCAGCATCGTTCTGTTATTTCACGCCTAGCGTGAGAGACTAGGCTTCGGGATTAGCATTTCCAGCGTGATAGACTAGGCTTCAGGATTAGCATTTCCAGCGTGATAGACTAGGCTTCAGGATCAGCATTGTTCTTTTATTTCACGCCCAGCGTGAGAAACTAGGCTTCGGGATCAGCATTTCCAGCGTGATAGACTAGGCTTCGGGATCAGCATTGTTCTGTTATTTCACGCCCAGCATGAGAGACTAGGCTTCGGTATCAGCATGGCCAGCGTGATAGACTAGGCTTTGGGATCAGCATTGTTCTGTTATTTCACGCCCAGCGTGAGAGACTAGGCTTTGGGATCCGCATTGTCTGTTATTTCATGCCCAGCGTGAGAAACTAGGCTTCAGGATCAGCATTGCCAGCGTGATAGACTAGGCTTCGGGATCAGTATTGTTCTGTTATTTTAAGCCCAGTGTGAGAGACTAGGCTTCGGGATCAGCATTGTTCTGTTATTTCACGCCCAGCGTGAGAGACTTAACTTCGGGATCAGCATTGCCAGCATGATAGACTAGGCTTCCGGATCAGCATTGTTCTGTTATTTCACGCACAGCGTGAGAGACTAGGCTTTCGGGATCAGCATTGCCAGCGTGATAGACTAGGCTTCGGGATCAGCATTATTCTGTTATTTTACGCCCAGCGTGAGAGACTAGGCTTCCGGATCAGCATTTCCAGCGTGATAGGCTAGGCTTCAGGATCAGCATTGTTCTGTTATTTCACGCCCAGCGTGAGAAACTAGGCTTCGGTATCAGCATTGCCAGCATGATAGACTAGGCTTCAGGATCAGCATTGTTCTGTTATTTCACACAAAGCGTGAGAGACTAGGCTTCGGGATCAGCATTGTTCTGTTATTTCACACCTAGCGTGAGAGACTAACCTTCAGGATCAGCATTTCCAGCGTGATAGACTAGGCTTCAGGATCAGCATTGTTCTGTTATTTCATGCCCAGCGTGAGAGACTAGGCTTCGGTATCAGCATTGCCAGCATGATAGACTAGGCTTCGGGATCAGCATTGTTCTGTTATTTCACGCCCAGCGTGAGAGACTAGGCTTCGGGATCAGAATTGCCAGCATGATAGACTAGGCTTCAGGATCAGAATTGCTCTGTTATTTCACACCCAGTGTGATAGACTAGGCTTCGGGATCAGCATTGTTCTGTTATTTCACACCTAACATGAGAGACTAACCTTCGGGATCAGCATTTCCAGCGTGATAGACTAAGCTTCGGGATCAGCATTGTTCTGTTATTTCACGCCCAGCGTGAGAAACTAGGCTTCGGTATCAGCATTGCCAGCATGATAGACTAGGCTTCAGGATCAGCATTATTCTGTTATTTTATGCCCAGCATGAGAGACTAGGCTTCGTGATCAGCATTTCCAGCGTGATAGACTAGGCTTCAGGATCAGCATTGTTCTGTTATTTCACGCCCAGCGTGAGAAACTAGGCTTCGGTATCAGCATTGCCAGCATGATAGACTAGGCTTCAGGATCGGCATTGTTCTGTTATTTCACACCCAACGTGAGAGACTAGGCTTCGGGATCAGCTTTGTTCTGTTATTTCACACCTAGTGTGAGAGACTAACCTTCGGGATCAGCATTTCCAGCGTGATAGACTAGGCTTCGGGATCAGCATTGTTCTGTTATTTCACGCCCAGCGTGAGAGACTAGGCTTCGGGATCAGAATTGCCAGCATGATAGACTAGGCTTCGGGATCAGAATTGCTCTGTTATTTCACACCCAGTGTGATAGACTAGGCTTCGGGATCAGCATTTCCAGCGGGATAGACTAGGCTTCGGGATCAGCATTGCTCTGTTATTTCACACCCAGCATGAGAGACTAGGCTTCGGGATCAGCATAGTTGTGTTATTTTACCCCCAGCGTGATAGACTAGCTTCAGGGTCAGCATCGTTCTGTTATTCACGCCTAGCGTGAGAGACTAGGCTTCGGGATTAGCATTTCCAGCGTGATAGACTAGGCTTCAGGATTAGCATTTCCAGCGTGATAGACTAGGCTTCAGGATCAGCATTGTTCTGTTATTTCACGCCCAGCGTGAGAAACTAGGCTTCGGGATCAGCATTTCCAGCGTGATAGACTAGGCTTCGGGATCAGCATTGTTCTGTTATTTCACGCCCAGCATGAGAGACTAGGCTTCGGTATCAGCATGGCCAGCGTGATAGACTAGGCTTTGGGATCAGCATTGTTCTGTTATTTCACGCCAGCGTGAGAGACTAGGCTTTGGGATCCGCATTGTCTGTTATTTCATGCCCAGCGTGAGAAACTAGGCTTCAGGATCAGCATTGCCAGCGTGATAGACTAGGCTTCGGGATCAGTATTGTTCTGTTATTTTAAGCCAGTGTGAGAGACTAGGCTTCGGGATCAGCATTGTTCTGTTATTTCACGCCAGCGTGAGAGACTTAACTTCGGGATCAGCATTGCCAGCATGATAGACTAGGCTTCCGGATCAGCATTGTTCTGTTATTTCACGCACAGCGTGAGAGACTAGGCTTTCGGGATCAGCATTGCCAGCGTGATAGACTAGGCTTCGGGATCAGCATTATTCTGTTATTTTACGCCCAGCGTGAGAGACTAGGCTTCCGGATCAGCATTTTCCAGCGTGATAGGCTAGGCTTCAGGATCAGCATTGTTCTGTTATTTCACGCCCAGCGTGAGAAACTAGGCTTCGGTATCAGCATTGCCAGCATGATAGACTAGGCTTCAGGATCAGAATTGTTCTGTTATTTCACACAAAGCGTGAGAGACTAGGCTTCGGGATCAGCATTGTTCTGTTATTTCACACCTAGCGTGAGAGACTAACCTTCAGGATCAGCATTTCCAGCGTGATAGACTAGGCTTCAGGATCAGCATTGTTCTGTTATTTCATGCCCAGCGTGAGAGACTAGGCTTCGGTATCAGCATTGCCAGCATGATAGACTAGGCTTCGGATCAGCATTGTTCTGTTATTTCACGCCCAGCGTGAGAGACTAGGCTTCGGGATCAGAATTGCCAGCATGATAGACTAGGCTTCAGGATCAGAATTGCTCTGTTATTTCACACCCAGTGTGATAGACTAGGCTTCTGGATCAGCATTGTTCTGTTATTTCACACCTAACATGAGAGACTAACCTTCGGGATCAGCATTTCCAGCGTGATAGACTAAGCTTCGGGATCAGCATTGTTCTGTTATTTCACGCCCAGCGTGAGAAACTAGGCTTCGTATCAGCATTGCCAGCATGATAGACTAGGCTTCAGGATCAGCATTATTCTGTTATTTTATGCCAGCATGAGAGACTAAGGCTTCGTGATCAGCATTTCCAGCGTGATAGACTAGGCTTCAGGATCAGCATTGTTCTGTTATTTCACGCCCAGCGTGAGAAACTAGGCTTCGGTATCAGCATTGCCAGCATGATAGACTAGGCTTCAGGATCGGCATTGTTCTGTTATTTCACACCCAACGTGAGAGACTAGGCTTCGGGATCAGCTTTGTTCTGTTATTTCACACCTAGTGTGAGAGACTAACCTTCGGGATCAGCATTTCCAGCGTGATAGACTAGGCTTCGGGATCAGCATTGTTCTGTTATTTCACGCCCAGCGTGAGAGACTAGGCTTCGGGATCAGAATTGCCAGCATGATAGACTAGGCTTCGGGATCAGAATTGCTCTGTTATTTCACACCCAGTGTGATAGACTAGGCTTCGGGATCAGCATTTCCAGCGGGATAGACTAGGCTTCGGGATCAGCATTGCTCTGTTATTTCACACCCAGCATGAGAGACTAGGCTTCGGGATCAGCATAGTTGTGTTATTTTACCCCCAGCGTGATAGACTAGGCTTCAGGGTCAGCATTGTTCTGTTATTTCACGCCTAGCGTGAGAGACTAGGCTTCGGGATTAGCATTTCCAGCGTGATAGACTAGGCTTCAGGATTAGCATTTCCAGCGTGATAGACTAGGCTTCAGGATCAGCATTGTTCTGTTATTTCACGCCCAGCGTGAGAAACTAGGCTTCGGGATCAGCATTTCCAGCGTGATAGACTAGGCTTCGGGATCAGCATTGTTCTGTTATTTCACGCCCAGCATGAGAGACTAGGCTTCGGTATCAGCATGGCCAGCGTGATAGACTAGGCTTTGGATCAGCATTGTTCTGTTATTTCACGCCAGCGTGAGAGACTAGGCTTTGGGAATCCGCATTGTCTGTTATTTCATGCCCAGCGTGAGAAAACTAGGCTTCAGGATCAGCATTGCCAGCGTGATAGACTAGGCTTCGGGATCAGTATTGTTCTGTTATTTTAAGCCCAGTGTGCGAGACTAGGCTTCGGGATCAGCATTGTTCTGTTATTTCACGCCCAGCGTGAGAGACTTAACTTCGGGATCAGCATTGCCAGCATGATAGACTAGGCTTCCGGATCAGCATTGTTCTGTTATTTCACGCACAGCGTGAGAGACTAGGCTTTCGGGATCAGCATTGCCAGCGTGATAGACTAGGCTTCGGGATCAGCATTATTCTGTTATTTTACGCCCAGCGTGAGAGACTAGGCTTCGGGATCAGCATTTCCAGCGTGATAGGCTAGGCTTCAGGATCAGCATTGTTCTGTTATTTCACGCCCAGCGTGAGAAACTAGGCTTCAGTATCAGCATTGTCAGCATGATAGACTAGGCTTCAGGATCAGCATTGTTCTGTTATTTCACGCCCAGCGTGAGAAACTAGGCTTCAGTATCAGCATTGTCAGCATGATAGACTAGGCTTCAGGATCAGCATTGTTGTTATTTCACACCCAGCGTGAGAGACTAGGCTTCGGGATCAGCATTGCCAGCATGATAGACTAGGCTTCGGGATCAGCATTGTTCTGTTATTTCACGCCCAGTTTGAGAGACTAGGCTACGGGATCAGAATTGCCAGCATGATAGACTAGGCTTCGGGATCAGAATTGCTCTGTTATTTAACACCCAGTGTGATAGACTCGGCTTCGGGATCAGCATTGTTCTGTTATTTCACACCTAACGTGAGAGACTAACCTTCGGGATCAGCATTTCCAGTGTGATAGACTAAGCTTCGGGATCAGCATTTTTCTGTTATTTCATGCCCATCGTGAGAGACTAGGCTTCGGTATCAGCATTGCCAGCATGATAGACTAGGCTTCGGGATCAGCATAGTTTGTTATTTCACACCCAGCGTGAGAGACTAGGCTTCGGGATCAGCATTGCCAGTGTAATAGACTAAGCTTCAGGATCAGAATTGCTCTGTTATTTCACACCCAGCATGATAGACTAGGCTTCGGGATCAGCATTGTCTGTCATTTCACACCCAGCGTAAGAAACTAGGCTACGGGATCAGCATTTCCAGCCTGATAGACTAGGCTTCGGGATCTTCATTGATCTGTTATTTCACACAGATCCATATTCCCACATACATCTTGTGGTGTCTTGGATACAGAAACTTCATTACCTCAAGAGCATGAATGCCGGCCTTCACGTTGTGTCTGATTTCTTCATTTGTCAGCTCTTTAGGTTCATATCCTGATACAACATCAATCATAATCTTCATTCCTACAGTTTTCTTTGCAGTCTTCTTGCATTGTGTGATTATTTTTCTGATCACACAAAATCCAGTCATGACCATCACTATCAGTGCTCCAAGAAACTTCAAAATGTCTGCCATCCATTGTGGAATCCATGAGAAGATCGATCCAAACCAACTGTTATCAGCAATATCTTCCACTTAGCCTACCATCCTGATGTGCAGGTTTGTCAGCATCGTTATGGCTTCTGTTAAGGTGCCGTCATCGTGAGAAGGTATGAATATGCAACATGATTCTCTGATTTTGGCACAAACACCTCCATCCATAGCTGTGATCATGTCAAGGAGATATCTGTTCTGGAGAGTCATCAGTCGTATGGCCCTCAGCTCTTCCTTGATAGCATTGAATCAGTTTATTGTAGTGTTGATTGTCTGCAGGAGCTCCCATCGGTTATCTGTAACCATTTGGTGTTTGCTTCCGTTTGGATCCTGGGCATGAATATTATCATGAATATTGATGAAGTCTTACTAAACAATCTGTGTTCATATGGGATGGAATCAAAAGCTTCTATTGACTTTGCTGAGGACTAGTTCTCCCTCTTCAATCGATTCAAGAGCTCAGCAGATCTCTTCTTTCTCAGGTGAGCATCTGCCTTTGGGAACACACCAATGTTCAGGTCATTTATTGGAATCCCCAATGCTGGACCATGGACAATCACTAGAGAACATAGTCCTCCCCAATATTTCGGCAGCTTTATGTAAAATCTGGATCCACAAGCTTGGTAGTGATCCATTATCACTGCTGTCCCAATGTTCATTCCTGGCACATCAAAGATTCAACCACAATTTTGATTCTCTCCAACTTTTCTTGTGCCATTGTTTCTAAAACACAGCTTTGCAGTATCCAAAGGCACTATCTGTAAAGGACCTCCTTTGTCTTCAACCCATGTCAGTAGTTTTCCAAGTTTCGGCCATAATGGTTTGCATCCTTTTTCCACACGGTCAATAACTGGTTGATGATGACAAGTCACTACCTAGGCTCTGCATATGACCACACCTTTCTCCCATCCATCTGGAGAAAGTACTGTTCTCCAGACTTGCATCTGGCCTCTTTCTTTGCATTTACAAATGTCTTCTCTGGTCTTCCCTTGACAATTGAGTCTTTATATACTTTCCCATCTAATTCCAGCTCCTTTAACTCCAGGCTGTTCATATTTTATCGCATGATTCTTTCTGTGTGGTCTTACTCTTGTCTTTAAATCTTGGACATAATAATCTTCACACAGGCTCAACCATTCTGTTGCCCATAGCAATGAAGCTGTTCGACCTATGAACTGACCTCTTGCCCGGCAGAGTGCTACACGAGATAGGAAATGAGCTGTTGGAACATCTATTTCAATAGCTATGAAAAATCCTTAGACTTCCCCAAAGTATAAGGCAGGAGTGCACATAAATAGCATTCCTTCTCAGAAGTTTATTTGCCCACCTCTTTCATATGTTGATACCACATATTGGGGGTCATTACGACCCAGGCGGTAAGTACGCCAACTTTACCACCATGGTGTAAACTATGTTTACACCATGGTGGATGGCGGATTTACCGCCCCATTCCGAAGTGAGTGGGGCGGTAAATCCCCATTTCCCATTTTACCCTTCCCCATTCCCATTTTTGCCCCATAGGGCATAATGGGAGTGGGGAAGGCACTAATTACGCCACCGTAAATTACGGTGGCGTAATTAGCACCAAGGCGGTTTAGCGCCATGGATTTTAACGGCTGCTAGAAGCAGCCGTTAAAATCGGAATCAGGCGTTAAGGGTTAACGACGGCGTTAACCCTTCATGCCTGAGTTGTAATGAGGCCCATTGTTTCCCAAATGTGCTCTACTGTCTAAATTATTATTTAATTCATAATCATCCTTTAATGCACTTCTCTTGGGTCTTTTCTTTGCATAATAAGTAGGTAACCAAGGATCATGAAAGATTTCTAAAGCTGATCTCCCTCCAAAGGGAAGCCCTGATACATTTTTCAGAGAACTAGGTGCTTTCTCATGCACCACTGGTGTAGGAACAATCACATAGGAACCTGGCTGCCTTACAATGTCTGGCTCTGCGTTAGTTGCTGGAGTGGGAAGAATCAAAGGTACCCTTCCCTTCTTTGAACCAACAACATACACAGCATGAATCAGCAAGATCAGAAAAACAACAATAAACTTTGAGCATGCATATATTATGCATCAATATGTTATGCTCCACCGTCTCGATGGTTCCATACGTTGTCGTTCTTGCTCACTGTTCGGAATAGCTAGGTGATTTATTGACCAAATGACTGCCTTTAATTACTTTTAAGGAAAGAAACCTCTTTTTATTCAGGCAATCTCAGAAAGAATTTCGGTAGCCGTTGAACATGCTCCACATTCTCCACAAGTAGCTGGCTGATTGCAGGACGAATGATAGGATCTCGTGTGAACACATAAGTGTTATTAGTTCGCCAAACAAGATAAGGATGAGCTTCAAGCAGATAGTAAAAGACCAATGCAAGCAAATTGTGAACTACGTCACTCGACAGGACCATTCGTTCACTCGAAAAGATGTTCAGGTAACTGTCTAATCTGGTCTAGAATTGCTGCCAGATGTCGTCTAATTGCTGGGCCTTTCTTAGGATCTTGGCCGAAAGTACATACATCAACACGATACTCTGCGTATAAAAATGAAGACAGTAAGGAGTAGACTCTGTACGTCAATATTGGTGTGCACCATGCAGCCCACCAAAGAGAAACTCAGTTTGAAATGAATCCAGGAACTGCTCCCTCTTCCAGTTGTCAAACAAAGTCCAAATCTAGCATCCTTAGCTTTCCTTTTGCACTCCAAAGTCTAGTGTCAACACACTTCTGTGGCTTAAGAACAGTAACGTTTTCACTCCTTGCTGTACCAGTTACAATGAGTGTTTTCACGGAAGCCACAGTCCAATATCAACAAGTTCCCGTGGCTCAAGAACAATTGCTGCTTGCACTCCGATCACCTAGCTGTAAGAGTGCCCATGAAGGATCCACAGCCCAAAGTACCCTTTGTCTATCTACTTGATAGTCTCTGCATCCTTCTTCCTCGTCATTGATCTAGTCTGCATGTGCTGAACGTCTTCTTCTTGACTTGCTTCTGAATGGATTGGGGGTGTGTTGGTCTCTCCAGCATAGGCTTTCACATCACCTTGGTAGATCCACGATCGTATTCCTAGGACTTTGACTGCTAATGGAGTGATGTCCTCTACGATGAAAGGGGCGTTAAATCGAGGCTCTTGACACCTCCTTCTAAAGTTCCTTATTAGGATCTGATCACCTGGAAAGAGTCTTGGTATAGGGAATTTCTGAATGTCAATTGCTGTATGGTCTTCATCTGTGTTCTGAGACCGACACCCCGTCCGCTTGACTTGATCTGAAATAACAGAGATACTAGCTGTCATACATGTTAAGTAATCATGTAACTCAGCACCAAACAATTCTGCAGTTGTCTGGGCATCACTCCTAGTCCTCGATGGAGGATTTATAGGCGTTCTCATTCGCCTTCCTGTGACTAGTTTGTGGGGTGTGAGGTGGTGGTCTGAGCCAGGCTGACTACTTAATGCATATAATACAAGGGACAGGCAATGCAGCCACCCCTTCTTTGGGGTTAATTTCAATTTGGCTATCCTTTTTTTGAGCAGACAGTTCAGCCTCTCACATATGATGTTCCCTTGCAGGTGATAAGCAGAAGAAAACTTGTGTTTTATGCTGAGCAATAAACCAATTTGGTCAAATACCTCATTCACAAAATGGGGGCCATTATCTGATCTCAGCACCTCACACACTCCCCATCTAGGAAATACTTCTTGAACTAAGAACTTCGCAGTGCAAGTGGCATCTGTGTGTGTGCACGGACCAGCCTCAATCCACTTTGAGAATGGGCACACTACCACTATCATATACCTGTATCCATTACAAATCCGCAGCATGTCAACATAGTCAATATGTAATGCTGAAATGGACCATTCAGTGAGGTATAACTCCTGTGACTGTTCGCAGCATGTGCCCAGCAGTAAACCTTTGACATATGATGCAACTTACTACATTAAAAGCAACGTGTTCTAACAGGTTCGGTAAAAACCAATCCTCCGCAGTGGTTGCTGCAAGGCTTTCCCTAGTGACATGCGCAGGGTAGTGTAGCTGCTCTAATGCCACCGTTAATAAGGCTACAGGCATCACTGGTTTACCAGTGCTGTCTTGTCGCCTGAGTGCTTCATTGGGGGATAGCGATCACCCCCTCCGTGTCGACAAGTATTTCTCTTCCTATGGAGCTTCACCTTGAATTTCCATTAGCTGAGTCTTTGTCAAATGATTAAAACCTTCTTTCATTATTACAGCCATCATTTCTCCCTTGCTTACATAAGGAGTATCAAAACTCGAAATATCTGAAGAAGTAGCAACTCTTTTGGCTTCTTCGTCTGCGGCTTGGTTTCCGTGTGAAATACAGTCAGTTCTCTTAGTATGTGCGGTGCATTTAACTGTTGCTTTGGCTGCTGAGAGCTTTAGTGCTTTTATGAGTCTATCCAATAACGCGGCATGTTGCACTAGAGTGCCATATGCTCAGAGTTAGCCCCTCCTTTTCCAACGTGCTAATCCTGCGTGCACGGTTGATGTCACATAGACGGAATCACTGTACACAATTACTTCCTCTCTGTATTACTTGAGAGCGATAAGTGCTACCAATTCTGCAGTGTGTGCTGAAAAATGAGATGGCAGACGTATGGTTGCCACAATGTAAAACTCCCCATTCTCTCTATCCCTCACTACAGCTGAGCCAGTCAGTCTTTCCCCATTACTTTGATTAATTTTTGAAGAACCGTCAATAAAGAGGGTCTCTCCTTCAGGTAATACATTTTCTTTTACACGCAGTACATCTACACATGAGTTTTCATAACTCGCAAAGTCATGCACATGTTCACCCCTGCCACAGGTTCAGCTACAAACGTGGCAGGGTTCACTATTCTACATCTGACTATCTTAATGGCAGAATTCAATACAACCACCTCATAAGCTGAGGGTCTTTGAGATGGTAGAATACCCTTAGGTTTCTCCAAAACAGCAAAAAAAGCGTGCTCAACAAATAAATCGCAAACACGGCTGCAGCCAAAGATTGTTCGCAAGGGAGGTGATCCCTCATTACTGGGTCTAAATTCCCACTGTAATATGCGAGGGGCTTGTACCCCAATGTAATTCTCTGTGTGCGCACTGCTGTCATAACTGTTCCATTTGTGTGCGAGAATAAAAAGAACTCCTCAGAGTAAATGGGAATTCCAAAACTGGAGATGTACAAAAAGCTTTTTTCATCTCATTGAACCCCTCCTCCATCTCCTTAGTCCATTCAATCTTTTCTTTGTTCCCCTGTGGTTTCTTTAGGGCTTACAACAAGGGTCTTGTGTATGAACTATAATCAAATGCCCATGCTCTCACATAATTACACAATCCCAAAAACTGTTGCATTTGCTTAATCGTGTGCAGTTTTGACATTTTCATAATTGCCTCAGCTCTTTCAGGTGTAACCTTCTTTCCTTCATGAGAACTTAACTGTCCTATGTATGACACTTCTTCCTGACAGTACTGTCATTTATCCTTGTCCACCTTATATCCCTTGTCTGCTAGAATAATCATTAACTGTATAGAGTCTCGTCAATACTCTTCCTCTGTCAGGCTGCAAACTAAAATGTCATCTACGTACTGCAACACAAAACTTGGCAAATAAATATTGCTCAGATTCATCTGCAGGAACCTGTTATTAATCGATGGAGACTCACAGTACTCCTGAGGTAAACATGTGCTTTTCAACTTCGTCTGACGAAACGTACATGGCGTAAAATCTTGGGAGTCTTTATGCAAAGAGATTGATAAAAATTCATTTTTCAAATCGATCACTGTGAAAAATTGTGCTTCTGGGGGAATACTGCACAGAATTGCCACTGCGTTTGGAACTAAAGGAAACTCTGCCTCTACAATCTGGTTAATCAGCCTCTTGTCCTTAATTAAATACCACAACCCCCCTTTTCATTTTTCGATAGGATACACTGCGGTATTGCATGATGACTCTGACATCACCAAGATGCCTTGTTCCATCATAGCTGATATAGGGCCTCATTACAACCTGCCAGTCCGGGACCGTGCAAAATCCGTGATGGCGGGAAAAACGTTTCCGTGTCCGCAAGGGTGCGGAAAAACCGCCCGATTACACGCTGTCGGTCGCGCGCACCACACGGACTCGGAAACGTTGTTACCGCCGTCACGGAATACCCCACGGAAATGGAAATAACGAAGCCACAAGTGGCGCAAAACCCGTTTCCGCCTCCGCCGCCACGGACACGGAACCGGAAATACCATGATCGCCAAAACAGGAAACAGAGAGGCGGCCATCATATAAAAGCACAATCCATTGCCATCCAGAGCCAGCACAAGCACAATCCTGACTCTGAGAAGCCAAAAGGGACCTCAAGCATGTCTGCCAGGATCCCTGCTCAGAGGCAGCGCAAACAGCGCTTCAGCGAGGCGGAGCTAACCGTCTTGGTGGAGCACATTGTGGACAATGCTGAGATGCTGTTCAGCGCCGACCAACGGCGTGCCACACAGCAGCGGAGGAAGGAGGTGTGGGCCGAAGCTGCACGCAAGTGCACCGCTGTGGGCGTGGCAGTGAGGAGCGTGAAGGACTGCCACAAGCGTTGGGACGACCTGAGGCTGAGGGTACGCAACCTCATTTCCACGCCCGCCAACGCAGCAGTGGGACAGGCGGAGGACCCTCCCACTGAGGCTGCAAGCATGGGAGGAGCGTTGCAGCAGCGTCCTCCACCTAGAGGGAATCCATGGGATTGGGCAGGCTGAGGCAGGAGTGAGCCCACCTGCAGATGCCGGTAAGTGCCAAACATGAATGCCACATGTAAATATGCAGTTGTGAGTACTGGGCCAAAGACCATGAACAATCCCCCCCCCAGGCAGTGCATGTGTGGGCCAAAGGACCCATTAACAACCCCCCCCCCCCCAGGCAGTGCATGTGTGGCCAAAGGACCCATTAACAATCCCCCCAGGCAGTGCATGTGTGGGCCAAAGGACCCATGAACAATCCCCCCCCAGGCAGTGCATGTGTGGGCCAAAGGACCCATTATGATCCGTATGGCAACCAATATCACTGAATGCAGACACCAGCAATCAGATGCATGTGACTAACACTATTCAATGTACAATCTTAATGACGCATGTGATGCACCCATCTGCCACCACAACAACACTAATTGCATGCCCTTGTGTCCCCACAGCCGTTTCAAGTGACAGTGATACTGCACAACAGGCCAGCCAATCAGCATCGGCAAGTACACTAGCCACCGCCACCACACAGGAGGATGCTGCCGGCAGTTCTGCACCTCTGGCCACATTACCAGCCACTACAGATGTGCAGCACACCACCACCAACATCCCCACCATCTCCACACTGGCTGAGTCCAGACAGGTGCCACAGGAACCTATCATGGCCACCCAACACAACACCGAAGGCAGCAGCACTGCAGAGGGGGCGGCCTGCAGTGATAACAGTGCCCCGCAAGAGCACTCGGAAACGGGGCCACAGGGGGAGATGCCCACATTGGAAGACCTGGGCTCCTTCCATGAGCTGGGGTTCAGCCCCACTTCACTGGGGAGTCCCATGAGGTCGCCCACCCCATCCATGGCCGAACTGAATGCCCGCATGCAGCGGATGGAGGACCAGCAGGCTACCCTCACCCAGCTGGTGGAGAGGCAGCTAGAGGAATCCAGGCTGCAGAGGGAGAGCTACAGCGCCTCAGTGCGTCGCCTGTCGAGGTCCATAGGACGCTTTGCGAGCACCATAGTGACCCTTGCACGCCATGTGCGGGAGGGCAATGACCACACCTCCAGGCTTGTGGAGGCCATGTTGGTTGGCCAACAGGCAAATCTGGCACGGATGCCCTCAATCCCTGATTCTGGCCAATCAAACACTACCACCCCATCCAGCTCCACTACTGCCAGTCCAAGGAGGCGCTCGAGTAGGCTAACGGGTCCCTTGGGCAAGGTTGCACAGAAGCGCACACGGAAGTGATGGCATGTGTGTGGGGCAGTGCAGGACACATGTGGACTACAAGGGTGTGAGAGGGGTGGTCACGTTTGGGTGGTGGGGTAGGTAGTTTTGGGGGTTTGGACAATGGGCTCTGGGTGGGGGTGGGCACGTTTGGGTGGTGGGTGGCCCCGGGTGTACAGCTTCCCTAACCAATGCACCTTCTTCCCTGTTGTGATTACATCAATACATCACCATTTCAAATCAAGACATACATGTGTGGACATTGATCATTTATTTTGCAGTGCAACTATTAATTCATTGTCGTCAACATGTTTGTGCATTACTGTGAATGTGCTGTGACTCAAAAGTAAATGCGAATCATGGCATCCGTGCTCTCTGGCCATCATGTGCACCCAGGGGAGGCGGTGCCATCCATCCCCATCTCCATCTCCATCCCCATCTCCATCCCATCCCATCCCCATCCCCATCTCCATCCCATCCCCATCTTCCTCATCTGCGTCTGGTGGCATTGGGATGTTCCTGCGCAGGCATATATTGTGCAGCATGGCACATACCAGCGTGATTTTGCCCGTCTTCACTGGGCTGTACAGCAGTGATCCGCCAGATCTGCTCAGACAGCGGAAACGGGCCTTCAGCAGTCCAAATGTCCTCTCAATCATTCCACGTGTGCGGATATGTGCCCTATTGTATGCCTCTTCATGCCTGTTCCTTGGTCTCCGTACAGTGTCATCAACCATGGCGTGAGTGCATATCCCGCATCACCTACATGGGATGTAGATGGGGAACATGTCAGTGTTTGTGGCATCATGTCCTCATCTGCTGCTGTGCATTCTTGTATCATCATTCATTCATGCATATGAACCATGCAGTGTCTGGAGGTATGTTTGGCCATCAGGAGGAATGTCGCTGACTGCATATGGGCCTACACATTAACTTGCATGTTTGCTGTGCCCTGCGGGTGACATTTGATTGTGTGCATGTCATGGTGCAGTGCTGTCCACACATGGCAGAGTGACTCCACTGTACGGAAGTAGTAAATACTCGTCGTATCATTTGCACGCCTCTCGTGCTTTTTGGGGCAGTGTTTCAATTGAGGGTGGGTGTCTGCAGTGGCACAGGGTTCATGGGACAGTGACGGGATTGGCTGTGGCAGCGTGTGCACGGGCACATTGTGGTGCCCTGTCATGTCTTCCTTCATGATGTTTGGCATCCGCTGTGTATTTGGTAGATGGAAGGGGGTGATGCATGTGCCGTCACAGCGGCACACTCACAATGCTCATTGCCTGGACACACACACACCACTCCGACAGGGTTGTAGCATCGTCAGCTGTACTCACCCAATAGCCATGTGCTTTGTCCGGCATAGCGTTCCATGTACCGTGGCAACGTGGAATTCCGCAGTACCATTGAGTCATTTGATGAGCCTGGGAAACGTGCGCAGCAGTGTGTAATCAGTTGCATGGCATCACAAACCATCTGGACATTCAAAGAGTGATACTGTTTCCTATTGCGGAACACCGCCTCAATTGCATGTGGTACTGTCAGCTCGACGTGGGTGCAGTCAACTGCGCCTATGCAATTTGGCATGCCTGCCATGGCATGGAAGGCCAACTTGGTGGCAATGACCTCGGGAGGGTGCGGGGTAGGGCTATGTGTTCCGACACATGGCGCAACAGGGCATCCAGTACCTGTACCAGGACTTTTGAGAAACACGGTTGTGATATGCCGTGCAGCTCACCAACCGTGTGTTGATAGGTGCCAGTGCCAAGGAAATGCAGAACTGAGACAACCTTCAAGAGGGGGGGGTGGCGGTGGGGTGTCAATTAGGCTGCTGATGTTGTCCTCAATCATGGCGGTGATGTGCATGATTGTTGCACGGTCCAGCCGGTATAGGGTGTGGATCTGTCCTGGGGTGAGGTTCCAGGGTGAGGCCCTGATGCGTGGTATTGGTGGCTGGCGGCGGGGTCGGGCTGGCTGGGCAATGGGGTTTGCCATAGCTGCAGGGTTGGCTGGTTGCCGCCTGCGCCTCCTCCGCCTACGCCTCCTCCTCTGCGCCATTGCTGCCACCATGTGCAGTACTGCCTGTTGGTTGAGTAGGCCCAGTCCAGTGCTACTAGCCCTGCTGCCTGCATGGTTCTGTGTTGTGTTGGGCTGGGTGTGGCCCTTTTGTAGGCTCCCAGTGGCCTGCTAGGTCCAGCTGGGCTGATTTGGTGCACCTGTGCCCTGATTCAGTTCAGCCGGCAGTGTATAACGCCATGTTCGCGGTGGCGGCGGTTCCGCCACCGTGATCACGGTATTTCCGCCATTTTTATCCCGGTATTTCCGTGTCCGCGCTAGTTGTGATGCTCACGGTGTTTCGTGTTGCCGGTAACGGAGGGGTTTCCGTGCAGGCGGAATTAAGGGGAACCCTATTTCCGCGGTGGCGGTTTAGGGTGGTGCTATTACCGGGGCCGCGGGTCATGATTGCGCGGACATGCAAACGGTGCCGGTATGGTTTTACCGGCAGTGTTAATTCCGGACCGGAGTACTTGTAATGAGGCCCAGAGTCTTAAAAATCCCCTCGTCTGCCTCTCGGGACATGGGATACTGTTTGCTTGAGGTAAAATTGCTCCTGGCTTCAACTTAATCTTGCCTTCTCCCACCCCCTTTAACAGGCCTACGTTAAAGGGGCCCGTAGTCCATAAGGGGATTGGTATTTTCTCCATGTCCTCATCAAAAAACATGGAACACTGCCACACTATCACCATTCTCTGTGAGACATCCCGTTTTTCTGTCCTGATCCAATAAGTGATGCTCATCTCAAACAGCACCTCATCATCTGAAAGGTCCCTCTACTCCCCCCAGAAGCTCACTGTCTCCAGAGCTATGGTTCTCTCTAGGCTGGACTACTGCAACATCCTCTTTCTAAATCTGCCTGCCTCTACTCTCGACCCTGTGCAACTCATCCAAAACAGGACTGCGAGACTTGCCCTTGGCCTTAAGCCCAGGGATCGTATATCCCCAGGACTGAAATCGCTCCACTGGCTCCCAGTGGCTGCGAAGATTAAGTTCAAAACCCTCTGCATTGTCCACTAGGCCTTCTGGTGCCTGGAATCTCAATACCTTCAACTCTCTCTTCCTAAATATCTGCCCTCTCAAAATCTTTGCTCATCCGTCTCCAACTCCCTTAGGGTCAGTCGCTTCTCCAAGCAGCGAGTTGGTGCTAGATCTCTTTCTTCTGCTGGGGCCACCCTCTGGAACAGCCTCCATGCCTCTCTGAACCTTGAGGAGAACCATCTCTGGTTCGGAAGCACCTCAAGACCTTACTCTTTGCTTCTGCTTTCTCTCCTCCTCTCCCCTGATGATCTCCTGGAAGAATCTGAATCTGCACTGGTTACCTGGCTACCCTCTGTTCTCGGGCTCAGGTCTCCTCCCCACCAGTTGCACACCTGCACTGCCCCATGGCAACCTTTGCACTTGGGGGACTATATCTGTATCTCTACTGCCTCCACTAGCACTGGACCCCTGATGTCTTCTCTTACCCTTGCACTTGCCACCAGCTGTCTGCACTATTCATTATTGTCTTTATTTAATTGACTGTTATCCGATTAAATGCACTGCTCCCTCCCCTTTCCCCCTGCACTTTTCCCCTTCCTCACCCCCCCTGCAATTTCACGATCTCAATGTCACTGGGCCTAATAGGATCGATGTCTGTCTTCCCTCTGTTTCCCCTCCCTTGCCTCGTCGCGCCTTGAAACACTTGTGTATAGACGCATTATAAATGCCATATCATATTATATCATAAACATATCCTGTCAGTGACATCAGTCAATCTATATCCTTCCCCAATGGCAATCACTGTTCTCCATGGCCTGCTCGTATTCCGTCCTTCAAGCATGGCCAATTCCCCTTGCACTATGGCTGCCTGTAATTCTAGAGGGAAAACCTGTCCCCCCTCTTTGTCCATAGGTATCTGTGGCCTGAACAGAAATTCATCAGGTATCCTCATAACCTTGCCCACTAAACCAGGTAGCCATGTTAACAAAATGCGTATCCCGTAGTTGAAAACCTCAGACTCTAACGACTTTCCTCGCAAAGCCTTTTGCCCTGTGAATGCCATGATAAATTCACTTATATGAAAATAATGTATTCCCGGTGTTAAACACACTCTGCCTTCATCAGTAAATGAAATCCTCATGTTTTACTTCGTCATTAAATCTCTACCCAGTATGTTAACTGGAGTCTGTCTCGAATACATAATGGAACAGACATGTCACATTCTCCTATGGAGACTTGCAATTTATTGCTAAAATGAACTCTACCTGTAGCACCTGAGAATCCTTGAGCATTCATGGCATTACCCAACAATGAAGATTTTCCCTCCCGTATACATGAGTGAGTTGCCCTTGTGTCTACTAAAAAAGAAAAGGATTTGCCCCCTATCATGACGTCAACCCATGGTTCCTCTTGAGGATTGGACGTCACCAACAGTATGTTAATGTTAATGTTAATGTTAAAGGACATTTGTACCGCGCACTATCACCTCCGGAGTGGTCCCTTGGCGCTCTGGCGGCTCTGAAACTGGAGGGGAGGTTGAGTTAGTGGGAGGAAGCAGGAAAAGTGCACGAGGGCAGTGATGTGCTGTTGGCGGCCTCAGCCCAGTGAGTCCATTGGCTGGGCCTGGGGTGTTTGCGGCCGGTAGTCATTGTGTACTGTTGTGCAAGGCTATGTGTGTTTTTGTTTTGTTGTTGCAGTGTAGTGAAGTTTGTGCGGTTTGTTGTGCTGTAGGTTTTGGTTGTGTTTGGTTTGGAGTTTGAGAGGTTTATGCAGAAAGGGAAATAGTTAGTAGCGGTTGAACACATCAAGTCACCCAGTGAGCTGTCCTATTGTGGGTACATATTTATTCCCGTACGTGTGAAAGGATTCCCACCCTCGACGGTGACACCTCCTATTCTCTGTGTCAATAACTGTTCCGTGTTTGCATTCTGCTGTATCTGCATGGGTGAGTGCTGTGACTGCCCTTGCGGCGGATTCACTGGTACTTGCTGTGATTGCAAAACCTGTTGTGTTCACGGTGCTTGTGTCTGATACACTGTCTGATCCTGGGCGAGCTCGTCCCTGCTTTGTGGGTTATATGCTGGAGGATAAACTGTTCACCCCCCTCTTGAGAATTGTCCATTATGTATATACCCTTGGCTCCCACATGTTCACGCTATATGTCCTGTCATTCCACATGTCCAACATACAGGAGGGAATCTTCTAACTTACCCATCCTGTATGCCTTGATTGCCACCTTGGTTATTCTGAAAACTTCCTTGATTACTCTGAAAGTTTCTTCCGCGGAAGCCTCCTCTGCCACGCGGCATCAACCCATTTCCTCCTTGATCCGACTGCCGTTGGTTATTCACCTGAGGCATACCTGCTGTCTGTTGTTATTCTGACCCTTCTTTACTAGTCAGCATTGCCCCTTCTAGAGCATACTTGGATAGTTTCTTTTGCACTAATTTAGCTTCCTTGATCTTCCTGGTATCCCCATTCTTCCGATTCTTTTCTTGCAATAGTCAGCAATGGTGTGCGGGGGTCAGCTGCATTTCTGGCCATGGCTTCGCTTCCATAACCACCAGCTTCTTGAGCTGTCTCTGTACCTGTTATGGCAATCCCTGACATTATATATGATAGATTCCGGTATAGATTTCCCCCATGGTTCTTGAGTTTCAATTGAACATTTTGAATGTAAAGAAGCAGATCCATGCCGTCCTGCATTTTGCTTGCCATTATAGCTCCCATATCTGGCATATCAGGATACTGTACTCTAAGGGCTTTCCAGACAGCAGCTCTGCAATTATTAAACGGTACACATTCATGCGCTGTGTTCTGTGCAGTGACACCTGTGTAAAGACTGGTAGGGGGTGTCTGTACTTCCGCTCTCTATATGGTAGAGGAGAGGCACAGAGGACCCCAGCCAAGATTCTCTATTACGGTAGCAATGGACGAGCAATTAAGGCCTAGCTTCTCAGGAGGTGATGCGGGCTGGTTCTTAAGTACAGTGTAGTCCCCGAACCCCCACAAAGGAATGTCCACACACTGTATTACTGAAAACACAGTCTTTATATAATTAATATTCAAAGGTATGTACACGATCACAATAACGCACTTTGTACTCGGAAATCAACAATGATAAATATATACAATTCTAAAGTGGTACCACCAATGTTATCAAATCTCATTAAAGTGCATCAACTGTACGGTTAAAATGTCACACAGATCAATAACGAGGAAACCAGCAATAGAGATAGGAAGGAACGAAAGATGGTTGAAACAATAGACAGAATGCTGGCCCTGTTACCTAGACACAGTTCTGCGTGGATATCCCCCCACCTGGGCAACCTGTAAATAAAGATATATAGCACAAGCCCAGTCCATATAATGTTTGATAGTCTTACTTCTTCCTATTAAGGTTTTACCCCCCCAATGTACCTGGTGGAGTAGAGTTCTCTGACGATGCGCCGACCAATCCTTCTTGAGTGCCTCCCTTTCAGGCGGGAGCCACGGATCGTCCAGAGGTCTTGGGGAACTTGGCATTCAGTGTCGGGGAATCGACGGCCCTTCTTGAGTGCCCTCCCTTTAAGGCAGGAGTCACGGGTCGTCGAACGTCCGACGGTGAAGAGGGTGAACTACGGCAGGGAAGTGGCAGCTTCGTTCCTAGCGGTGCTCGTCGACGACAGAGCGTTGGTGTCCTGCAAGGAAGAGGCGTGCGGGGCACCTCGGTGACGATAGTTCTGGACCGCAAAGAGATGATGAAGAACTGTGGCCCAGCAAGGGCGTTGAGTCGTCGGGGTCTCTGTGGTCTTTAGGTGGCGGGAAACCCACCGGTGGATGCTCCTCGGCGCGTCGACGGTAGGGCCTTCTCCAGCGGGAGACAAGCGGATGATGATGCAGGTAAGAGCGTCTGATGATCAATTGAAGTTCTTAGGCAAACGGGAGCACGGCGGCTCCGGTCGGCGACGGCGGTCGTTGACAGTGGCGGACAACAGTCCGAGTGCTTCTCCTTGGCGTTCCGCAGCAGTCCCCTTATCGGGTTGGCAGCCTGTCGAAGGTCTGTCTACCAGGGAGCATTGGCAAAGATCAGCTGTGCACGATGTTCCCTCGTAGCTCGGGAAGAGGGTGCCTTACCAGGTCCTCTCTGGGTCAGTCCTTGGAAACACAGCAGCCTTCAGATTGCGAGGGAGATCCACAGCACTGCTTCTCGTCCAGCGGGGGTTTCAAGGTCAAGCGTCAGTTACTCCAGTTACTCGTCGTAGTGGACTTCAGCTTCTGAACACGATTCCTAGCAGTGAGAGGTCCCCAGATATACTGTTGATCTCCCATTCATTCCGCTGGGTCACACTCAAGCATCCAATCACGACTACGGGCATTATGCAGGCAGGCAGCCAATCAGGCACACGAGGTATTCAGGCCATTCACTTCTCTCCAGACACTCACAACAAGTTATGTGTATTGGGACAGTACCGAGCCATTCAACACTCCAGCTGCATATACCGGTTTCGGACAGGGTTGTTCCAGTCATTGTGTCAACCACCAGATACACACACCACAACACAGAATGCATATTCGTCACACACTCTATTCACCCAGGTCCACCCACAGGAGGTACCACAACATACTCACCGGGAAGGCTCCAGCTAGTCTGGCCGGACCGTCACAACAACACCATATTTGGCATTTCCACCCAACAGCCAGTCAGGGGGAAGGGACAGAGTCAGGACTTCCCAGGACTTTGGGAAAACAAGGTAATGGGTAATAGAAAGCAAGAGGCCACCGGGGCCATCTTGTTTTCCATCAGGAATCAACGGATCCCAATGGCAGGGCCGGGGTACCCCAAAATGGAGGATACTCCGCGCACCTGCCAATTTCAGCATGGAGCTGCCACCAGCCCATATCCTGCTCTGCGGGCCACCCACAGGTGCCCAAAAACATACACTAGGGGCACAGGGTTGTGCCCCCACCCATTGGTGCCATAAGGGTATCCCACGGGTCCGTTCAGCAAACCAAAAGAGAGCTGCACCACCAGGAGTCCCACATGAACTCCTGTGTGGAAAACACGACAGAACACACGATAAAAAGCAGTAAAGGACAAGGATACGGAGGCCCTGTCCCGCCGATGCATTTCCAGCATCACAGTCACCCCCCCCAGACTGAGGTGGAGGGTGCCTAATCTCCCACGGGATAGACACCCTCATCCAGACGGTCAACATACCTTTCTGGAAAGGCCATCTGCATTATCGTGACTCTTCCCTGGTCTGTGCTCTCATGGTGAAGTCTAAGGCCTTGCAGGCTAATGGACCACCTGAGCAGTTTCGGGTTTCTCACCCTTCATCTGCATAAAGCCACTTCAGGGGCTCATGATCGTTTGGACCTTGAAGGTTGACCCCGTAAGGTAGGGCCTAAATCGCCTAAGGCTCCAAACTATACTAAAACATTCCTTTTCAACAGTAGCCCACCTAAATTCTCTACCCTTGAGTTGTCTACTGATGAATATGATAGGATGTTCTCTCCCTTTGTCATCTAACTGGGACAAGACAGCTCCAATTCCGGTGTCGCAGGCATCCGTCTGGACGATAAAGGTCCGGCTGTAGTTAGGCACACACAACACGGGTGCCCGACACAGACTTTCTTTCAAGCCATCAAAGGCCCTCTGACAGTCTTCAGTCCAATTGACCTTCCTAGGCTGCTTGGGTGAAGTCAGAGCTGTCAGCGGTGCAGCTGTGGTTCCATAGTCTGCCATGAAATTGCGATAATACCCGGTGAGGCCCAAAAAGTCTCTCACCTGGGTTTGAGTAGTGGGAGTCTCCCAGTCCTGTACATCCTGTACCTTACTGGGGAGAGGTTGGATTTGACCCCCTCCTACCTCATGACCAAGATACGTGACTTTCCCTGAGCTATCTGGCACTTGGTGGCCTTGATAGTGAGGTTAGCCCTCTTTAAGGCCTGCAACACTCTACCCAGAGGTGTCAGGTGCTCTTCCCAGGTGGAACTTTAGACGGCAATGTCGTTATAATAAGCCACACAAAAGGCTTCCAGCCCACTGAGAGCATGATTGACCAATCTCTGGAAGGTGGCAGGGGCATTGTTCAACCCAAAAGGCATGACCCTAAACTGGTCGAGCCCCTCTGGTGTTGAGAACGGCGTCTTTTCCTTGGCATGGTCCGTCAGAGCTATTTGCCAATAGCCTGAGGTGAGGTCAAAGGTGCTCACAAATTTGGCAGCACTAAGGTGTCCACGAGCTCATCAGCCCTGGGCAATGGGTGCGCGTCAGTTTTGGTGACGGCATTGACTCCTCGGTAGTCCACACAGAACCTCCAATCCTTGGTACCTGCCTGGGAACTTGCCTTGGGGACAAGGACCACGGGACTGGACCCGAGACTGGTTGAGGGTTCAATAACACCCAGATCCAACATCTTGGCGACCTCAGCCTGGATGTGGTTCTTAACCGTATCTGACATTCAGTAGCTCCTGCTCTTGACAGGCAAGCTGTCACCAGTGTCAATCTCGTGCTTACACCGCGGTGTAAGGCCTGGCGTCAGCGAAAACAGAGAGGCATACTGCTGGAGCAAAGTCCTGCAGGCCCGCTGCTGCTCGGTTGTCGAATCTGGAGCGAGATGCACTCCCTCCACTGAGCCATCCTGAGGGTTGCTATGCAGCAAATCCTGAAGGGGCTCAGTCTCATCCTCTTCTTGCTCTGAAGCCAGCAAGAGACATGAGACTTCGGCTCGCCTGTGGAAAGGCTTGAGCCTATTAACATGGAAAACCTAAGGGGCTACCCCTGGGACTCCCATGTCAACCAGATAGTTGACCTCGCCCATCTTGGAGATTATCCTGAAGGGTCTGGTCCATTTATCTGCCAATGCTCGAGGCTTGGTAGGCTCCATCACGAGAACCTCCTGTCCCGGAGTCCAATCCACTTGCGATGCTTTAAGGTCATGCCAGTATTTGTTCAATTCCTGGCTGGCCTTGAGATTCGCTGTTGCTTGACCCATCATCTGTGTCATTCTCCTTCTGAGGCCTCACACCTAGTCCCCCACTTGCTTGGCGGGACCGGGACGGGTGGCTTCCAAACCTTCTCTGATCAAGGCAAGGGGCCCCCTCACGGGATGTCCAAAGAGTAACTCAAAGGGGCTGAAACCAACACCCTCTTGAGGTATCTCTCTGTAAGCAAACAGCAGGCATGGCAGGAGGAGATCCCATTTCCTCCTTAGGGGCTCTTCCAAAGCACCTAGCATGCCCTTGAGAGTTTTATTAAATCTCTCAACCAGACCATTGGTCTGGGGGTGGTAAGAAGTGGAGAACTTGTAGGTTACCCTGCACTCTTTCCACATGGTTTTCATGTAACTAGACATGAAGTTGGATCCTCAGTCAGAGACAACCTCCTTGGGGAATCCAACACGGGTGAAAATGCCCAGGAGAGCCCGGGCAACCACCTTGGCTGTAACAGTCCGAAGGGGTATAGCCTCAGGGTACCGGATGGCATGATCTACCAAAACCAGGATGAACCGATGTCCACCTGACGTGGGAGGGTCAAGGGGACCGATGATGTCGATGCCCACCCTCTCAAACAGTGTGCCAACCACTGACAATGGCTGCAGTTGGGCAATGACACTGCCTCCAGTTTTGCAGACAACTGACAAGTTGGGCAGGTACTGCAGTGGAACTCTACTTCTACTCCCATCCGAGGCCAGTAGAAAGGGGCAGAGAGCCTCTGCTTAGTCTTCTTGGTACCAAGATGACCAGCCAAGGGCACCTCATGCGCCAAATGCAGTAGGAAGGGCCTGTAAACCTGGGGTACCACCAACCAATTGAGGGCTCCAGGTTCAGGCTTAGTGGGCTCACTTACAAGGAGCTCACCCTCCCAATAAATCCGGAAAGTCCTAGGCACTTCTCCTTGTGCCTGGGACAGGGCCTGTTTCCTCAGACCTTCGAGAGAGGGACACTCTCTCTGTCCTTTACAGAAGTCTGCCCGGGAGGGTCCCCCTTCAGCTAACAAGAATTGAAGATCGGGATGATCCTCCGGGTTGAGAACCTCTCCCACAGGAGAGTCTTCTGGCTCTTCTCCCACAGGAGTTGAGACGGGGTTTACCACTGGACCCAGCCAATCTGGAGCATGGATCACAATGGGTGCTGTAGGAACAGCAGGAAGAGAAGGAGCTCCCTCCACAGATGTGGCATTCTTGCTCTTCCTTCGTCGTGCCTTAGGCCGCGACTTCGGCTCGGGTACCTGACTCACAGCCAGACCCGGTGTCACCTGTGATCTAGTGACCGCAGCAGCAGTCATGGGAAGACCATCCGCGATCAATCCCAACTCGACTAGATCGTTACCTAACAGAATGTTAGCAGGGACATTGTCCTGAACCAGGACAGGAAGCTTTGCTGTCTTGTCTCCAATTACAAGTGTGACTCGGGCTACAGGCGATAATTTGGGAGGCCCACCAGCTAACCTGGTGGTTCTCAGAGGAGCATCTACATAGTCCTCTGGCTTGAGCAGGGTCCTGTCCACCACTGTCATGCTTGCCGCAGTGTCTCTCAAACCAGTAGAAGGCTGGCCATTCAGGAGGACACTTCTCAAAAATCTACGGGTGTTCTGTGGGATAGTCGCCAGTACTTCCGCGTACTGGTCCCAGGCCCCAAGGGACACTAAGGAAATCTGTACGGGAGCACCAAAGGTGATCCCTGTAGAGGAGGGGAGGACAGTGGCCTCCACCTCAGACATGGGTTAAGGGTAGGTCAGGCTGACAGCCTGTACTCCGAGTGCCTTACCTTTACATTTGGAGTCACCCCTTTTGTGATCCAGAGCCCCACAGTCCCAACAAGTGCCGGGAGTGCGGGGTACGGTACTGGAACCACCGGGAGCCTGCTTTGCAGCAGGTGGACCACTACTCTTATTCCCACCCACAGATGACTTATCCCCACTAGATTTTTGGGTCTTAGGAGAGGAGGGTTTAGGTTTATTCGACTGTGACTGCTTTTGAGACTCCTCAGCTTTCTGAGAGGCCCCCTTTTCTTTGTCCTTGTCCTTCCCACTGGAGTCCTTAGGGGACACCCTGTGGGAGACCCACTTGTCAGCCAACCTAGCCAGCTTAAAGGGATCCAAAATGTTCTGGTCAGCAACATACTGACGCAGCTCTGGTGAACAGGCTTCAGAAAAATGCTCAAAAAACAACAGGTGGGACAATTCAACAAAAGTTTTCACCTTGTAACCATCAATCCACCCCATCATATTCATGTGCGCAGCACTCACCCTGTCAACCCAAGACACATTCTCTCATTTCTTAAAATCCCTGAACCTTTTAAGGTATTGGGTAGGTGGCTTGCCAAACTTGGCAATCAGAGCAGATTTCATACACTCATACTGACCCCTTTCTTCCACACTCAGCTTCAAAATACAGTCATATCCAGTTTGAGGCACTCTGCTTAGCAAACACTTAGCCCAATCTCTTTTGTCAACATCATGAATTGCACAAGCCATTTCAAACGCTTCAATCCATTGGAGGATATCAGAACCCTCCGAAAACACACCAACCAAATCCTTCATAAATTTAGTGGCTGGAGACCTGACACTCTCACTGGGTTTCGCTGAAGTCTCCACTCAAGCTTTCTCCAGCTGGATTCTCTGACATTCAGTGTCCTTGTCTTTGAGTTCAATATCCCTATTCTTGAGTTCAACTTGTTGAGCCAACTCCTCTTTCTTAAATTCAGCACCTATTTCCAACTTGCGATATTCAAAGGCCAATTTCATCCTTAATAAGTCAAGTTCCAAGGAATTGCTGGGGTTCGGAACAGAGGCAGCAGGAATGGCGGCATTCCCAGAAACAGATTCAGTAGAAACCCCAGGGGCGGAGTCCTCATCGGTTGCATTCCCCCCCTCATCAAGAGTTTCACCATCCTTCTGGTAGTCCACCAGGGCAGATATCAGCTCAGCCCTAGACTTATCCACATAGTCTAACTCCCTGGCTTCACAGGCACTCTGGAGAGCCTCTGAGCTCATCCGAGTCAATTTACCATTCGCAATAGACTCCATTGCTTGTAATGCAGTTATTTTGTACACACCCAAACCTTAATCTAATAAAGTGCAGATATTTTGTAAGTGGCACGGTTATACACTGATTCTTAAAACCATAGGCATCCCACTGCTGCCACCAGTGTAAAGACTGGTAGGGGGTGTCTGTACTTCTGCTCTCTATATGGTAGAGGAGAGGCACAGAGGACCCCAGCCAAGATTCTCTATTACGGTAGCAATGGACGAGCAATCAAGGCCTAGCTTCTCAGGAGGTGATGCGGGCTGGTTCTTAAGTACAATGTAGTCCCCAAACCCCCACAAAGGAATGACAACACACTGTATTACTGAAAACACAGTCTTTATATAATTAATATTCAAAGGTATGTACACGATCACAATAACGCACTTTGTACTCGGAAATCAACAATGATAAATATATACAATTCTAAAGTGGTACCACCAATGTTATCAAATCTCATTAAAGTGCATCAACTGTACGGTTAAAATGTCACACAGATCAATAACGAGGAAACCAGCAATAGAGATAGGAAGGAACGCAAGATGGTTGAAACAATAGGTAGAATGCTGGCCCCGTTACCTAGACACAGTTCTGTGTGGAGATCCCCCCACCTGGGCAACCTGTAAATAAAGATATATAGCACAAGCCCAGTCCATATAATGTTCGATAGTCTTACTTCTTCCTATTAAGGTTTTACCCCCACAATGTACCTGGTGGAGTAGAGTTCTCCGACGATGCACCGACCGATCCTTCTTGAGTGCCTCCCTTTCAGGCGGGAACCACGGACCGTCGAGAGGTGTCGGGGAACTTGGCTTTCGGTGTCGGGGAATCGACGGCCCTTCTTGAGTGCCATCCCTTTAAGGCAGGAGTCACGGGTCGTCGAACGTCCGACGGTGAACAGGGTGAACTACGGCAGGGAAGTGGCAGCTTCATTCCTAGCGGTGCTCGTCAACGACAGAGCGTTGGCATCCTGCAATGAAGAGGCGTGCGGGGCACCTCGGTGACGATAGTTCTGGACCGCAAAGAGATGATGAAGAACTGTGGCCCAGCAAGGGCGTCAAGTCGTCGGCGTCTCTGTGGTCTTTAGGTGGCGGGAAACCCACCGGTGGATGCTCCTCTGCACGTCGACGGTCGGGCCTTCTCCAGCGGGAGACAAGCAGATGACGATGCAGACAAGAGCGTCCGATGATCAATTGAAGTTCTTAGGCAAACGGGAGCACGGCGGCTCCGGTCGGCGACGGCGGTCATCGACAGTGGCGGACAACAGTCCGAGTGCTTCTCCTTGGCGTTCCGCAGCAGTCCCCGTATCGGGTCGGCAGCCTGTCGAAGGTCTGTCTACCAGGGAGCGTTGGCAAAGATCAGCTGTGACGATGGTCCCTCGTAGCTCGGGAAGAGGGCGCCTTACCAGGTCTCTCTGGGTCAGTCCTTGGAGCACAGCAGCTTTCAGATTGTGAAGGAGAGCAACAGCAATTCTTCTCGTCCAGCAGGGCTTCAAGGTCAAGCTTCAGTTACTCCAGTTACTCGTCGTAGTGGACTTCAGCTTCTGAACACGATTCCTAGCAGTGAGAGGTCCCCAGATATACTGTTGATCTCCCATTCATTCCGCTGGGTCACACTCAAGCATCCAATCACGACTACGGGCATTCATGCAGGCAGGCAGCCAATCAGGCACACGAGGTATTCAGGCCATTCACTTCTCTCCAGACACTCACAACAAGTTATGTGTATTGGGACAAGTACCGAGCCATTCAACACTCCAAGCTGCATTCATACCGGTTTCGGGAAGGGTTGTCTCAGTCACAACATAGAATGCATATTCGTCACACACTCTATTCACCCAGGTCCCACCCACAGGAGGTACCCACAACATACATCACCGGGAAGGCTCCAGCTAGTCTGGCCGGGCCTTCACAACAACACCATATTTGGCATTTCCACCCAACAGCCAGTCAGGGGGAAGGGACAGAGTCAGAGCTTCCCAGGACTTTGGGAAAACAAGGTAATGGGTAATAGCAAGCAAGAGGCCACCGGCGCCATCTTGTTGTACATCAGGAATCAACGGATCCCAATGGCAGGGCCGGGGTATCCCAAAATGGAGGATACTCCGCGCACCTGTCAATTTCAGCATGGAGCTGCCACCAGCCCATACCCGGCTCTGTGGGCCACCCACAGGTGCCCAAAAACATACACTAGGGGCACAGGGTTGTACTCCCACCCATGGGTGCCATAAGGGTATCCCACGGGTCAGTTCACCAAACCAAAAGAGAGCTGCACCACCAGGAGTCCCACATGAACTCCTGTGCGGAAAACACAACAGAACACACTATAAAAAGCAGTAAAGGACAAGGATACGGAGGCCCTGTCCCTCCGATGCATTTCCAGCATCACAACCTGCATATCCTGCTCTCGTCCAAATGTCATCAGCCCTGTCCCCAAGGAAAGCTGTTAGAAGACCCTTAATGTCCTATGGCCAAAGTATTCCTTACGGTCATTTTTTCTAACTCATATATCCATTTTGCCGCACCCGATGTTAAGCTGGGTAATTTACATCTTAAATTGTCTTTATCCATCTGAGCCCACAGTTTATATTGTGGTCTGGACCCTCTTTTCTCTAACAATGGGAATTGTGAAATTCCCAAAAACGCAATTGGCTCCCATCATCTGCCTATCCATAGTAGGGACAATGGTTCCTGATTGCCTTCTTCCTGGCAATGACCATAATCTGCTCACGTATGGTGGTGATTCCCTTCTCTCACTATGAGATCGCCCTTTAGACCGTTTTGTGCATGCCAAAGGCTCTGGAGTTCCTTCTTAAGGTAAGTCCAGATCCGACCACCTAACTTCCTTGTCTGGCTGAAAACATCCCTCAGAGCCCTATGTACCAGCGTCCTCCTCCCCAAGGAAGGTTTCCCTTTCTTCGTCTGACATATCTTGTCCCCAACTCATATGGCTGTCCTCTTTCTCGTCTCTATTTAGAGTCAGCCTGTCCAAAGACAAAGCTCGGTGCTCTATGCTAAACAGACATCTCTCTTTTCTGCGTAACTGCGAAATCTCAAATTGATCATCTTTCCCTTTGTTTTTAATTCACTTTTTGTTTTCATTTCGTGATACGCTTTTGCGATTTTGTCTCCTATATTTCCCACCTCAAAACCCTCCTACAGGTTTCTCGTAGAGTGCCCTGGCATCCGCTCTTGCTGTGGTAAGAACTCCTATATGTCCTCCCATGCTACTTTTGAATTTGGTTCCAGTAGTTCTTTTTCAATGCGATCAATGTCGTGCACTCTCTGTCTTCTCTTTCTTTCCATTTCCTCATCAAATGCCCTTCGATTCTTGGCTTCTTCTCTGACCCTCTCTTCCTCTTGTCTCTTCACTTCTCTCCTCTCGTTTTCCCAACACACCTCTTCATCTTTGTGTCTTTGCATTCTTTTCTCTCTTAATTTCAGTTTTTCCTCTTGTTTTCTAGCCTGTATCAATCTTCAATCGCTCTCTGCCTATGATATGCCATCTGTGTTTATTCTGTCTCTCTGATAAGTCACCTGTGTTTATTCCATCTCTCTGATACAATTGCCTATGTTTGTTCCATCTGTTTGATATGCAAACCTGTGTTTATTACATCTCTATGATACGCCACTTGTCTTTTTTCCATCTCTATGACACGACACCTGTGTTTATTCCATCTCTTTGATCCGCTACCTGTGTTTATTCCATCCCTCTGTTATGTCGCCTGCATTTATTCCAACTCTCTGATAAATTGCCTGTGTTTATTCCATCTCTGATACATCTCCTTTATTTATTCCATCTCTATGATACATCGCCTGTATTTATTGCATCTCTATGATGTGCAACCTGTAGTTATTGCATCTCTATGACATGCCTCATGTGTTTATTCCATTACCGATACATCTCCTGTGTTTATTCCATCTCTCTGATACGTCGCCTGTGTTTATTCATCTCTTTGTTTTGCCACATGTGGTTATTCCATCTCGATGATACATGCGCCACCTGTGTTTATTCCCTCTCTCTGTCATGTTGCCTGTGTTTATTCCAACTCTCTGATACATTGCCTGTGTTTATTCCATCTCTGATACATCAGCTGTATTTATTCCGTCTTTATGATATGCCGCCTGTGTTTATTACATCTCTATGATTCACCACCTGTATTTATTCCATCTCCATGATATGCCAGCTGTGTTTATTCTGTCTCTATGATACGCCACCTGTGTTTATTCCATCGCTGATACATCGCCTGTGTTTATTCCATCTCTCTGATAAGTTCCCTGTTTTTATTCCATCTGTCTGATATGCCACCTGTATTTATTCCATCTCCATGATACGTCATCTGTGTTCATCCCCTTCCCTTCAGAGTTTGTTGAATAGATAATTCCATGTCCATACCCTCGGCTTTCCGGCTACGTTGATCTTCTTAAATTCCCATTACGTGGGCACTGACTCAGCTCTCACGCGGCTATTCACCCTGCACCAACATCCAGCTCACAGTACCCTCCCCTAACTGACATCCATAAGCAGCCTGGAGGGAGAGGGCTCACACATAGCGGACACCAAAGGCCTCACTCACACTTCTCTATACCTGAAGTTTGGCTAGTATCCAATCACAGCCAGCAACCCACCCTCACCGACCTTCATGCCACACTCTCACCAACCTGGAGACACCTGCTTGAGGCAAAACACACATGAGCACGCCTCTCGCTAGCCCACCAATCACCACATCCACCTCTCTTACAGGGCCCTAGCCATGAGAATGACATGCAAAATGGCACCATCTGTGATAAACAAGACCCTATATCATAACATAACAGTGCTCAGTTTATCAATTTTGGAATGGTGAAAGGCTGAGTTTGCTCAATGTTGATACTCACCCTTGCTGGAGCATCGGCAGTGTTTAGGAAAAGGAAAACCCTACACTGATAATACATGGCTTTGGATATTTGAAAATCCCTGACCAACCGACACTCTCATCTGGAAAGTGCCTCGACATGCAAGTGAGTCGCCCTGCCCCTCATAACCAGATTCTCTATTGCTCTTCACCCCACCCTTTGCTGCATCCTACCCTTGCCCCTCAGACCTGACCCTCTCTCTAACAATCTCCCATGATCTTTGGTGACATGTGAAGCCTATTGGGCGGGAGGACTTCCCAGGGCAGCCAGTGAGGGTCGAAGACAAAGGGCGTCCACTGCTTGCCTGTTCATCATATCGCAGGATCACGCCCCCATGCAGGCCATACCATAGACTGCTCATATCCCAGGTTAGGAAATTTGCCCCACCAGTTATCCCCCATGTGAAGCCCTCACAGAGCTATTGCTCCACGCTATGTTTTGCTCTGAGGGTCCCAACTGCATTCTGCTCCCAGGTATCCATGTCGTTCTCACTCACAGGTCACACCCCATTTTGTCTGCCTGTTATATTGTCACAGGGTCCGTGACTACCACTCACACTCACACATACAATGAAGACTGGGCTTAATACTTGCAACTTGCGTATGGCTGGCTGTCTTGTTCTTGCTGATAGATTTGATCCACCAGCAGTGATTTTTGGATACTGAGGCTTGAGCCTCATTACTCCATCTTCTCGAGTTGATTATGTAGTTGTGGGTTAGGATTCTTCATGGTCTGTGTGGACTTGTCACAGTAGGGCCAGTTTCACAGGGTCTTCGCCGTGATGGGCTACGTGTAGCAGTCAAAAGGGTTTGCAGTGATGGAAGTCAGTCTTCTGATCAGAAGGTTCGGGTTCTGATCCAGTCCTTGGCAGAAGTTCTTACTCAGCTTTGCTAGATGTTCGTCCAACATCTCGATGTCCATTTCTTTGTGAAGGGTAGCTATGCTTGTGAAGAAAGGAGCTCCAGACGATATCTGCAGAGCCTTGTTCTGGACTATCTGAAGACTCTTCCGGTGTTGCTCATGGCAGGTCATCCATGCTGGGGAGGCACACACAAGGGGAGGTCTGATGATTGCCTTGTAGATGTTGATCTTTGTCCGAAGTGGCATGGCATTGGTATTCAGGCGTGAGTACAGCGTTGCCATCTTTCCTGTTACCTTCTGCTGAGTGTTCTCAATATGGCTTATTTGCATACGGGGGGCTGTGCGCCCTCTTTATTAACTCAGGTCACCTGGTGGTGCACGTGACCACACACACGCACACACTAACCATCATGTGATAGCTTTAGTTACATCATCCCATGCCAAAGGTAATAACAACAATAACTCATAACTTTATTGACACACCAGATTGCTCCAACTAAGTCTGCCACGGCCCATTATCCCTGGTCAAGACATTCTTGTGCAGATGAGCCCCCATTTTGCTCCTCATTCTTTTCTTGCCTGCAGTGCATCGCTCACCGGGGTGGCCGGGTCACCTACTGCCAGGAGAAACGGCTCTCTGTCTTCTTCCTCTGTAAAGCCAACACCTCACCCTCCAAGTCCTCGCCCTCATGCTCTGCCTTCTCCTCTTGAATGAGGTAGGTGTTGGCAGCCAACTCGACCCGCCTGTTCTTCTACGGTTCTGCACCCTTGGCTACACCTATGGCTGGCCACAGCGTCTTACAGAGGTGACAAAGTGCCCTGTCTTGCAGCATCTCCCGCACTGCCTGCCTATCGCCAGACACCCTCCAGCATGCAGCATTACCCTGTCGCAATATTTACATGTTCGAGGGGGTATTTACTTCGTGACTGCTCACTGGGTCGCCCCGCTTCCTGCCCCGCCTTTCTTGTTCTGAGTGTGGATTGTGAGTGCTTCGCCCATCTTCGGCCCCTTGATAGCCTCCTACGTCATTACTGATCTTGCAGTGGCTAGCTCATAGGCTATCCCGAGCTCCAGCATCCTGGCTAGGGGCATCCCAGGCTCGTTAATGTTTGAGTGCGCAGCTTGTTTGAGTGGCAGGCTGCTATAATGTGACCTCAGAGCTCGCCATCCTTGCCCACGAGGACGCACAATGCTGCCAGCAGGCAGAGCCTGGTGTAATAAGAGTCCAGAGTCTCATCCAGGCTTTGGGTCGGCTGCCTCAACTGGAAGCGTTCAAAGTCAATGGTCACCATAGGTGCAAAGTAATCTGTCAGCGCCTGTTTCACTTCTTGGTATGCCACAGTTCCTTGGGGCAACGTATTATACAGTTTGTGGACATCACTTACAGCATAAAATAGCAAGCGCTTTCCTCCTAGCGTCCTCCGCTATCTCCACTGTCTCATAAAACATACCTAACCTCTCTAATCAATGCACCCAGTTGCCACCAAGGATGCAGGGCTCCCCTTAACATCAAACTCCGGCACTGGATGGCTGTGGAACAGACGACCCTGAGGCTAGACAGATCTGCTCCTCCCCAGCCCTGACATTTGATCCCCGCCTGGCCTGTGACTGGGCCTCTGAAAGTTACTTGGCCCTGGTGTGCTGCATGACATACTGCGGGGAACTCCCCGTACACAATGAATCGAGGGTCAGTGTGCATTCTTGACCTTTAGTGTCTCCCCTCTTTAACCTAGCCTCCTAGGGCCACTGGACCACAACGCACATGCACTCTCCGGGTGTGAGCTATGGCAGGCGGGGTTACACATACATCGCTTGCAAAGTGCCTTGGGTTGTACCTGCTGACCAGGATGACTTCCTCCTGTTTGGCCAGAGTGCACCGAGATGCCCCCACTGAGGGCCAGGGCCACACCGCACGAGCACCCCCGTGAGGAGGGCCATGGTAGGGGAGGACTTGCACACCACCAGCTTTTCCCTCCGACACTTTGTGCCTCTCCAATGTTATGCCGGCATGCCCCAGCATGCAATCTCCCTCCTGTCAGCTTTCTGCCAAATCGTGAGCAGGGACCTCCATGCAACACGCGCCCACAGAACGCCGGCTTCACCTGAGGGGCTGGCGGTCGTCAGGCAATGCCTGAAGCAGCAGGCGCTTGCACATGAGATACAGCGTGCTGAGCCCCAAATTATATGATATCATATGGCATTTATAACGCGCCTATACACAAGTGATTCAAGGCGTGACGAGCCAAGGGAGGGGGAAGAAAGGGAAGACAGACAACGATCCTACTAGGCCAAGTGTCATTCAGATCGCGCAAGTGCATGGGAAGGGGGGAAGGGCAAGTGCAGGGGGAGAAGGGGGAAGTGGACATAAGGATAAATAATAAGGATAAATAAAGTAAAGAATGGCCAACAGGTGGCAAGTGCAAGGGGTAAGTGCAGGCATCGGGTGTCAAGTGCTAGTGGTAGGACTGTCGGGATACAGAGAACAGTCCCCAAGTGCTGGGGGTATGTAGGAGGGCAGTGCAGGTGTGCGACTGGCGGAGGGGGGGGACCTGGGCCCGAGATCAGAGGGTGGCCAGATAAGCCAGTGCAGTTTCAGTATAAGCAATGAAATCAGCAGGGGAGAGAAAGGTTTTGAGGTGCTTCCAGAACCGGTGATGGTTCTCCTCAAGTTTCAGGGGGTCAGGGAGGCTGTCCCAGAGGGAGGCCCCAGCCGAAGACAGTGATCTACCACCAACTCATTGCTTGGAGAAGTGACTGACCTGAGGGAGTTGGAGGTGGGTGAGCGAAGAGCTTGGGGGGGGGAGATATTTAGGAAGAGGGAGTTGAAGTAATTGAGGCCCTTGGCCCCAGAAGGCCTTGTGGACGATGCAGGTGGTTTTGAACTTAATCCCTGCAGCCACTGGGAGCCAGTGCAGGGATTTCAGTCGGGAAGAGATACGATCCCTGGGCTTGAGGCCAAGGACAAGTCTCGCAGTCCGGTTCTGGATGAGCTGCAGAGGGCAGAGGGTAGAAGGAGGCAGATCTGGAAAGAGGCTGTTACAATAGTCCAGCTTAGAGAGAACAAGAGCTCTGGAGACAGTGAGCTTCTGGGGGAAGGATAGGAACGTTAGAATACCTCTGAGGAGGTGCATCTGGTAATGTGACTTCTTAGAGATATCAGAGATGTGAGGAGAGAAGGAAAGTGTGGAGTCGAAGATGACCCTAATATTGTTTGCCTCACAGGGGGGAGCAGGGAGAGGGCAAAAGAGGCCGGCCAGAGAGTGACAGTTAAGGAGGGTGTGGGTGTGCCGATGAGGAGAATCTCAGTTTGCTGGCATTCAGGCAGAGATCATTGGTGGCACACCACTCCTGGATGGTAGTGTGGCAGTCAAAATTGAGAGAGTGAGAAGAGGTGGCTGAGGGTAGCCTGAAAATGAGCTGAGTATCATCCGCATAGCACTGGAAGTTGGGGCAGAGTGCGGCAATGCAGTGGGCAAGAAGTGCCAGGTATTGGTTGAACAGCCAGGGAGAGAGGTTATACCCCTGGGGAACACCACAGGTAGAGATAGAGATGGAGGAGAGGAAGGACCCGAGTTGGACCTGGGAGGGTCGATCGGAGAGAAAAGAAGTCAGCCACGCCAGGGCCTGACCCGTGATGCCCAGGTTATCACAGAGAGGGTTGAGCAGGAATGCATGGTTGACCGTGTCAAAGGCAGACGAGAGCTCAAGTAATATGAGGACACGGGGTGTTGGAATCAAGGTTAGAGAGCAGGCCTTCACGGATGTTCAAAAGAGCAGTTTACGTGCTTCTGGCAGCCCTGAAGCCAGACTGATGGTCGTGGAGACAGCCAACAGATTCAGTGTGAAGATTAATGTGTGAGATGGCCAGCTTTTCAAGGTGTTTGCCCAAGAAAGGAGTGATGGAGAATGGGCGATAGTTAGCAGGGCAGGAAGGGCCGGCAGGGGGTTTCTTAAGAAGAGGATGCACAAGGGAGTGCTTCAGGGGAGAGGGGAAGACTCCAGTGGTGAAGGAGTGGTTACATAATTCAGCCAGGGCAGGAGCCAGGGAGTCAATGTGGTCCTTGATGGTTTTGGAGGAACAGGGGTGGACCTGTTTTGACGAGACTTTCATAGATCGGACTTGTCTAGAAACCTCATCTGGGGAGAATAGGGGAAAGGCAGAGAAGGAGGGAGGAGAGGTGGCAGCAGAAGGGCCAGAGGATGCGCAGGGAGTAGAGGGGGAAAGAGAGGACGCGATGCCCTGAGTTTTAGAGGTGAAGTGAGAAGCCAGGGCCATGCAGATGGCCTGGGAAGGGACATGAGAGGTAGAGACTGCGGCAGGATTGGCCAGTTCCTTGCAGATTTTAAAGAGTTCGGCTGAGTTGTTGGATGCCTCAGAGATGCATGCTTGGATGTGAGCTCTCTTCTTAGTGCGAACAGAGAGCTGGTATTTCCTTTAGAGCATGCGGCAGGCCAGTTTGTCAGAGGATGTACGTGAAGCAAGCCATTTCCTCTCAGCCACCCTGCACTTGCGTTTAAGGGTGACGAGGACAGAGTCGTACCAGGAGTTGCACTTGGCATTCGGCTTCATGCGGATACTCATGACAGGGGCAAGAACACCGAGAGTGTCTGATATAGCAGAGTGGAGCATAGAAAGGGCTGTGTCAGGGTGTTAGTCAGCCAGAGGGGGAGGAGGGGAGAGAAAGTGGCAGCGAAAGCCTCCAATGACACACGCTTCATGGGTCTGATGACCGAGAAGGTGGGTGGCAATGATGGAGAGGGCTTGGCCTGGGGTGTAGAGAGGGTGAGCTGGGAGGAAAGGAGAGCAAACCAGGGACTCCGGATGCACTCGCCTGCTGCCTGTGGGACCTTGCATCAGGGATGACCCGACGTCGAGCACCATGATGTGGCCGCTTGGTAGATGCATGCACCGACACTGGCGGTCTGCATGCAGGGCTCGTCAAACCTCGTCACCAGTTGTTATATTGTCTTGGAGTCTGTGACTACCATTCCCACTCACTCATACAATGACGCAAGGGAGCCTAGGCTTGATGCTCACAACTGGCACACGTGGAGCCATGCTCTGACTTTATTAACTCAGGTCACCTGGTGGTGCATGTGACCATACATACGCATGCATGAGCCGTCATGTGGCAGATTTTGTTACAACACTGCCCACACTGCGATCTTACTCCTCTGTAGCTCCCCATTGCATTATGCTCCCACCAGGGGCACTGACGTCTGTTTTCCCACTGAAAAAGTCCCATTGAAAGTGTAGGGACTCTTATGCTGAGGGTCCTTCCTGAGGATTGGTGCAGGCCCTGGAGCACCTGCGTACTCTGCGCCCCTGGCTCCCAGTGTAATGTAATCACCTGTTTGTGCCCCACTGCATGAATGCCCCCACTGTGATTTTACTACTAGCTTGAACTTAAGCTGATTGTACTCCTAGTTAGAGTTTCTCTGCATTTATTGCACCACACTGCGATTTTAATCCTATGTTGTACCCACTCTGATTTTACTTCTTATTTGTGACCCTCTGAATTTATTGCACCTCACTGTGATTTTACTCCTAGGTTGTGCACCACTGTGATTTACTAATAGGTAGGGTCTGGTTGTGATTTCATTCCTTGTTTGTGTCCTGCTGCATTCATTCTGATCACTCTAAATTGACTCCTAGGCTGTGCCTCACTACATGTATTTACTCCCCGCTGCGATTTTGCTTCTAGGGGCTCGCCCACTGTGATTTTTCACCTGGATTAACCCACCTCTTCTCCCTAAATAACTGACACACCTCTAAATCTCCTGCCACATTACACTGAAAACACAGAGCACCTCACACATAGAAACAGTGTGCCTGGCTATGAGACACTAACCTTGAGGGAGCTATACCAATGCTCACAACTCTAGCCGCAACCCCAATCCCCGAAGCCTGCAGCTAAACTGACCTCACAGCGCTATGGTTCATAAGATCATGGCCACTCCCCTCTGGGTCAAGCACATACCCAAGAGCCACCACCAACACCCACCTAGAATCATTCATGGACCAGACTCTAGTACTTGCAGCCTGCACTCATCAACACCTCAGGTTTCATACCTCTCCCCCTTCCCCTCTTTCCTAGTAACAACCCCTCTCCTTTCTTTCAGTCCTTCAAGGCCACAAAGAGGGCAGAGGTGAGCTATACAAGACCACTTTATATTACATTGTATTTACTACAACTGTCTGCAGGGAGTCTCCTCACCAAATAGCTTCTCAGCACTAGCTTTGGATTCCTAAACTCAGAGTCACACACAACACAGCGCCACCCAGAGGCCACTGTTGAAAGTTCACCTCCAGTTCAGAGCCAGCTTTGTTCTTCTCACTTTCCCTCTCAATGGCTCTAATATGATCTTGGGGCCATAACAGATGTCAGGGTGGTGGTGGGTTTCCTACAAATGAGGCTTGGGATTTGATGGGGGACTTTGAGATCCTCTGTCAACTGCCTACACGGTTTGGTCACTTATTTGAGCAAATATTTTTCTCTGGAGGGTTTCTACTGCGGGGGCTGGGTACTGCGCACTGCACTTAATAAACATCCTCCCCTTATAACTACCTCCCGCAGAAAAAGAAGCCCACAGAACCGGTACACTGATAAACTAGCTACCCTCTGCAATCAAAAACGCACCCTTGAACATATTTGAAGAAAAAACACACGTCTATCAACAAAGCTGCTCTCCATCGCTTAGCCAGCACCTACAAAACAGACATCATTGCCACTAAAGCCAATATCTATAACAATAGAATCACTGAAGCAAGTTCCAACGTTAAAGAGCTTTTCAAAATCCGTAGAGAGCTTGAAACCCAGCCCCTCCGACCGACAATTTCCCAAAAACAAAGAATGGGTTTTGTTCATCCAATCAGCCCTTGTCCCAGAACTCAGAATCTTAGGAATAAAGCCATTGTCAAAAAGTTCCACCTACCTCCTGCAACGCTCGTCTCCTGGGTAACCACCACCCTACCGCCACCAACTCTCACCAGTTTCAGTTCTCTGCCATCACTCCATCTGAAGTCCTCACCACCATCCAGCATCCGAAAGCTTCCATGTGCTCTGGAGACATATGCCCAGTTCACATTGTTAAAATATGTGCAGAACCCCTGGCTCCGACCATAGCCAGCTATATTAACGCATCTTTCAAATCCAATTCAATTCCTAACTCTGTCAGAGAAGCCTGGGTCACCCCACTTCTGAAGAAACCCTCCCTAGACCCCACCATCTCCGCCAACTACCACCCGATTACTACAGTAACCTATCCCTTCAGAATTCTGGACCACACTGCTTACTCGCAAATCCAAATATGCCTTGAGAATCACAACCTACTAGGTACCCGCCAATCAGGCTTCAGACCCAGCACTGAACCCGCCCTTGTGTATCTAGAGATCCAACTTGATCACATCAGAGACAACAGGGAGCTTGCCATCCTCCTCTAATTGGATCTTTCTGCCGCTTTTGATTTGGTGGATCATGCAATCCTATGCCAACACCTCACTGTAACCTTCAGCCTTTCCCTGAAGCAACCTTATGGCTCAAATCCTTCCTATCTCCACAATCCACCAGGGTCTTTGTGGGCACTTAAGCAGCTGACCCCATCCTTGTCTCCCACTGCGCCCCCAAGGCTCCTGCCTCTCCCCTACCTTGTACAACATGTACACCAAACCCCTCTTTGACCACCTGGATAGCCTAAACCTACCATACACCACCTTCGCCGATGACACGCAGGTCCTTCTTAAAATCACCAACAACCACAAGCCGGAATCTACCAACATTAACCGTATCTTCAGCATCATCTAGGCATGGATGGCTACCCACCATCTTTGCCTGAAGAACGATAACACTGATCTCCTTATTGTTGGCTCTCCACACCGCCTGAAACACCTCAGTCCTACTTTCATTTCCTTCTGCATCGACGTTAACTTCATCCCAGTTTCTACCCACGTCAAAGCACCAGGCGTTTACCTCAACGCAGAACTAAACATGCAGAAACATGTTAAAGCAATCGCCTCCTCTGCTGCCTACTCCACTAAACTTATCAATCTCTCCAGAAAATTCCTCACACCTAGAAACTGCCTCACGCTAGCTAGGGCCATCATAGGAAGTACATTGGATTACTGCAACGCCATCCTAGCAGGCACCTCAATCAAAAACATCAACAAACTCCAACTGTTACAAAATAACACACTCAGAGCAGTCTGGGGCCTGAAACGCTCCGATCATATTTCACAAATCAGACGGGTGGTACACTGGCTGCCCATCAAAGCATGTATCGAATTCAAACTCACATCACCTACTGCTGTCTACACACCGCCACCCTACCTCACCAACCACATATCAAAGAAACACACCACTCGGAATCTCCGCTCCTCCTCCTCATCGTCGGCCCTGTACACACCCAGATTCACCAGAAAAAGAGCTGGGGGCTCCAGCTTCACCACCATCGCACCCGCCATCTGGAATCCCCCCGCAGCATATCCAAGATGAACCGTCCTACTCGCTCTTCTGAAAGAAAGTGAAAACAACCCTGTTTAACAAATATGTGTGACCCTTGCCAGAAATATAACATGCTTGTTGGGAATGCCTACTTTACCAACTCTGTACCGTGTTCTTAGTGCTGTGAAACCTCCGGGTCTTGAGCGCTACTTATGAATTAAATATATAAATAGAAAGGAGCCCTTTCCTCTGGGTAGCGTGGTCACAAAACAGTCCAGAGTCGTATCAAGGATGAAGTGGTGTGGTAAAATCGTAATAATTTTCACAACACTTTTTTTTGTTGTTGGAGGATTGCCTCGAACCCCCAACCTTTCAGATACAAGTCACAACGCTTACTGACTGTGCCACAGAGACTGGCCTGGAAACGATTGTACAGTAAGCCTTGTAACATCAATTAGAGCAAACGCTTGTTTTGAATGAACAGGCCAAGATTCACAGACAAAAGTGCACAAATGAGATCATATGCAGTTTATAGAAAGGAGAAGTGCTGGAAATATATGATTGTGTGGTGGTTGTGAGGACGTGTTGGGGGAGGGGTGGTAATTGGTGGACTGAGATGCAGTAGTCCTTCTTTTATGTTGCTGGTCGTCTCGGTTTTTCGTTTTGCAAATCTGGTCACCATATCACTGCTAGAAGAGACGATGAAGGAGGATACCGCCAAGTAAGTGTCTAATATTCTGACAGTGGAAATGCCAGGTCCAACGACACGGAGCCAGGCGTAATGGAGGAGGCACCCCCGATAACCCGGGCGGCGTCCTTCTCGTTTTTCCAGCCCCCTCTCTCCCTGGCAAAGGGGAGGGGGGTCGCTGGATCAGGGCGGCAAAGTGGAAAGCCCGCGAAAGATAACGCGCGGCAAAATCAGGAGTTGCCCGCGAAAGGGAAGCGCGGCAAAAAGCAAGGAAAGCCCGCGAAGGGCAACAAAGGAAGGGGGCGTGGTTCCCCCTTCATAAGGAGCGGAGCGCCCAACAGTGGCACAACAACAACTGCAGCCGAGGGACACCCGTGCTCTGTGCATCACCGGACTGCAGGGGAAGGTTTTTGTTTTGGTCGCAACGCTGCTACACGACGAAGGAAGGTGTCGGGTCCAGAGCCAGGGCGAGCGGAGAGTCGACGATCGAAGGAGGAAGGCGGGACTGGACTGGGACTCAGGCCCGTGGAGCAAAGGGAGGCAGTGCGCGCTCCTGGTTCGGAGATCGCACCGGAACTGCAATTCGGGAGCCGCGTCGCCGTCTACGCGGACCAAAGGAGGAAGGCGGGGCTGGAGCTCGGGCCTGTGGAGCACAGGGATGCGGTGTGCGCTCCTGGTTCGGAGACCGTCGGAACAGCAATCCAGGAGCCGCGCCGCTGCTTACGCGGACCAAAGGTGGAAGGCAGGGCCGGAGCGCGGGGCCGTTGAGCGCAGAGGAGCAGCCGAAAGCCGTGTCTCCGGCTACATCAGGTCCGGAGTGCGATACACAGCGAGCAGCAGAGCCTTCTTAGCGCAGTAAGCAGCGCGTCAGTCTCATAATCTGAAGGTCCTGAGTTCGAGCCTCAGAGAGGGCACAAGTGTTTTGGTGAGCTGTACAGCGTGAGGGGAGCTTGGTCTGAGGTGAGCGTCACAGGCAAACGCTAACAGGGATCGGACTCGGTTTGGGAGCGGTCGCCCGCTACGCAAACAGCGGGGAGCATGGACTTGGAGGCTTTCATAGCCATGGCGAAAATGGTCACGGCTAAACATGGCACCAACTGGATGGAGGCGCTGACCAGTCAAGCAGGAGGAAGCGACGCGGGGGCTGGGGAGAGAGTTGATTCCCCGCTTATGTTTCAAGAAGATGAGGAGAACCTCGTGGAAGAACAGGAGGAGATATCGCTGGAGGAAGAAGAACCCACGAGGAAAAGGAAAAGAGTGATGACAGAGAAGGCCAAAGCTAGCAGAGAGCAGGCCACGAGCGGCAAGAAAGGGAAAGCAGGCAACAACCAGGGCAAAAGACGGGCGCAACAGGTTGAGGCCGTACCGGCACCTGCACCCACCTCTGGGCCCAGGAAACAAGGGGCAGCCAACACGCCTGAGGCCAGACCGGCGGCAGTGAAGGAGATGGGATCACCTTCCATGGAGGTGGTGAGAGGTATAGTGTTGCAATGCATGCAAGCCTTGGGTAATGGGGGTAATGGGCCACTCTTGAGTGGAAATGTGAATGCATTTAATCAGTTGGGGCACGGGGCTAATGTAGTACAGAGGGAAATAACGCCGAGTCCAGCGGGAGGAGCCATGGGTCAAGCAAGTGGAGGCCCTTTGTTGGACGGGGGACCTAGCGCAGGGGGACAATGGCCAAGTGTATGGCACAGCGCGCCGGCAGGGAGCGGGGGCTGGCCGGTAGTAGGTCAAGGGGCTGTCGGGGCTAATTACAATAACAACGCTGGGAACTCTGCTGCTTTACGGGTCTCCTTATGTCAGCAGGCTGCGCCAGGGGATGCTGGAAGCTCGTTAGGGGGGCAGGGGCTAGTAGGAGATGGTCAATTGGGTGATGCATCATCTTGGATGGCGAGTATGGGGATACCACAGGTCACCGGCAATGGACAAGGAGGATTAGGGGGTAGTATGACTGCATATGGTAGGACCATGCCTGGTTTCGCTCCGGCAAGGGTGTCAGTGAACTCTTTGTCCTGGCACATACCCGCCTCAGTGAAAGAACGGGTGTGGAAAAAGGAATTTGTGGAGATTTTCGAATTTATAGATATGGAGCCAATGGGGAACGGTTTAAAAGAGTTATCGGAAAAAGAGAAGGAGAAGAAGAGCAGGAATCTCCTAAAACTGAGGCTACCATACACAATTGGATCAAGCCTTTCTAATTTATACCTCTGTAATGATTGAGAAACACCCACAGGATGCCTCTGCAATGTTAGCGTACTGCCACTACATTCAAGACATTTATTTGAAAAGGGGGGTGAGGGTTGGCTTAAATATGACAGGGCCTTTCGTTTAAAGATGCAAGTATGGCCAGCACCATCCTGGGATGAGATGGATGTAGGGGGTGTGGTGGATAAGCTGGTACTGACAAAGGAAGGGAGCGAACAGGCCACTGGGGAAAAGACCAAGGTCTATGGAGGGGCAGAGGTGGTTTCACACGGAGAGGAAGGGCGTCCTTTCGCGGGCACTCCTCCTGGTATAACAGAACCAGCTACCAAGGGGAGCAGGCAGAATGCTGGAGGGTCAACTCTGAAGATGGTTGCCCGTTTGGCAAAGCTTGCAGATTCAAACACCCAAGGGGAGGGAGCTATAGGGAACGCAACTCCTCGGGCAGCGAAAGCAAGCACAGGCCCAGTCCTAAAGAAAAGAGTAAGGGCAAAAAAGAATGAAGGGCATGTCGCGTTGCCGAAATTTGCGCCACTATAAATTTGTAAGACATCTATTAAAAGTGTACTGCCAACCCCAGTTAGCATCCAGGCTATGACTCCATGGTTAAATGTGTATCACAACATTGAACATGCCAAACTGCTGTGGGAGGGGTTCAGGTGGGGGTTTAAGATCCCATGTGCAGAGAGGAAAAAGGGTGCAGAAGTGCGCAATTTACCGTCGGCCTTGCAAATGCCGGAAGTAGTGAGCCAGAAGGTAGCTAAGGAGGTGGACCTGGGCAGGGTAGCTGGTCCTTTCGCACACCCCCACTGCCGAATTTAGTCATATCTCCTTTGGGCTGGTCCCCAAGAAAGAGCTGGGTCAGTACCGCTTGATTCACCATTTATCCTTTCCTGAAGGGGAGTCGGTGAATGATGGATCAAAGAGGAGGAATGCAGGGTTCAATATGCCTCTTTGATGATGCGGTGGATATGGTTAGGGCGGCGGGGTAAAAGCGCGCTCTTGGGAAAGCAGACATTGAGTCAGCATTCAGCTGCTGCCTATTCATCAAGAAAGTCAGCACCTGTTGGGTTTCAAGGTCCAAGGAAAATATTATTTTGACAAATGTTTACAGATGGGGTGTGCCATTTCCTGTTCTTATTTTGAAGCCTTTAGCTCGTTTTTGGAATTGTGGTCAGAAAAGAATGTCACAAAGGGGCACTGTTGCATTATTTGGATGATTTTTATTCATTGGGAAAGATGGAACAGATGAATGTCACAAAATCATGCAGGTCTTCCAGGAACAGATGGGGTGATGGAGTACCATTGGCCAAAGACAAGACAGTGGGCCCCGTGACATGCTTAACCTTCCTAGGGATTGAGATTGATTCCGTGCAAGGGCTTTGCAGGCTTCCACAGGACAAGGTAAACAGGATGAGGACAGCTATCGCAAGGTTGAGGTCCAAGGAGAAAGCAACACTGAGGGAACTCCAGGTCATGGCAGGCAATCTGAATTTTGGAGGCAAGGTCATCCCAGTGGGGAAGACGTTTGCTAGGGGCATTGAGTTGAAAATGATTGGATTGAAACATGCTGGTCAACATGTCAGGTTGGGGGCGGATATTCAGGAAGACTTGGCCATGTGGGATGAGTTCTTGGATAACTTTAACGGGGTCTGCTTGTGGAGATCTGCCTACAACAGCGAAGAGAAGCGCAAATTGTTCACAGATGCAGCTGGGGTTTGGTGCAATTCTTGGTACGCAATGGTGCGGGGCAGCATGGCCGGCCGAATGGCATGACCGAGGGGTCACCAAAGACATCACCCTGTTGGAGCTCTTCCCGATTGTGGTAGCATTCAAATTATGGGGCGAACAGCTGGGAAGCAGCAAAGTCACATTGTGGTCTGATAATCTAGCGGTGGTTCAGATAATCAATCACGGTTCAGCTAGGGGCTCTAGGGTGTTACGACTACTGAGAGAGCTTAACAGGTGCATGCTAAAGTGGAATATTGAGGTGCGCGCTAGACACATCCCAGGGGAACGTAACACAGCTGCTGATGCTTTCTCTCGTTTACAGTGGGGACAATTTCGAGAGTGTTGCCCGGGAGCAGAGAGAGGGATGACGCCATTCGATGCAAAGTTGTGGGACATGATCTGGGGCACCTAAGTGCCCTGATTCAGATGGCCTTAGCTCCAGGCACGAACACAAAGTATCAAGCATGCTGGAAACGGTATCTAAGCTTCAAACAGGAGGGGCTGGGAAATACCATGTTGGAAATGCCTGTAAGGGCATTTGTGGGTTGGGGATGGCAAACAGGCAACTCCAGGTCATGGATGTCTCACCACCTGGCGGCCATCGCCCATTTTTCCAAATTACAAGGGGAGCCCGACCCCACTAAAGAACATTATATTGCCATGGCCATGAAGGGATGGGCCAGGCAAGTTATACCAAAAGGAGACGAGAGGCGCCCCATTGATTGCGTCAAACTACAGAGGGTGGTGGCCATCCTAAGGTTCATCTGTCACGGGGATTTCGAAGTAACATTGTTCAAAGCTGCCTTCTCGCTAGCCTTCTTTGGGCCTTTAGGGTAAGCAATTGATCCAGGGTAAATTGACCAGAGAACAAGGGCGCAAAAGGTTCAGGATATTTGCAGATGCAGGATGTACAGGTCTCAGAGGGCAGATTGTCCGTATGGCTGAAAAAATCGAAAACGGATCAGATGGGTAAACGGTGTACGGTGGCAGTACAACCCATTACAGGGAGTACGGTGTGCCCAGTCGGGGCCGTGGTGGCATTTCTCTCTGTGAGGCCTCCTTCCGAGAAGGGAGCACCGTTTCTGATACACGAGGATGGCTCGGCTCTAAGAGGGTAATGGAGATCGCATTGGCCAAGATGGGAGAGAAGGAAGGAGTGTTTGGAACGCATTCATTCAGGATAGGGGCCGCGACATCAGCGGCGGCAATGGGAATGAGTGAGGCGGCAATCAAACAGATAGGCCGATGGAAGTCAGGGTGTTTTAAGAGGTACATTAGGCCGGAAAAAATGTAAGGGTGACATGCCTTCTTCTTTCTTCCCATCTGTGTAGCACCCGCCCGGAAGAAGAAGATATCCGTATGGGTGGTGGGACACTCGTTTGTGTCCAGGGCGGGGTCGAGCTGGTCGGAGGAGCAGGAGGCGCTGACAGCGGGGGAATTCGGGTTTGGGTGGCACGGGGTGCCGGGCATGAAGTGGGCACAACTTCAGGGCTATCTGGGCAAGCTCTTAACCAACAGAAGAAAACCGGACATCTTGATCATTCACTTGGGGGGGAACGACTTAACAAGTCTGGGGAGAGGGGCTCTCATGAGGGAGATGATGTACTCACTGCAAGAAATTGCGGGACAACTAGGGGAAACAGAAATTTTATGGTCAGAAATCATCTCAAGGAACGAATGGAGGGGTGCTGACAACCACGCCGCAGTGGAAAAATCCAGGCGGAAGCTGAATTGTGCAATGGCTAAATTTTGCAAGGGCAGGGGTTTTGGTCAGATTAGGCACGGTCTCATTAACCTAAAATCTCCAGAGTATTTTTTAAATGACGGGGTGCATCTATCACCGTTGGGGATGGAGTTATTTTTCTAGAACATATGCACGAAGGTCTTAGAAATGTAAAGGAGGAACAGAAGGGGGGAGCCACGTGGGGCGGAAACCCACACGTGGCGTGGCTGTGTTTGGACAGACAAACACAGGAGACAGACTCCGGAAGAGCCAGGAGAATGCGGGAAGGGTCTTCGCTCTTCTCAGACCCAACGCCCCTTGGAGCCTAAGCGGCAGGAGCGGCGGGAAGGACAATTACGGCTCAGCTTCCCCCAAGAAACGGCACTCTCCCCGCTCAGGAGCACCTGCAGGGCAGGACAGGCTCGGATACTACCAAAGCAGGAGAGTTGGGCCTACTGATGGACTCTTGGGAAAGGAAAGGGGAAGCAGGTTCTTGGGACACGGAGTAATCGCCGCACCTGACAGACAAAGTTTTTCCACAGTTATGTACAGTTTGGGTTTTGTTTTGTGGAATAAATTCTGCGGCCTTCTTATGCCAACAAACAAACAAGTCTCGCTCTGCACTTACTGGGGGGGAGAAAGGGCAAAAGAGTTACGGTTATATGTTGTATGTTGGTCATAGGTGGACGGATGCCGGAGTTATGCCAGGTCCAACGACAGGGAGCCAGGCGTAATGGAGGAGGCACCCCCGATAACCCGGGCGGCGTCCTTCTCGTTTTTCCAGCCCCCTCTCTCCCTGGCAAAGGGGAGGGGGGGTCGCTGGATCAGGGCAAAGTGGAAAGCCCGCGAAAGATAACGAGCGGCAAAATCAGGAGTTGCCCGCGAAAGGGAAGCGCGGCAAAAAGCAAGGAAAGCCCGCGAAGGGCAACAAAGGAAGGGGGCGTGGTTCCCCCTTCATAAGGAGCGGAGCGCCCAACAGTGGCACAACAACAACTGCAGCCGAGGGACACCCGTGCTCTGTGCATCACCGGACTGCAGGGGAAGGTTTTCGTTTTCCCACCCACCAACCCTAGGAACAGAGCACTCAGAAAACGCCTGATCGGCATCGTCGCAGGTCGATCAGGCGGTGTGGCGGTGTTTGGGTGGTGTTTGGACAGACAAACACAGGAGACAGACTCCGGAAGAGCCAGGAGAATGCGGGAAGGGTCTTCGCTCTTCTCAGACCCAACGCCCCTTGGGAGCCTAAGCGGCAGGGGCGGCGGGGAAGGACAATTACGGCTCAGCTTACCCCAAGGAAACGGCACTCTCCCCACTCAGGAGCACCTGCAGGGGCAGGACAGGCTCGGATACTACCAAAGCAGGGAGAGTTGGGCCTACTGATGGACTCTTGGGAAAGGAAAGGGGGAAGCAGGTTCTTGGGACACGGAGTAATCGCCGCACCTGACAGACAAAGTTTTTCCACAGTTATGTACAGTTTGGGTTTTGTTTTGTGGAATAAATTCTGCGGCCTTCTTATGCCAACAAACAAACAAGTCTCGCTCTGCACTTTCTGGGGGGGAGAAAGGGCAAAAGAGTTACGGTTATATGTTGTATGTTGGTCATAGGTGGACGGATGCCGGAGTTAAAGGGCTTGTGTTGAATTGACTTTTTCAGAAGGATTATGTGCACTACACAAATTAATTGACATGATCTCAAATGATGGTACCGACACTCTGCAGAAACGTGCTGTGTGTGTGCACGCATGTTTGGGGTTTATAGAGCACGAAATTAGCAGAGCACAGTCGTGCAAATGATGAGAACCCAGGGAGAGCAGTGGCAGGGCAGTGCACATGGAGGGAAGCACAGTTAATGCACATGCGGAAACATGAACACGGGTTCATTTTATACACAGTAGTAATTGCATGCAGGGGGTCACCAGCGCTAGAACTTGGATGCTACTGGATCCCGTGCACGCAATTTTAAACCTTTACAAAACTTAGTCTAAAAGCGAAGAGCAAAAACAGGTGAGATCGCCTCTACTCCTGGTTTTGTTTTTTTGTGAATGATGATAGCATGCGCAATGCATTTACAATGGCGCTAGATGGAGGCGCAGTGCAGAGGAATCCAATGATTGTTCGCCCATGTAATGCAACCTGCACATTGTGGTCAGAGGAGCAAAGTGCGGCAGAAACGGAACTCCCATCCCTCCCACTCCGGGTCACTTCTTCACTTCTGAGTGAAAGAGCATGCGCAGAGCCATGAGGGAAGCCCTGCTTTTGCACTCCACTGCACCGACTAAATAATGACCCCTAAAGTTTCCTATAATCATTTCAATTGCCAATGCCAGTAGTAGATGCTCTTCCAAGTACCTGTTGGTTTTCTCTAAAGCAATTCCTAGCTTCGTGGGGCTATATCTAGAGCACACACATTTCCGAAAACATCCTAACTTTGCACACTTGGGGAGGGGGTTATTGAAAAAAGGCAATTCCCCCGAAGGCCGCGACTGCAGCCTTACCACCACACACTATTCAATGTGGCTGGCGAATTGAGGGTATTTACAGCACAGCGCTGTGTGGAGAGAGCGGGCAGGCTCTACACCCCACCCCCGGCCCTGCGCTGTGAATGCGTCAACATGGCACAGGCATTTACTGATGTGCGTTTGCGCCCGCCAGTGAATCAGGACCTGCTAGTTGTCCTGGTTATAAATGATCTGCTGTGGCCGAGTGAGAGTGGGGCCACCTAATAAAGAAAAGGGCAACGTTACTACGGAGATGTGTAAGGAGTTTCCACAGTTCACTTTCGCACCCCTAGAAAAGTGATGCGGGATATTGCACCTACAACATGGATACTGTGCATTTTCAAGTGGGCAAGTATTCCACTTCCATGCGAAGACTCGCTCACACAATTCACATCTCTTGCATCTGTGTTTAATCCTTCATGGCAAGTAGTCTCTAGCACTCAGTTCTTAATAAAAGATGTTTGTTCTTATAAGAGTTCATGTCTCAGCAGCAGGCAGCTCTGTGTGTAACCTGCAAGCTCCAACTTCCATTCCTATTAAGATATCTCATTGTATTGAGGTGCCTGACTCAGATGTGTACATAACATTCAATCACTGTGAAATAGCTTTATGTATAACCACTATTGCTGCAGAGGTGTGTGCATATCCAGGTTCGAAGCGCTAATCCCTGTCGGATACCTCAGTGGGTTCATGTAAATGCTGCACAGTTATGTGCATGCAAGAAGCTAACCCTGCAGGTTCCTTCCAATTCTAGCAAGGAAGCTTCAATGGTTGGCACACCCGAGGTCTGCTTGTGGAATAATCCAAATGATATATACCAACCACTATTGCCCTCTGCCTCCTCAATGCCTCCGGGTTTTATGTGCGCTTTATAAATGAAATGAAATAAATAAATACATTGTCTGCAATGAGCTGCCCGCATTCCAATGTCCTATAAGACTATGTACAAGGCATTGTATCAGTGCATTCTGTGCATTTAACAAATTAGGAGCATTCCTGGCACACTCCAATAGTAGAATGCCGCCTTTGTGGTCCAGTACCGCTAATGCCACCCCTATCTATGCATCTCATCAGCTGATTAGGGGTCAGAGCAGCAGGCCGATCTGACCCGGCAGCAGCAGCCGATCTGCTACTGCTTCTTTGGAAAGTCAGGGCTACAATAGAAGTTTGGTGGTATTTCGATGGTAAATGTTCCAAAAACAGAATTCATGTTACCGCCACTTTGTGTAAATACCCATTGTTTTCAGTCTATAAAAATGGGGATTGTCCGTGTAATGACCACTGATGGTAATTCCACCAGCAGTAATTCCGGTGGATTTTAGCAGTATGAAGAAAGGCATATCTGACTGATCACACAGACCCCTGAGTGCAGCAAGTTTCTGGAGGGTGTCACACAGACCCCGGAATGCAGACAGGCCCCGGAGTGCAGCAAGATGCTGTCCACAGCTCCTGGTGTGCATTTATCATGCAGGGTGGGGCGTATCTGACTGATCACACAGACCCCGCAGTGCAGCAAGGTCCTGCTGTGCATTGATCATGCAGGGTGGGGCGCACAGACCCCCTAGTGCAGCAAGGTGCTGGAGGGTGGGGCGTATCTGACTGATCACACAGACCCCTGAGTGCAGCAAGGTCCTGCTGTGCATTGATCATGCAGGGTGGGGCTTATCTGACTGATCTCTGCTGTGCATTGATCATGGAGGATCAGTGCTGGACTGGCCTACTGGGACACCCTTTCCCCGGTAGGATAGGGCCTCTTTTATTGCTTCGGGCCGAACATCCAATTAAAATCGTAATTATTTTTCACAACACTTTTTTTTTTTGGAGGATTGTCTCGAACCCCCAACCTTTCAAGTACAAGTCACAACGCTTACTGACTGTGCCACAGAGACTGGCCTGATTGTACAGTAAGCCTTGTAATATCAATTAGAGCAAACACTTGTTTTGAATGAACAGGCCAAGATTCACAGACAAAAGTGCAGAAATGAGATCATATGCAGTTTATAAAAAGGAGAAGTGCTAGAAATATATGATTGGGTGGTGGTTGTGAGGGCGTGTTGGGGGGGGTGGTAATTGGTGGGCTGAGATGCAGTAGTCCTTCTTTTATGTTGCTGGTCGTCTCGGTTTTTCGTTTTGCAAATCTGGTCACCCTATCACTGCTAGACAGGACGATGATTGAGATCAGGCGGGGCGCACTGCCATTTCAGGTGTGAATTAATGTTTTTTATTTCCGCTAATAATCTTCAATCAGAGCTGGCGTGTTGTTCAGGTGTTTCGGACCAAGCTTCTGGTGCCTTGGTGTTGTGGTGTGGCTGGGCATGGGTGGCCTAACTGCTGGTGAGCGTGTGGGTGCACCATAGATATGTTTTTTATTTTTGCTAATCTTCATTCAGAGCTGGCGTGTTCAGGCGTTTGTATTTCCAAACCGATTGTGCCTCGGTGTCGTGCCCTTCTGTTTTCGTTTCTGAATTTGGTAAATGTTACTTTTGCATTTCTCTCACATCATATACATGAAACATGTAAAGTACGTGCAAGTGCGCGTGTGAGCAAACTTTCCTTTTCTGAATAGTCGCCGATGTCTGCAATAAGGAGAGTAGCGGGAGCATTTGCCTCTCTGCCTCTGGTGCATGAAGTGCTGCTGCTTTAAGACATTGTGACTTGTGAAGGACTTTACTGCCCTCCCCTGTCGTTTCCTCTTGTCCCCATCTGGAGTCCTCATATTCTCACTCAATGCCAGTCGGGGATAATGGCATGCCTGGTGTGTCTGGCCCTAACTGGTGGTGGATGTGTGTGAGCTGCGAAGTGGCGCCATGGGCCAAAGGGGAAGAGGACCGGAACAAGCAGCCATTCTGCAACAACGCTGCAAACACTGCTTATCGGGATGAATGTTCTGGTGGGAGGAGCAGAAAGGTGGGAAGGGGCACCATGGCATAGAGAGTGTGCGGTTTTTGGGAGCGTGGGTTGGGGAATGGCTGGAAAGTCTGTCCTCAGACGGAGGAGGGATCGCCTGCTTGAAGTGGATTGCTGCTAGGGGGCACCCGGGGCAGGTCTGGTCAGAGGAGCTAATTCTTTGCAGTCGTGGTGTACAGGGAGATGGCTTGTTAATAGTATGGAGCTAGAGCAACCTTCAGGGTTATAGCCAAGTGATTGTTTTCAGGTGGGGCTTATTGTCAGGGGAGGGTTTATATGTTAAAAAAAGGACATCAAATAATATAAAAGCAATATAAATTGAAAATGTGTATATATTTGCTGCCCTGTGTGAATGTTTGCTGCTGTATATGTCCCGAGTGCCCGGTCCCTTCTCTCTCCCTGAGTCTGCTCTGGCCCTAGCATGGGGAATAGCCTCAGATCTAGATAAAGTGAAGGAAGAGCAGTTCATGGGTGAGAAACTCCAGCGCTGGTCTAACAGGCACAAGAAAAGGCTTAGGAGGGCTAAATGCAGAGAGGACAACGGTAGTGCAGAGGCGCGAGTGGTATACGTTCAGGAGAAGAGAATTCCAAAACGAGAGATGTGCAGGCTGTTGAGGGGTAGCAGGGAGGGAGCCACAGAGAGTTGGAGGAAGGGGAGAGAGATGGGTGCAGTGGGATCAAAGGGGAGCTCATGAATCGAGAGAGGGTCCACAATTGTGATACTCTGGCATTTACAGGGTAGGGGCTAGAGAATGGCAGTAACAGAGCTTGAGAGACAGCAGTTGCTGCTGGCAGGTGGGTTGTTTACTGGGTGCATGATAGAGGTGTACAGGGAGATCGGAGTATGCAGAGTGGTGCGGCGGAGATAGCTATACAGTGTACAGTCTGGTCAGGTGTGGGGAAAAGAGGTTTGGGAGCATAATCGCAGCACAAAGAGATGTTGGGGAGCCATAGGTGTGCAGTGAGAGGCAGTGTTATAAGTGTACACATGAGTGTAGTAGGATCAGAAGAATGGGGTGCAGCCGAGAGTGAGAAAGTAGAGGAATATAGAGGGGTGTAGGAATAGGCACACACTGCCAAACACTGAGGTGCAAGGAAGATGCCAAAACTCACACCAATCCACCCAAGTCAGCCAGGCATTCCTGAGGCAGAGTGTGTCAGGGGGTAGCCACATGGGCCAACAGACCCCTAGGAAGTCAGCCACCTACCATGCATGGATTTTTGGAGGAGCACAGGCAGAGTCTGGGGACTCATTGGGTGTGTGATGACAGCAGTAGAACCTGAGTACCGGGCTCAGTCCCCAGTCCCTCACTTGAAGAGCCACCTGTGTCCCCACAAAACAACAACATGGGAGCAGCCAACACTAAATCAATTGCAATCAATCTAATATCCCACAACCGCATACCGAAGCCTCTCCGTGTAAATGCTATTAGTGGGCTTTTAGTGTGTATTAGCGTTTCACCAGTGGAGCATAGTTATTGACATCTAACCAGCACTATCTATTTTAAAACCTGCAACACATTTTCCTAGCAGCATGGGTGCCAGCATGTCTCCATTCGATTTGGGAGATGCTAGTCCAGTCCTGTTTTTTACGTTGCATTCTATGAGTAATTGTCTTAGAATTCCAATCATGAATCCAGAACTATACATCTGAGAATGCCAAAATAAAACCAGGACTGGATTAACATCTTCAGAATGGATTAGGGCATGTTAGCATCTATGTAGTTTTCATATTACATCACTACCCACCTGCAATACGAACATATAAGTACCCTACTGTAATATTATTTTAGAGTTCAGCTGTGTTGGCCAACTGCATGTTGGCCTGCCAAAGCCAGTCAAAAGTGTTGAAAGCAGGTCCCTGAGCAGAATACCAGCTGCCACTGTTCAGATTCCTTCATTCTGAACTGCCTACCCCTCACAATTCAATATCGCTAGCTAAGAATAAGATATATTTATACATGGAAGGATGTTTATTTAATATCTAGCGTGCTGTGAGCAATATTCTGTTACAATGTTACTACACATCTTAAAATAAAGCTACTTGTAAAACTAACATATTTAAACACTTTAAGAATTGGTTTCCAACACAGAACAAGCTAAACATTCGTGTGCTTATTTCTACAGTACACTCTCTGCGTGTATTCTGCATATCTGCCATTCGTGTGGCAAAGAGCATATGTTTTTACAGGAGTTGTGTCATGCTTAAGGAATACGTATTCCATCATCTGCTGCAGATTCTGCTGTGCCTGTTCATTGTGAGGGAAAGATGTGAGATTGCAGTTTATGATGGCCTGTTCTTTGCTTGAGCGAAACGTGCAGTGTCTGCTATGGCCCATACTGTGCCTCCTTTATGTGAGGCAAGCTTGCCCTGAGGAGGGCCAATGTTGATTTGCCCAATATGAGGACATTGTGAAGTGTTGTAGCCCATGCTGTATCTATGAAAGAGAACCTTCTGCTGCTGTGTATGCTGACCTGTTCTGTCTTTGTGTTTTCGTGGGGGATACGCCCAATCCCCTCATAGAAGGGTTGGGCTCACGCGCTGTGCTCACTTCTTCGGTGAAAAATATGGGGCCACTTTGAAAAAAAATTCCAGGGCCACTTTTGGTTCCCAGTCCAGCCCTGCCGTCATCTTGCACAATGTAAAGTGACAGTTCATGACTTTCTCGTGAGCATAGTTCAGTGGCAAAGTGCGATAGCGTGTTTAAGGCCACGCCCAGCACGGCGTGAGTCTTGAACAGGCACTGGCACAGCGCCTCTGTCACTCACTAATAGAAAGTCATTGACTGACACGTTACATGACACTTTACTTTGTGTGAGTGGTGGTGCCCTTTATTTGCTACGCCCATGCATCCCAGAGAACAGGAGTTTGCGGAGGGGGGGGGGGGGTCTGGCACAGTGCACTGTCTGTAGCAGACCTTATCACTTCTGAGTCCAGGTTACTTGAATCCACGTTATTGGAGGAAAGAGTGAAAGAATAAATGCTTGGATGATGATGGAAGGACTCTGGCACCAAAGACACCCAATGTCAGGCCTGATAATGAACAATGCAGACATCACACAAAAGGACCCTTATACTCAACCGTAATGAGACGAACTAACCGAGAAGCGGACGCCGGACATTTCCAGCATTTCACGCGAGAGACTCCCCTCCCCACCCCCCACCCCCCCGTCTGCCAAGAGTGTGTCTCCAGTAAGCCATCACTCTCCTGAAGTCGGAAGAGCTTTTACAGAAAGACCCTTTTTCCAGGCTGCTCCGGCTGTCTGATCTGTTCTCTGGTGTTAAGAACAGCGGCTGGTTCTGGGCCTCCCAAGAGGAAGGTTCTGGAATGTCTGACCTCGCCTGTAGGACCCAAGTAAACAGAACACATTCTCCGCCTCTGGCGGCCTGCAAACAGTCACTCCATAGATCTGTCCAGCAGCTTTCAAAGCGATGACAGGGTCTGGGCAGCACAACAGGGACTGCACGAGGGTGAAGGACTCATGGTGTGATAAGACAGGTTTTGATAAGAGACTCCAGCAATGTGATTGAATAGGGGTCTGTAGCATGCCAGCTGACATATTCCCGCCAGAGGAACACTGGGGCTGCTAAACAAACTCTCTTTCTCAAGAGCGACCGCAAAAAAAGCTTGCGCCCAACAACCTCCCAGCACCAGTGCGGCTTTCTATCGCGAGAATACAAGCTTGCGCCCAGCAACCTCCCAGCACCAGTGCGGCTTTCTATCGCGAGAATACAAGCTTGCGCCCAGCAACCTCCCAGCACCAACCTCCCAGCACCAGTGCGGCTTTCTATCGCGAGAATACAAGCTTGCGCCCAGCAACCTCCCAGCACCAGTGCGGCTTTATATCGCGAGAATACAAGCTTGCGCCCAGCAACCTCCCAGCACCAACCTCCCAGCACCAGTGCGGCTTTCTATCGCGAGAATACAAGCTTGCGCCCAGCAACCTCCCAGCACCAGTGCGGCTTTCTATCGCGAGAATACAAGCTTGCGCCCAGCAACCTCCCAGCACCAACCTCCCAGCACCAGTGCGGCTTTCTATCGTGAGAATACAAGCTTGCGCCCAGCAACCTCCCAGCACCAGTGCGGCTTTCTATCGCGAGAATACAAGCTTGCGCCCAGCAACCTCCCAGCACCAACCTCCCAGCACCAGTGCGGCTTTCTATTGCGAGAATACAAGGTTTGCGCCCAACAACCTCCCAGCACCAACCTCCCAGCACCAGTGCGGCTTTCTATCACGAGAATACAAGGCTTGCGCCCAGCAACCTCCCAGCACTTCTATCGCGAGAATACAAGCTTGCGCCCAGCAACCTCCCAGCACCAGTGCGGCTTTCTATAGTGAGAATACAAGGCTTGCGCCCAGCAACCTCCCAGCACCAGTGCGGCTTTCTATCGCGAGAATACAAGGCTTGCGCCCAACAACCTCCCAGCACCAGTGCGGCTTTCCATTGCGAGAATACAAGCTTGCGTCCAACTACCTCCCAGCACCAGTGCGGCTTTCTATTGCGAGAATACAAGCTTGCGTCCAACTACCTCCCAGCACCAGTGCGGCTTTCTATTGCGAGAATACAAGCTTGCGTCCAACTACCTCCCAGCACCAGTGCGGCTTTCTATTGCGAGAATACAAGCTTGCGTCCAACTACCTCCCAGCACCAGTGTGGCTTTCTGCTATCTTTTTAAAACAGATCCCCCTACAGCCTGAGGACAGTGTGATGTAAAGGACACACGTTCTAGAGTCACAGAAAGTGATGTCAGATATGTGCCACGGTTCTAGGTCCAGAGCTTTAAGTGGACTGTGGCTAGCCGTGGCCGAGCACCGACAGGCAGTGATAATTCTGTGTGAGACGGGGCCATGCCGGGGCTCCCTCATGTCCCCTGCTAACCTCGGCCCACTACAAGCCAAGTCTTTTTTTCGAAAACCTGAAGCTCTCACGTATAGGCAAGAGCTTCAGGCTTTAGAAAAATAGCTTGTCTGCCTTTTCATTGCGGCACCGACCCCCTGCAAGGTACCCCTTTCATTAGAAATACAGGGATCATCACCCTCACGCCCCAGGTGTGAGGGTCTTGAGGGATGCAAAGTGGTGCCTGGCAGAGCGGTCAGTGGCGCAATTTTGGCTACACTTACCTGATTTGAATACCTCCCATTAGGCCACTGCCCTTTTGCAAAATCGAACCTGGGCTCTTACAGGAGCGTTCAGCTGAGGTAAGTGTTACCTCTTAATTGTGGTGCTGACCCCCTGCCTGGCTACACCCGTTTTCAGCCACGCCCACTTAAAGCCCCGGCTCAATTTGGCAGGCCACTTAAAGCCTGAGTAGGTCTTTGTTCAACATACTTGGCCGCCCACCCTTGGCCCTCTTACTGCTCCTTGCTGTGAAGCTAAGAACCTTGGTGTCATCTTCGACTCCACCCTCTCCTTCTCTCCTCACATTTCCGATGTCTCTAAGAAGTTGCACGTTCAGCTGCACCTCCTTAGAGGTATTCTGCCTTTTCTCACTTTCCTCCAGAAGCTCACTGTCTCTAGAGCCCTGGTCCTCTCCACACTGGACTATTGCAACAGCCTCTTTCTAAATCTGCCTGTCTCTACTCTTCAAACTTTACAACTAATCCAGAATAGGACGGCAAGACTTGTCCTTGGTCTCAAGCCCAGGGATCGTATCTCTTCAGCTCTGAAATCACTGGCTCCCTGTTGCTGCAAGGATCAAGTTCAAGACCCTCTGCATGGTCCACAGGGCATTCTGGGTCTCCAACTTTCTCTTCCTAAACATCTTCCTTCTCGAATTCTCTGCTCATCCACCTACATTTCTCAGAGGCTCCGATGCTTTTCCAGGCAGAAAATGGGGGCAGATCTCTTTCGTCGGCTGGGACTGCCCACTGGAACATCCTCCCTGCATCTCTCAAACTTGAGCAGAACCACCTCCGGTTCTGGAAGCAACTCATGACCTTTCTTTTCAGTCCTGCTTTCTCTCTTCCTCTCCCCTGCTGATGTCCCTGATCGCTCAGCACATTGGCCACTTGGCCACCCCAGAACTCGGTCCCATGCTCCTGCATGTCCAGTTGCCCTTGCACTGCCTCCGGGCTCCCTTAGCACTTAAGGTTCTGTATCTGAAACACTACAATCCCTTCTCTTTGCACTTAAAAGTCACCCTCTGGCAGCACTTATTGAGTCACCTGCACTTCTCCCCCCCAATCCCTCCTGGCACTTCTCCTCACTCTTCTTCCCCGCACTTGCGCAATCTGAATGACACAAGGCCTATTAAGATCATTGTTTGTCCTCCTTCTGTTTCATTGTCCTGTTGCGCCAATCCTACCTTTTTCAATCCCCAGCCTGACATCTTTCTACTGTTTTCTCTCTCAACTTTCCTGTCCTATACATGATTATTCCTATGATCACATGGTAAATTGTTCTGTATATTGTTCTCAGTTTTCATGACTCATTATGTATTGCTTGTAATGTATTCACTGTTGTTTCATGTAAAGCGCTATATAAAATTCAATAAATACAAAAATACAAATACCACTGTAAAGGTGTGTTCTAAATGAATTATATCATATCATACACTAGATAGACAGGCAAATGTAAGACAGGGAAGGGGGCATCTGGATCTTTCATACATGTGTTGTGGTGTCACTGAGATGTGTTAATTTTTCAAGTGAGGTATATTGTAGGTTGTACATTCCGCTCACTGCACACTAAATGACCCTCAGCAGTTTGGACTCAGCACAGAAAAGTTAGGTTGGAAGTTGTAGAGCAAAAAGAGCTTTTGACTGCAAACAGCCTGCCTCCACTGTTGCAGCGCTCCCACAGGACATGGGGAATGTTTGGCTTCTTTCTTCTTCTTGCTAACAGATGTTATCCATAAGCTGTGATTATTGGATGCCGATGCTTGAGCCTCGTTACTCCATCCTCTCGGGTTGACTGTGTAGTTGTGGGTTGGATTTCTTCATGGTCTGTGTGGACTTGACCCAGTAGGGCTAGTTTCACAGGGTCTTTGCCCTGATGGGCTGTGAGTAGCAGTCAAAAGGGTTTGCAATGGTGGCAGTGAGTCTTCTGATCAGAGGGTTTGGGTTCTAAGCCATTCCTTGGCAGATGTTCTTGCTCAGCTTTGCTATATGTTTGTGTGACAAATCAACTTCCGGGGCACCAGTGGTCCAGGTATGAATATCGGTTTCTAAACCATTAATCAGCCCTACACCTTTAGTACACCAAAAGGGATACAAACAGATTGTAAACACAAGCAAATTATAAACCATCTTGTCCAATTTTGGTAACGTGGACGGAACGGCAGGCTTATCTCTGCAAGGTCGTGGATCATTGGTTATTTGTAACACAGCGAAAATACAATTATTACCCAATTATAAAAGGGGCGTCCAGTCAAGGTTGTATACAAATATCTACTTAATATTATTCAACAGACAGTTCTAGCACACTACAAATTCCAACCCACCCTGTAAAGGAATGCAGAGTGCAGACAGTTTCAAGAAGGAAAAGGGATGCACTCTGGATACTGACAGGAGGGTTGTTGATAAAGTAATTAATCACAATAGTTCAAGGATACTTGGTTTCAGCACAAAGAGAGCAATGGGTTAGAAAATGTCACTAGGGGCCTTCGGAGAAGGATTAGGGGGCCAGAACCACAATGCACCTTGTGCTTGTAGAAGTTCTTGCTGCTCAATAGTGTAGAGTCGGTTTCAGGGTGCTTTGCAGCTTCTGTGACAGAGTTCAAGACAGGAGACAGCTGTGGGTATCAGGCAGCAGGTAGTTCAGCGAGTGAGGTTGGGCAGACGGCTGCAGGCTGGCCTAAACAGTGGCTTGGGGTCAGGAATTGGTGTCTCAGTGCTGGTTGGTACATTTGAAGCGCAGGTCGAGGTGTCTTGGACGCCGTTAGCAACTGCAACGTAAAAACAGTCAGTGGTGCAGTCGGTTGCAGCTCGAGGGGCTCGACTGGCTCAGAAATGTCCTTTAAGGCAGATGGTGGTTGATGCTCATCGATGCACTCCTCCTAGCTTCTTCGCTGGGCTCATGTCGTCCTTTAAGGCGGACGGCCCAAAGCTGAAGAGAGTGTTGCAGGCAACTGCCTTGCCCTTGGTTTGGTTCAGAAACACTCTGACACTTCCCATCCAGGGGCTCTTTGAAACACAATTTCGTGATGTATAAGCGGTTTACAAATGCACAATACATAAAATAAATAGGAAGCTTGCTGGAGAGCCTAACAAGGTACGCTGTGTGCTGGCTAGGTGCCGCTTCTGGAGCGGCTGTAGGGTCCTCTGTATTCAGTATCTACTTTTGCTCCCTGGCAGATGTTTAGGGGATGAATCTTGCTTCCCTCTTTGGAAATCCTTGGCCTTCCTTCACTGGCAGAAGCTGTAAGGCAGACTGTACCTTCAGCCAGGGTCCAATGCTGAGTTCTTCTAGTTACTCCTTTCAAAGTCTTCAGATGATCTGCCCAAAAGAGGGGCTCAGTCCTCTTTTAAAGCCAAATGGCCATAGTGATTGGTGTAGGTTAAGCCTACCTTAATGAACCAATCCTGGGTCCCCACCAACAATCTCCTGTATGCATGAGGTCATAACCAGAGTGCTTTGCAAAAGGAAAGGAACCCTACCCTCTGACTTTAGATCTGTTGGAAAATAAAAAAACTCTAGGGGTCATATTTGTCAAATAATCATGCATCTCATTCCCTAATGCTTTTGCTACACTATGGGCATCGGTTTATATTTAAGTGGGAGGAGCAAGGGGTACTCTCATGCAGCGTCCAATCACCAACTCATGAGGTGTCAGGTGGTGACCTGAGCCAGGCTGGTTTCTTAATGTGTATAGGGCAAGGGGGAGGCAAAAAAGCCATACCTTCTTCGAAGTCCTCTTTATGTTGGTTATCCTCTCTCTAAGGAGTCCATTTAAAGGCTCTCAGATACCATTGGCATGTGGGAGATAGGCAGAGGAAAACATGTGCTTTATGCCCAATAGAAGAGCTACCTGTTTGAACAGTTCATTTACAAAATACGGTCAATTATCAGACCGTAGTACTTCAGACAAACCCCATGTAGGAAACAACTCATGTACAAGAAACTTGGCAGCACATGTGGCATTGGGGTGCGTGCATGGACCAGCCTCAATCCATCTGGAAAAGGGACTTACTACCACTAACATATAACTAAAGCCATTGCACGTTTGCAACACATCCACATAATCTATATGCAGATGCTGAAAGGGACCATTGCTGTGGCGTATTGCTCCTCTCCCTGTTTGCAAGGTAAGCCCTGCTGTGAATTTATGGCAGACAATGCAGTTTACAATAAACTGCGCAATATGTTTAACAAATTTGGCAAAACCCAGTCTTCTGTGATCATGGCAGTAAGACTCTCTCTGGTTGAATGCGCAGGATAGTGAAGCTGATCCAGCACAACTCTAAATAATGCTTATAGGCATGACTGGCTTTCCAGTACTATCTTGTCTCCATGTAGCCTCTGTGGGTGTATAAAGAACACCCCTGTTGATTCTATAAATCCTGTTGTTCCTGTGGAGCTTGACCTTGCAGCTCAATTAAGTGAACAATGGATAACATATTAAAACCTTCCGTCACCATCATACATCGTCTGACATTTGCTTAACATCTGCTCCCTCTTAGTATGGGCTGTGCATTTCACCACAGCGATATCCAATGGGAGCTTCAGTACCTTAATGAGCGTGTCCAATGGTGGCACATGTTACACTGGTGTGCTGTCTGCATGGAGGAAACCCCTCCTTTTCCAGCATGACAAACAATCCTGCAGGTACGGTTAACATCACATAGGCCGAATCAGAGTACACTGTCACTTCCTCATACTCATATTTCTGGAGTGCAGCAATAAGCAGCACTAATTCTGCAGCCTGCGCTGAACGATGTGAAGGCAGTCTTGCACTTGTCATTACTTTTTAACTTCACTACTTCCGATCTATCCTTTTTTGTAACTTCATCCCTGAGTATGCTGCATGTAAGTATGTTGTCATGTGTTGCAATACTGTTATTGATAACAAATCTTCTTGAGGCCAAAGCATGAACATTTTTACAGCCTCGCCTTTTACTCACTCGGCATAGTATTTCCTTATCTTAGGTGTGCACCTTGGTAAAGTTTTGCACAAGTGTAGAGGAGAGTACCCCCCTATAATGACAAGACGTTTTTAACTGTTAATACTTACTGGTTCTTTTATTCTGTTATTACATTCATTCATTATATCACAACAATCAATTGGGACAACCACCATCAATCTCTGCCCATTTATCCAAAATATTCTCCCAAAAATGTCCAATCCTAGAATTTGCTTCTTCATTTATGGTTCCATCGATTCTTACTATCCTACTTTTATTATTTACAATCTAAGAATCTTATTTTACTCTATATTTTCCTCAACTGCTGCCCTAATATGATTGGCGCTAATCGCTTGTTTTTAGGGTCTGATAATTACTCAAATTATTACTATTGTTTCTATAGTCCTAACCTACAACCTATATTATCAAAACTAGTACAAAACTCATCACTTTTTACACTAATATTTTTACAACCCCAAAACAAATGTGCACAACAATTTCTATGATCGTCTTCTTTACCTGCCTAGTAAACATATCTCCTCTCTATTTTTCTCCATGTCGGAGTGTTTCGCGCACCCTTATTTGGCCTAGGCCGTAGGAATTCCTTAAATAATACGCTGTTCCGGAGTGTGATGCATATATATATATATATTCATTAAACAAAAACTTTGTTAGAGGGACTTTATGGTTACAAGTAAAATCGAAAAACCCCTGACATACGCCAATTATGGTAAGCTAAGCAACCATAACTCGCGCCACCACCGTGCACTGCTAACACTAACACCCAGGAAAAGCCCTCACTCAGCATCTGAAAACCATGGCACAGACAGTGCGTTAACATGTACCTAGGCGGGAAACGTTACAGAAAATACGTGTCAATAACCAACCTCTAGCAAAAAAATTCAAAAAAAGACACAAAAATGAGCAAAGTAATACACAAATATAAGTGGTCACACATGACAGTTTACTGAAATGTTAGTATTGACGATGTGTAAGTATAGTAACAGGCTGCAAACGCCGAGATTCTGCATGCGCCGTATGAAAAAAAAATGCAAGTTCATAGGGAGACGATAATTCAGTTATGAATGGAGAAAGAATGGACAAAAAAAAAAGACGTTTCATGATTTCATAGAAGAACAAAAGAACATGCAAAGTGATACACAAAGGTATGTGAGCAAACATAACGTTGCAAACAATAAAGTTTAATGCTAAAAAAGGATGAGTGTAGCCATACAGTACAAATGGGGAACCTGTGCACTCTGCAAAATTACATGAAAAATGTAACAGTACAGAAGGATAATACGTGAGTTATATTGGCACAATTACAATGTCAGTAATTTAAAATTAAAGTGTGGGTCACTGTAGAGTGGGCAAAAGTAAACTTACATAATATTTATTGCCTCCATTCTTGTTGTGGAAGTCAGACGCCAATGTATTTGCAGCAAAGAATCTTCGTGGACTGATTTTGCATGTCCTTTACAAACTTTTTAAAACATAACGTTATCAATTGCTATTTTTTTCTACCCTTTCATGCCTTGATTTTTTTTATAGAGGTCTGTGTTGCTCAAGGTCAAAAAACAATTGCCCCTTTTACATTCAGTGGGATGCGCGGGCGTATGGAGCGTCCAACTAAAAAAGCAACTCATGTGACCTTCACTCAGAATGCAAATACATTCTTACTTTGTAGTAGCATAATGAAATCCAATTATGAGAAGCGCTACTCCCATACACCTTCAGAATTGCAGTTTCTAGCACACAGTGCAGAGGGTGGCCTTAGTTTTCAAAACTTAGAACGCCAGTTTGATGGCAATATTATTCAAAAAACATTTTAACCCACATGCAGTAATTGATACTGGTACAGTGAGCATTATCTTCCATTTGGACGTATGACTTTGGTGACAAGAAAACTCAACTTTTTCAGTTTGTGCTCCCACATCCCATCACACCCCCCAACAAAGCATACATCAAAACACCAATAGAAGATAGTGAGGGTAGTGAAAAAAGCTAACATACCGCATGCTGTTGCACAACCTATCAAGGAAAGCGCCACATGGTCGCGGCCATGAATTTGTGTCCCCCATGCAGTCTAAGGGGAAAATAGACATTTTCAGAAACCCCCTCCCTTATAACTCCCCCGCCCCCTAGACCAAACATCACCAAACTTCCAAAACAAATCCAGAGTGGCTGATATACGTTTTGTCCAAACTTTGGTGAGGATTCGTCCAAGGGGAGCACAGTTATAAAGCACTCAAAAAGTGCTATTCCTATGTAAACTGCAACTTCAACATAAGTACACAATCACTAATGGGCCTGCCTAATATGCGGCAGTGGATGTGGGCAAAACCTAGAGATTTGGATGTATGTACATAGATGTTTGAATGTGTGGGTGTACATTGGGTTTCAACTGCACTGCTTATAAGGTTGCACTTGGTTGCATGGCCTTCGGCCATGCACGCAAGACTGTACACCCTCCCCATAACCATCTGACTGCTAAGCAATAGTAAGGGTGTATGCAATTCTGCAATATGATGTGGTGGTTCTGGCCAGGGTCTACAGTGTTAGGAGTGTGGCTTACGGCCTACGGGCTGCAGCCATGCACCCAAAACTCTGCATCCTGCCCACAACCACTTGAGTGATGGGTGGTAGTACGGTTGTATCGATAGGTGTGGAATGCTTCACTTGTTTTTGCCAGAGGCTAGACTCCTAGCTGTATGTCCATAGATATAGCAATGTTTGGGTGTGCAGTGGCTAATACCTGCAGTGCTTATAACTTTGTTCTTGGGTGCATGGCCTTCGGCCATGCACCAAAGACTGTACACACTCCCCACAACCATTTAATCAATAATTAATACTACAGGTGTATCCATTGCTGCGACATGCTGTGGTGGTTGTGGCCAGAGCCTACAGTCTTGGAAGTATGGCCTTTGGACTACAGCCTACGGCCATGCATTCAACACTCTAGTCCCTGGCCACAACCACCGCAGCATGTCACACCCATGGTGGCGAACTAATCAATAGGACATCCATAGTAAAATCTAATGTAATAACGACATGTACTCAATTTCAATGTTCACTAACAGCACGCGTGTTCTTAGAACCGTTTCAAAGTGTCTGTACACAGCATGGACTGAAATACTACCCTTATTAGACCCCTTACTTTCTGAACGCACAAACATCCCGAACTAGGCATGTTCACGGCCAGGAACGTTTTCCCCCATTCAGTCTAAGGGGAAAAATAGATGTTTTGTGAACCCCCTCCCTTATACCTCCCCCCCCCGGACCAAACATCAGCAAATTCCCAAAATAAATTCAGAGAGTCAGATATATGTTTTTCCAAACTTTGGTGAAGTTTTGTCCAAGGGGAGCACAGTTATAAAGCACTCAAAAAGTGCTCTTCCTGTGTGAAGAGCAATTTATGCAATGGTGTAATATGATGTGGTGGTTCTGGCCAGGGTCTACAGTTTTAGGTGTGTGGCGTACGGCATACGGGCTGCAGCCATGCGCCCAAAACTCTTCATCCTGCCCACAACCACTTGAGTGATGGGTGGTAGAACGGTTGTATCGATAGGTGTGGAGTGCTTCACTTGTTTTTGCCAGAGGCTACACTCCTAGCTGTATGTCCATAGATATTGCAATGTTTGGGTGTGCAATGGCTAATACCTGCAGTGCTTACAACTTTGTTCTTGGGTGCATGGCCTTCGGCCATGCACCCAAGACTGTACACACTCCCCACAACCATGTAATGGATAATGAATACTACAGGTGTATCCATTGCTGTGACATGCTGCAGTGGTTGTGGCCAGGGCCTACAGTCTTGGAAGTATGGCCTTCGGCCTACGGCCATGCATCCAACACTCTAGTCCCTGGCCACAACCACTGCAGCATGTCACACCCATGGAGGTGTATGAATCATTAGGACACCCATAGTAGAAAGTAATGTAATTACGACATGTCCTCAATTTCAATGTTCGCTAACAGCACGCATGTTCTTAGAACAGTTTCAAAGTGCCTGTACACAGCAAGGACTGAAATACAACCCTTATTAGACCCCTCACTTTCTGAACGCAGAAACATCCCGAAGTAGGCGTGCATAGAGAATACATCATTAACACCTGCTGTCCAAAGAAGTACAGTATATCACTCATCTCTTACTCTGTGAACGTCCACACACACTGCAGGAGATCAAAAATGTTTCTGAAATAGCATTTCGCCTCTGGTGGCGAACACGCTGTCTTCGGATCCAAGATGTCGGACGCATCCACACAATCTTACGCACATCACGGCTCGCTGCAGCCAATCGGTGAAGACGTCGCTTGTCTGCGGTCATGACGCCACCCCCTGGCCAATCGGTATGTTGTCTGCAGAGCGAACAGGGAAGTGTGACCGCGGAGCGCACATAGATATCACACATTTTTTTAGGCATATTTGTGGGTCATTTTAAATGAAACTACTGGATGAATTGTCACCAAATTTACAAAAGCACGCTTTCGGGACCAAGCCCCTGCCCCTGCCGCAAATGTGGAGAAAATCCGTCCAGAGGTTTGGCCTGTAGCCGTGCGTAAAGTTTTTCCCCCATTCAGTCTATGGGAAAAAAAGACGTTTTGGGACCCCCCCTATAACTTTTCCCCCCTAGACCAATCCTTACCAAACTTTGCAAACAAATTTAGAGTAGCCGATATACTTTATTTGAAAAGTTTGGTGAAGATTCGTCCATGGGGAGCGAAGTTATAGGCCGCCCAAAAAGTGCTCTTCCTATGGAAACAGCAACTTAACCATAACTACACAGCCACTACTGTGGCTGTGTAATATATATATATATATATATACATGCAATATGATCCCTCACCTTTTATTTGCCACTTTCGATATTTCTACTTGCGTCCGTTCAGTTCGAGCCCTTCGGTATCGACTTTTCCACAATTGACCACTTCACCTTCGGTCCGCGCGGAGACCGTGGAGATCAGATAGGAATTTCATCAAAGAGGCACTTGTCGACTGTCTCGGATTACACGTGTGTTTCTCCGCTCACCACAGGAAACTCAGTGGTCTTCCAGCTGATGGTGGAAAATGTAAAAAATCATAGAGTCTGGATTTGAACCATCCGCACTGCAACCAAAATGTGCAGTAGCACCTGGAGCATTCCAAGTGCCTAATTGAATTACCACAATAAATGATCTCGGCCCAAACAACCGGAAAGCTCAATAAAGTAGGGAAACCTGAGGAGCAAAACAAATCACAGCTCTCACACTCTCAATTCATTTCAATTACTCAAACGGCTTTATACCTCGATGTACGTCAGCTATGATGTCATCCTATGTGGCAAACAGTAACAACCTATAGAGCAGAGGGATTGGTTAAGGTATACCTATAGTCTGCATAGGTGTTAGTATCATCATTGGCTACCCCTTGTCTGGGAGGTATGCTTTGAACTACCTCTAACTACGTAAAATACAGATAATTGCAGAATAACAGCAGTGGATAGGCCCGTGCATCATTACATAGGCCCTCCTTATTGCTTGGCACTCTCTTATCAACCTTGGACATTCAGCTCGTTAGCAGCACCATAAGCAAAACAAGGTCCAGGGAACACATCAGACAACTGCCCACTTGGCTAATTAGCCTACCATCTCTCATCGGTTAGGCCCAAAGTCAAGGCTTCATCTCTGTAGTTGACCTTGCTGACTGTTCTCTTCTCCAGAACTTTAAAGGGAGTCAAGGTACATTGCTATCTTCATCTGGAGCTTCATGAATAGGCCTTGTCTTCTGGTCTTACTCCACGTGTGAGGAGACCATGATTTTGTCGATTCTGTCCTTTTATTTAATGCTATTTGATTCAATTATATTGGGTGCTATTACTCTGATCGGCCTCTGGAAACTTGGTTGCTCCACTCTGTGTGTGCTTTCTATGTCTTTGATTGCACATTACTTGGCACTTGCAATTATTCACTCCTTTGCTTAATATAAGAGAAACATGTCCTGCTTATGTAGCTTATCCTCTTCGACTCCTTTTGTGCCTTGCAGTTGTTACTTGCCGCGGCATCCTTGATCCTGAGCCAAGCAAATATCCTTTGTTCTGCACAAATCTGTATTCCAGCGCCTGTCAGCTCTGCAGCCTTGGTTTCCCTTCTCAAGGCTTCTCACTTACTATCATACGATGCCGACGTCCATTTTCTCAACATGGCTGCTTTGTTCTATTTTCTTCATTTAGCAAGCTTATATGTGTCTCATCTACCTTGCATTTCGGCTTATATACATTTATTACATCTCTTGTCACTTATCTTCTCCGCACATATAATTTCTTCACATTCGCCTATATATTCACTTTGTTACTTCAGTCACATCTTCATTCTTTAAGAATTCATGTACCGTTTCAGTGCGCCCTCGTGTCTTCTCTTCATGGCGTCACTTTACATCTGTCAGACTTGACTTATAGTTCTTCTAGCTCCATTGATGTCTGAAGATTTCCTTCCACCACATCAGTTTGAGGATACATTTAATGCGGTATTCTGAGCGCATAACGTCTCTCATACCTTTGATGTAGTATTGGGATAATACCCAGTGTCGGGCATAGTGTCTACTTGTTCTTCTTCCAGTATGATGGAGGTGAGGGGCTGGGTCTAATGACGTATACATCTGCTTTTCTGCATGTGCATCTGCTGTCATATGTGTAGGAGAGAGAGGGGTGTGTAGCCTACGTCCAGTCATTATTTTATGAGTGGTCAAATGGTGGTCCCACCCTGGCTGGTTTCTTCGATAAAATAACGTCAGTGGGAGGCAAACATAACACAATTTATTCAATTCTGCACACAATTTGGCTAACCGGGCCTGAAGGACCCCATTGAGCCTCTCCACAATTCCATTGGCCACCGGTGGTACACAGAGCACATCCGATGCTTTATTCCTAGCAGCAAAGTGATTTCTGCAAATAAGGCATTCAAAAAGTGGGTTCCATTGTTGGATTTTAGAAAATGACAAACTCCCCATCTTGGAAAAACCTCCCTCACCAGAAATCTCACTGCTGATTTAACATCAGGATATATGCAGAGACCAACCACACGCCACTGGGAGAATGGACAAGCCACGACAAATAGATATCTAAAGTTACTGCACCTCGTTATCATGTCCAAAAATCGATGTGGAGCTCCTTGAATGGACCAGAGGGCCTGGGCAAGACCCCCCTCATCAGCCTCATTGTTTTTCCTGGATTTAACTCCTTGCACTCTACACAATTCCATATGTATCTACTTACCTGTTCCAGTGAGGGACAAACTAGTCCTTCTGGAGCTCTGCTGCAATTTGTCATCGAGAAGTATGTGACGGGAATGAAGTTGCTCTCCAACCAAAAGAAACAGCTCTACAGGCATTACTACCTTCCCTGTCACCTAATGTCTCCAAAGCAAATCTGTGGGTGGGAGAACACATCCTCTCTTTTTCCCGGGCTCCTGTTAATCTCTAGGGGCTTTCCCTTGCATTTCTATTACCTAGAGCACCGTGACTGCGGTGTACGGGGCTGGTAACTGTACCTGTACCATTTTCTGGGAATCTGTGTAAGGAAAATATGCTGTTTCCTTTGCTGCCTTGTCGCCATCATATCTGAGAGCTATTAAATTAGTGTGGTTAGTATGGGCTGCACACATTACTAGACCTATCTCTGCTGGTAAGGTTAATGCTTCAATTAGCCGGGATAGCAACGCAGCATGCTCCACAGCAGACCTGCTAAACCCTTTTCTCTGCCATCTTGATAACCCAGAATGGACGGGGAAGGTGACGCACACGAAGTCAAAATAAATACTGAAAGCCTTCCCCTTACACATTTATAGCACCTCTATAAGTGCCATCAGTTCCACCGCTCATGCTGAGTAATGAAAAGGCAACCGTTTCTTCAGTCTGACCCAGTACTCCCCATCCACAAGACCCACGACAGCTGCACCCGTTGTTAAACTGTAATTATATAGTGCCTCCTTAATATTTATATTGGCCTAAGCCTAGTCACGCTACATGAAAAACCGCATTGCAAAGTTCCGATTTTTGGTTAACTTCGCTGCCATTTTAAGATTCATCCGCCATTTTGATTTATACTCATGTGTTCTCCGTTCTAAAATGGTGGACTATGTTTTCAACTTGCAACCAAGCCTTCCGACCTTTGAGTTCTGTTAATGTTTAGGCGGTCCGAGAGCCAACTGTTTAGACTAGGCAATGAGACCTTGCGCTTCATTTGAACTGTTGTTTAAGTGTTGTCTACGCTCACAAGACTCATCCTTGTATAAACATTGGGACAATGAAGAACAAACGTCGAGCGTATACATAGGCCGAACAGTATTGTAAAGGGACATTGTACGAGGCTTACCACGGGATCCGAGAACATACATCACCATTGTGCCTTTATGGAAATGCAAACCTATGTAATCCTTTGCATAATATTGTATAATCTGTATGTGAACTAGGCATGAACTCTAGACCACAAATTATTAACGTGAAGAGAGGCTGGACAATGTTACACAAAATTGTATAAAAGCACGAATGTTTAGACGTCCAGCACTCTCTCACCTCTCCCTGTCAGCTGGTACACATCGCGAGGTGTTGGGAGCCAGATAGCTATCTGTTTGCTTTGTAAACTGTACAGTAAGAAAAGATCTGTGAATCTTTTTAGCCCGTGATTGGTGTATTTCCTTTGTGGTACTTGGCCTCGATATTTCCTTGTTCTTTCAGATGGCGTCCGAATAGGGACCTTTAAGATTGATGCCACCTCGTTGAAGAGTTGACGCAGCTATCGGAACCGGGATCGGACGATGAAAAAGAGGGCACCTTCTTAGATGAGACGCGACACCTCAACAGTACTGCACGATCCGATCCCTGGATGGTGAGCTTGCGGCCTGAGATGGCATCTTGACGAGGGTCCATGTAGCGAGGCGGGCAGTTTTGCTGAAATCACCAACCACAAGCGTCCTTTGTTGTCCTTTGTAATCCGATCGGACCTCCCTTAGTCCTTTGAATCAGGTGAGTCGTGCCCCGATTCCTAAGTATCCTGATATTTGGTTGTAGTATTGTTCTCGCTAGCGCAATCAGTGCCAGGTATCACCAGTAATCTTATATGCCTGGGAAATTGTCTGCCTGTTTCATGGCGTTATTCCACAGAGGCAGACAATCTTTGGAATTTGGCCGTCCGGCACCACAGGAGCGGTCGCCGGCATATACTACGTACTATAAGTACGGCATTGGTAGTATAGTATTCAATGATATTTGGCACAGACAAACTAGACATGCTTCTGAACTTCAGTGGCCAATCAATGGTAGTTTTGAGATTTCTTGAATAGAGTATTAAGAATCCATATTGTTAAAGAAAAAAGCTAGACCTGCAGCATTTGAAGTAATCCAAAATTGGAAAAAGGAAGCTATGCAGCAACTTAAGAGTAAAGAGAAGAATGCACGTCGACATATGTCAAACTCTGAAAAGGCATTATTGTATGATCAACAAAAACAGTCAAAGGGCCTCATCACGACTTGGGCGGTAACGGTAACGCTATTAGCGCGGGCGGTATTAGCCCTACCGCCAAACTCCCCGGCGCTAATAGCGCCGGATCACGAGTACGGCGGTAATGTAAATCCCAATTCCCCACTGAGCCCATTCGGGAATGCCCCATTCCCCATTGGGCTCAATGGGGAATCTTCGCGCTAATACCGCCGGCGGATTTCCCGCCGGCGGTAATAGCGCAAATTTTCAGCGGATTTCCCCCCAGCTCAGAGCTGGGGCGAAATCCGCCGAAGCCCTGATTCGGCGGACCCTTAAATCTGGCGGTAATAGCGCTACTGCCAGATTTAAGGGTTACCGCCGAAGTCGTGATGAGGCCCAAAGTCTGTTAGAAACATGGATAGGGCTTTTCAACTTGGTATATGAAAAATATATCCGTCTAAAGATTTTCATGCATCAGATGAACTAATTGATAAACTTTTAAATGAATGTAGGCCTGGTGCCACTGCACCACCTCTGTATGTACCTATTCCTGCTGTCTTACCTCTTCCTGCTGTCGTTCCTCCTTCCATAGCAATTCCTGTTTTTCCTGTTGGTCCTCTGCTGCCAGTTATTGCTCCGCTTCCTGTTGTTGTTCCTCCGCCTGTACCTTCACCTTTACCGACTGTTACGGTTCCAATAGATCCGTCTTTGGTGCCAGTGATAGTGTCTCCACTACCTGTTGATTTGTCTACTCTTTCTTTCCCAAGCAGTTCTGCTCCGCTTGTAGCTGATAAAGGAGCGAGTTTTGAATCAATAGTTGTAACTCGGAACACAGTTTGAAAAGATAAGAGGAGAGAATTGAATGCATGGGCTAGACAATGTAGAGAGAAAGGTGAACAATCTGCTGTCTTAGTTACGTTCTCTAATCTAGAAAGTATTCCAGATCAGAATGTCTTTATTGAAGGGATGGGGATACATTTGGCTGTAATGTGGAATAGATTGATGGACACAGATGTCCCACAAGGGTTGAGGGATTTGAATGTTTTAGCTTATTCAAGAGATACTGTAGAGAAAGTGCATGAGCATGTCGAGAGGGTTATTGAGTTCAGAAGGGAGTTAGAACGGTTGCAGAATGATGAAATAGATGGTGATAGTTTGGCCGCTTTTTACGTGCAGAAACGGTTCCTTCCTCCTTGTAAGTCAACGAGCGAAGAAACGCGAATTTGCACAAGGGATGCGCTTAGATGGATTTCAGATATGTCTATATCTCCTGTAGAAGTATATGATACATATAGTCAGTATACTCCAGAAATGCAGAGGAAAGTGTTACAGGTAATGGTAGAATACCTGCAGGATGAATGTATAAAGAAAAGGATTTGTTGTCCCACAGAATTATTGAATATTTATAAGACATCTTTTTCGTCAGACACTACTTCCACCACTTTAGCGCTCGATTTGGCTCTGTTGCTTAGTAAACGTTCGGAGTTGCCTACTTCCCAGTTGCCTATGAGAGAGGTTCCTCCGACATTTGTTCCCAAAGTTGAGGTTCCGGCTAATGCTGCAACGGTGCGGCAGCCTATGATATTGAAGCTCACTACGTATCACAGTTTGTTCACGTCCCGTTCTAAAGACAGGAAGTGAATACTATTAGACAGTTGGTTCCAGATAGTAGGAAAAATCCAACAGGGTTTTACAAAGAAATAGAATCTGTCTTGTATTCATCACTTTTTACTTTGGGTGATAGACTTGTTATTCCCTGTGCTCCTACCTGCTGATTTATGGAAACAGATTAGGACTGTAGATGATGCAGCAGGGTTAGGTGACAATGGGTTAACTTGGTTAGGCCTGGTTAGGTTAGATGGAGAAAGGACAGCTGGTGAAAGACCACCGCAGGTGATACTGACTTTGCCAGATAGAATAGTAGCAACATTGAAGACTTTAATTCGCGAGAGAAGGATTGTTTGGGACAAACTCACTGTTTGTACCCAAGGAAAATCTGAAGGTGCTACCAAATTCTTTAATCGGTTCGAACAAGTATTCTCAGATTTTAGCGGACAGGATTTAAGCACTGAGTCAGGAAAAAGATTACTTGTGGATAAATTTGTGTGTGGTTTGTTGCCTGATATCCAGTCACAAATTATGACTTCCGAGAGTGCTTGGCAAGCAAAATCACAGTCCGAAGTATTGCATGTGGCTCATTATTATGAGAATAGAGTCAACAAAGAGAAAGGATTGAAATGAAAAGGGGAGATCTGAAAACTAAGGTATTATTACAACAGATAGTTAGAGGGCCTAGAAGGGGTTGTACACAGTTTCAAGGTCAGTTTGTTCCACAAAGTAATGTGCCGTTAGGTCCTGTACACGCAAACCAAGGTGCTTATTGCAGACAAGAGGGTCATTGGTGAGCACAATGCCCGATCCTCCAGCAAAGGTCGAATAACACATATGGTGTCATAGGTAGACAATCCAGAGGCCGCCCTGGGGTAGGGGGTCCTGGTAGAAGCCAGTTCGCTCAAAATTCTCAGTCTTTTTCGCAAGATAATCAGCAACCTAGTGTAGTTAGCAGAAATATTTTGATAATCCTTCAACTGCCTATCTTTCTGAAGATCTAGACACAGGAGCACAGAAGTGTTCCATTGATCATTCACGGGTTCCGGACATTCCACTGTCAGGGCAGAATAACGTTCTGTAGGGTTTTCTGGTACGCCAGTGGTTAGTCCGGTTTCTTTGCCGGTACCGATTTCACCGGGTCCATTTACAGATCACTGTCCGTTTCTTTTGACAATGAACTATGGAGAGTATTTGTTGGGGTTGAATCTGTTGAAGGAATTAAATGTGGTAATTCATTGTTCTTCGGATAGAGTGCATTTGACGATTTCACCACAGCAATTTTCTGCCTCACAGTTTCTGACTAGACCTTTGCCGCCAGAATTTAGTGAAGTTCCGGCGTGTTTATGGGTGATTGACGACAATGATGTTGGTATTTAGCAAATTGATCCTGTTAAAATCGTTTTGAAACCAAGATTTAAGTTGCCACGAATTCCACAGATTTCAGTTGATGGTGAGCAAGCTTTGAAGTGTATAGTTTCTGATTTTGTACATCGTGGAATAATGGAAGAAATTGCAGGAAGTTTGTGCAATAGCCCGATTTTACCGGTGTATAAGAAAGGGGATAATGCAATTCCTTTCCATTTCATTATCCATTTACACGCTATCAATAAGATTGTTGCTGCACAATTTCCAATTGTGCCTGATGTAACGATGATACTAACAATGATTGCAGCTTCTGCTACTCATTTCAGTGTTGTGGATCTAAAGAATGCCTTCTTTAGCATTCCTATACACATGGATAGTAGATATTTGTTCGCGTTCACCCTAGGAGGACGCTCGTTTACATTCATCCGTGCACCACAAGGGTACACGGCGAGTCCGAGCATTTATAGTAGGGCTTTGAAAGAGCAGCTCGATACACTTGAGTTGCCTTCTACTTGTACATTGCTACAATATGTCGATGATCTTCTCTTAGCTGCAGACTCAGAAAGTGCTTGCAAGGAAGGCACTGTGTTATTGCTTATTCATCTAGCGAAACATGGGCATAAAGCTTCATTGAAAAAGTTGCAGTATTGTCGACAGGAGGTCGCCTATATAGGGTATCTCCTGTCAAACGAGGGAAGAGGATTGACACCTGAACGAATTAAAAGCATTTCTAGCATTTCTGTCCCAAATACACAGAAGGAAGTCAGAGCATTGATAGGAATGGCTTCTTACTGTAGACAGTGGATCCCGAATTTCTCAGTAGTGATCAAACCAATGTTGGCATTGACAAAGAAGGGCATTTCTTTGCCACTACTGTGGAACTTGGAACACAAGAACGCTTTTGATCTGCTCAAGACTGCACTGTGTTCAGCACCAGTTTTGGGCACACCTAATTATGATAACGCCTTCGAGTTGTATGTGCATGAACGTGATGGATGTGCTTTGGCTGTGTTAACGCAGGAACATGGGGGGAAGAATAGACTGTGCGGTTATTTTTCCTCCACCCTTGATCCTGTTGCATGCGCTTTGCCAAGATGTTTGAGAGCTGTCGCTGCTGCTGCTGCGTCTGTAAAGCAGAGCGAGGGTATGGTCCTAGGCCATACTTTAACCTTGTTGGTACCTCACTCTGTAGACATTGGCCCTCATTACGACCTTGGCGGAGAACCATGGTGCTATTAGCACCATGGTCCATGGCGCTAAGCTGCCAACTCCGCCATGGTGGTTGGCGGACTTACCGCCCCATTCCGACCTTGGCGGGGCGGTAAGTCCCCAATCCCCATTTACCCTTCCCCATTCCCATTTTTGCCCGATAGGGCATAATGGGAGTGGGGAAGGCGTTAATTACGCCACCGTAAATTACGGTGGCGTAATTAACAACAAGGTCCCTTAGCGCCATGGATTTTAACACCTGCTAAAAGCAGGTGTTAAATCCGCCATGGCGCTACGGGAACTCGTACTCAGGCGGTAAGGGTCGGCGAAGTTTACGCCGGCGTAAACCCCTTACCGCCTGGGTCGTAATGAGGGCCATTCTATTAAATAGAATGCAAACACAACACCTTACTTCAGCACGATTAACAAGATATGAACTGATCTTGTTTGGTCCGCATATTCAAATTAAAAGGTGTTGCGTACTGAATCCGGCTGAACTGTTACCTCTTCTGCAAAATATTGCTTGCAATGATGAAATGTCACACGACTGCCTTTATACCACAGAACAAGAAACTAAAGGCAGGATTGATTTGAAAGATACACCTCTGAATGATCCACAAGTGGAGCTGTTTTGCGATGGCTCCTGCTTCAAACTTCCGGATGGTACATCCACTGCTGCTTATGCCATCACTACACTAAGCACGATTGTGGAAACCAAGCGAATTTCGCATAACTCCGCACAGGCCGCAGAGATTATCGCACTGACTTGTGAACTTTCCGAAGGGCTTAGAGTGAATATATTCATTGACAGCCAGTATGCCTTTGGGGTGGTTCACAACTTCGGTAGATTGTGGGCAGAACAAGGTTTCTTGACCTCACACGGAACAAAAATCCAACATGGCACCTTGATAGTTTAGCTACTCTCAGCGCTTGCGCTTCCCACACAACTAGCAATTATGAAGTGCGCGGTACATCGGAAAGTAGTAGATGATGTAGGGAAAGGGAACGCTTTTGCTGACAGGATAGCTAAACATACTGCTACTGATTTATACTAAGAAATGTATGTTACAAAGGAAGCCACAGAATGTGGAATAGGTGGGCACCACGAAGAAAATTATATTTTCATGTAGTTCTCCAATTAGGTACTGGTTCAAGAAAATTTTGTGTGTTTAAATGGAGCTCACTGGGTCGAAAAAAGGTCCAATGACACTCGGGCCTTAATAACTGTAATGACTTGAAAAACGGAGTGGAAACCACCCTGTAGCACCCAGCGCTCACTGTTTGACTTGTATCGTGAGGCTAAATTCAGTACTTGAAGCTCAATTCCATTCTTTGTTAAGTTAGTTAATTGGTTTTTGAAAAATCTGTGTAATTATTTGATTTAATTCTTTCAAAAATGCGATTTCAGCCACTTGGTTTATCAAAGCTTTTACTCAGGAGATTGTGTTCAAATCACACAATGCATTAGGCGTTTTCCCAATCCCTCTACTCAAAATCACAGCTCTTTCGGTGTCTAGCACCATCTTCAGGGCTAAATTTCAACATAAATTGACATAATGCGTATATAACAAATATAAGTAATAAATATTAAATGTACATACCAGCAATGAGTTTAGTTCCATCCCATAAGGCGTTCACGCACATATGAGACAGCTCAGGTAATGAAAGTTTGATATGGCTGTATGCATACGTTTAGTAAAGATAAAGACAATGGGCCTCATTACACGGATGGTGATGCACCATGGCGCTATTAGCGCCATGGTTCATGCTGGTAAAATACCGGCACCGCCTTGGTGGAAAAGAGAATTACCGCCCTATTCCAAGGTTGGCGGGACGATAATTCCCCCTTCCACCATTGCCCTTCCCCATTCCCATTTTTGCCCCATAGGGCTCTATGGGAATGGGGAAAGCGCTAATTACGGTACCGCAAATTGCGGTACCGTAATTAGCTCTCTGGTTCCTTTGCGGTTTGGTTTTTAACGCCTGCAAAAAGCAGGCGTTAAATTCTCCAACCCGCAAAGGGACCTCGTAGTAAGGCGGTAAGGATTTACCGGTACCGGTAAAATACCGGTACCAGTAAACCCTTACCGCATCCGTGTAATGAGGCCCAATGATTTTGGCATGCATAATGGCACTAATATACACGCCACACTTTTTTCTTTTCTTTTTCCTTTTTTTATGGGATGGAACAAAACTCATTGCTGGTATGTACATTTAATATTTATTACTTATATTTGTTATATATGCATTATGTCAATTTATGTTGAAATTTAGCCCTGAAGATGGTGCTAGACACCGAAATGCATTGGCAAGAGCTGTGAGTTTGAGTAGAGGGATTGGGAAAACGCCTAATGCATTGTGTGATTTGAACACAATCTCCTGAGTGAAAGCTTTGATAAACCAAGTGGCTGAAATCACATTTTTGAAAGAATTCAATCAAATAATTACACAGATTTTTCAAAAACCAAAAAACTAACTTAACAAAGAATGGAATTGAGCTTCAAGTACTGAATTTAGCCTCACGATACGAGACACAAAGGAAACCACAAACACTTGTACTGTAGATGAAGGAATTGACTCGATAAAGAATATTAAAGCTGATGCCATTCTAGAAAAACTTAAACATTGGGTTGAGGGCTTGGCAAGGTTGGATGAGGAAGGGTGTTGGGTAGATAATTTAAAAGGAAGATGGATGTTACCCGATGCATATGTCACCGCCATGATCACAATGGCCCATGGTCCCACTGATATATGTGCTAGGAAAATCTGCAAAATGTTAGGATCTGTCTTGGTGAATGTTAACATCTCAAAAAACTGCAGAGCGTTTTGTCCAGATTTGTATGGTTTGCTTACAGCATAATGCGGGGAAGGGTGCAACAACACCAAGGGGTAGTTCTGGTCCCCCCTCTGTGCCTTTTGAAGTGATTCATTTCAACTTACTCGAGATGGAGTGCTGTGACAACTACAAGTATGTTTTGGTAGTCATTTGTGCCTTTAGCAAGTGGGTTGAAGCCTTCCCTGTGAAAGATGCCACAGCAATGACAACGTCGAAAACCATGCTCAAGGAATATTTTCATAGGTTTGGTTTGCCAAGGGTCATCTGGTCGGATAATGGTCCACATTTTATCGCTGCTGTTGTTCGGCAGGTATGCGCGGGATTACAGGCTCCCATTCGGCTGGACACGCTCGAAGTGCTGGACTTGTAGAACGCCATATTGGTATCCTGAAGAATAAAATTTCTAAGGTCTAGCACTACTCTCCATTCGAACAACCCCACAGACTGGAACTGGCTCTCCCCATATGAGATTATTATGGGGAGCCCAGCTAACGTTTGGAGCCTGCTCAAGCCAAAGCAATTAAAGGATGTAGAGCATTTGCTTCTTTCTGAATACTGTGACCGGTTAACTCAAAACTTGTATTTGATTGATCAACAGGTGCGAGAAGCCCTCCCAGTTAAATACGAGGGGCCAGGTCACAGAATTCGACCCGGCGACTGGGTGCTCACAAAGTCATTTGAGAGAGCATCCAGCCTCGCACCGCGTTGGAGAGGACCGTTTCAGGTCCTGTTGGCCACACAGACTGCTGTACGAGTAGCTGGGAAACGACATTGGATACACGCTACACACATCAAGAGGATACCTTTCCCTTTGCCACACGACGGAGAAGGAAAGAAGGAAACTACCTGCTCCGTTTCTGATGATCAGTCGGTCTTGAACAACAACAAGGGTATTTCGGAGACTCTTCCTGAGCCCGTGGGGCCTGGGGAGACTGCTGCTTTGTCTCTGAATTCTTCTTTGAATCTTTTTGCACCCTTGAACAACTCTGCCTCTATTTCACCACTTCCATCAGGAAGCAACGACACGCTGTTCACAGATCACGCAGTACCTGGAGTCTTGAGGTACGATCTGCGTCCACGGCACTAGACTTACTGCACAGCATGGCTGTGCCCACAGGAAATTACTGATGAGCTCGTCCTTTGCCACTTTTGCGCTGAAAACATAAGTAAGTGGCTGGGGATGAGAAAAGCTATCTTCAATCAAGATCACTTGATCAGGAGATTACCAGCAAACGGACTATGGTATTTTTCGCAGGAACTTTTTGGGAAAGAACTTTGAGGAACAATGCCTGTCGCTATCTCTACTCGTACGGAGCAACCGATCGATTGTGTGGCTAACAAAGACATTGGACAGACAAATACATGGTCCTTGAGGACATATTGTTTTCTTGTAATTATGTTAACCAGTCTAACAGTAGCAATTGCTTTTGGGTTTTGGTACATTGAAGGAGCGCGTCCACTTGAAACATTTTTACCTACTGAGAATGTTCCCACTATGCCTACACCTTTCGTGCACCTGCACTCTCTATCTCCTAGGGACTCCCAACACAGACAGAGCTATCACAACAACACACATCTGTTAATAATGAATGCGACTCATGCGATCTTGAATAGAACTAATTTTTGTAGAATTAATTGTTGGATCTGTTTGCATTTGCCACAGCACGGGGAAAACGGGTTGTGCTGGTATATTCATCCTTTGCCTCTAATAACTGCATGTTATGCCTCTCTAAGGGCACTATTCTTTGGTTGTTGGAATGATAGCATCTCAGGGAACTTTGACGGGACTCATTTAAATGAGTTTGAAAGGCGAGTCCTGACGCCTCTGGGATGCTCCCTTTTTGCAAATAGGAGCAAGCTTAATGTTGCTTCTATTAAGCCTTCCGATAGACTATCTAGACCTTTTGAATCGTTAATTTCTTTCAAGTTGGCTCCCGTAGGCAACCGGGATGCCACACCTCCTTCCTATACTATCAATCACAGCCCCAACTCTGTTTCCTTCTGCATACAAAGGAATGGTTCTCAGTCGATGGGTACTTTTGAGGGTTGTACCAATGTTGTGAACTTGACCAGTGAGGACAGACCTTTGTATGTAGGTGATCCTGTTTATTTCATTTGTGGTAATGAAGCCTATCCGTGGCTACATAGGGATTGGCAGGGTACTTATTATTTGGGTATCTTGCTACCAGGGGAATATGTAGCTAGTACCACTGAGGTTTCTAGGACTCGTCCAAGGCGGGACGAGAACGGTGATACTCCTTCACAAGCCATGCGTGATGTAGCAAAATCCTTTGTGCCATTTTGGGGACAGATCATGAATTCCAAGGATATTAGGAGACTAGCAAGAGTATTGGAGAGAACCATCAACTGGACCACCGATATACTCTACAACATGACGCTAGAACAGAAAGCAATTAGATTAGTGGCTCTACAGAACCGGATGTGTTAGACATCATCCTGGCTGAGCGTGGTAGAGTATGTAAATTGGTGGGATCTGCTTGTTGCGTTTTCATAGCTGACTCCTCCCTGACCATATTCAAGGCAATACAAAATCTGCACGTCCTACAGAAGTACATGTTCCCGAGGGAAACTGGGATCTGAGTTCTTGGTTCTGGGACGTTTTACGGTCTTGGGGATGGAAACTTCTTTCAGTCTTAATGATAATCCTTGCTATTCTGTTGTTTTGTTTTTGTTGCATACAATGTCTTCCTGCCATATGTTCGATGTTAGGGGGATGTTGTGTGCAAACTGTAGGAGCATTAGGACCGAAAATACACACACCTGAGAAGATGACTAAAGTATTTGTAATGAAGGATAGTACTGTCAAAGATCTCATGGCAATTGATATACCTGATGAATGTGATTCAGGATGTACGGACATTGAAACGTGGAGTTACGAGTAAAGCAACTATTTTTAGTAGAGCTCTTGGCTTAGGCCAAAAGGAGGGTTTATTAAACGGTAATTATATGTAGTGCCTCCCTAATATTTATATTGGCCTAAGCCTAGTAGCGCTACATGAAAAACCGCATTGCAAAGTTCCGATTTTGGGTTAACTTCGCTGCCATTTTAAGATTCATCCGCCATTTTGATTTATACTCATGTGTTCTCCGTTCTAAAATGGTGGACTATGTTTTCAACTTGCAACCAAGCCTTCCGACCTTTGAGTTCTGTTAATGTTTAGGCTGTCCGAGAGCCAACTGTGTAGACTAGGCAATGAGACCTTACGCTTCATATGAACTGTTGTTTAAGAGTTGTCTACGCTCTCACAAGACTCATCCTTGTATAAACATTGGGACAATGAAGAACAAACCTCGAGCGTGTACATAGGCCGAGCAGTATTGTAAAGGGACACTGTACGAGGCTTACCGCAGGATCCGAGAACATACATCACCATTGTGCCTTTATGGAAATGCAAACCTATGTAATGCTTTGCATAATATTGTATAATCTGTATGTGAACTAGGCACAAACTCTAGACCACGAATTATTAACGTGAAGAGAGGCTGGACAATGTTACATGAAATTGTATAAAAGCACGAATGTTTAGACGTCCAGCACCCTCTCACCTCTCCCTGTCGGCTGGTACACATCGCAAGGTGTTGGGAGCCAGATGGCTATCTGTTTGCTTTGTAAACTGTACAGTAATAAAAGAGGGGTGACTCTTTTTAGCCTGTGATTGGTGTATTTCCTTTGTGGTACTCAGCCTCGATATTTCCTTGTTCTTTCACCGTAGGCCTCTCACCTGTCTCCTTGTTTATGGACGAAGACCCAGCAACAAATATCACCTCACCCGCCTCCAGGGCATCCTCTTTCACATTCACCCTCTCTTCCTCTTCTCCCTCATATGTTGCACAATCGTGAACAATATCCTCAGGCTGCAATGGTTCTGCTACAAATGTCACTGGGTTTACTAGGTGACATCAGACGGAATTAATTGATGCATTTGATAAAATGACCTCATACCCTGACACTCTCTAAGTCATCAACGTGGATTTAGAATTTTCAAGAATCGTAAAGACCACATGCTCTATGTACAATGTCAATGGGCAACGGATAGTAATGGTCAAAGACCTTTGAATTGCAAAAGCTGGTGCCGCTAGAGCTTGCTCACAAGGGCACTGTCCCTACATCACTGGGTCTTGGAGCCCGCTGTAATAGGCGTAAGGTTTGTGGCCTACCGATGTTTGCTGGGTCAGGACTGCTGTCATCACCTGCCCATTTGAAGGGGAAAACAGAAAGAATGGCTTATTGTAATTTGGGGCCACGAGGAGCAGTGCATTGTTGGTCGCAACCTTGAGTTCCCAAAAGCAGATCCCCATTTCCTCAGACCACTCTATTGGACCTTTCATCTTCTGTGCTTCCTTTAGTCCCTGCAGTACAGCCTTACATGATTAGAGTAATCAAATATCCACGATCTACAATAGTTACAGAGCCCTGAAAACTGCTGCATTTCCTTCACTGTGACTGGCTAAGGCATATTTTGAACTGTGATGGCTCTCTCTGGCATTACCTTTCTTCCTACGCGTGATATTACTTGTCCCAAATATACTACCTCGGTCTGGCAGTACTGCAATTATTCTTTGTTAGCTTTGTACCTCTTCTCCACAAGTAGGGTGAAGAGCGTTATTGAATCTCTTCGACACTGCTCCTCTGAAGTGCTGCAAACTAATATATCATCCATGTACTGAATTACAGTACTGGACAGATGTAAATTCACCAAACCCATCTTAATCGCACTGTGAAAAACACTCTGAGATTTTCAGTACCCCTGGGGCAACCTCTTGTGCTCGAATCTCTGCCAATGGCAGGTAACCGCTGTGATGTACTGAGAATTGGGGTGTAAGGGAACAGAGAAAAATTGTTTTTTTAATCGATTACCATGAAGTGGGTCGACCCAGTAGGGATGATACTGAGAACGGTGGCAGGATTCCGTACCACCAGAAATTCCACCTCAACATTATTATTGAGGGGCACACATCCTGGGCCATCCTCCAGCTGGACCCCTTCATTTTCTTCCAGGGTAGATAGTTGTATTGCATGGGGCCACAGAAGGTTGTAATATGCCTTGCTTTAACAACGCCATCATGGTCTAACTTATCCCTCTGACCACTTACTTAGACATGGGGAACTGCTGAGCCCGTGGTAAAATTGCAACAGGTTCCAATTTTATCCTCACTGCTGCAACACTCTTTAGCAGCCCCACCTCATGAGGATCACTGGTCCAGAAATATTCCGGCACCTTTCCCAAATCATCCTACCAAAATGACGATGTATTTTTAACGATGAGCATAGTCTGTGATACTTCCCTTTTCTCTATCGCTATATGGCAAGGCACACCAATTTCAAAGACCATCTCTCCTGTGTCTTCTGTGTTTTCGAACAACTGCTCAGCGGATACGGCCCTTAGTGATAAGGTTGGATCGATGTACAGAACTATGCGCCACTCTCCGCCCTCCTCATCTTTGCCTGAGAGAACCACCCTGTACTTCTTGATCACTTGTAGGGTGCATTTAAAGCCCTTAACAGAAATCCCGGTCACCTGAAAAAACTGAATTTAACATTGCCACCAAAAACGGGTGTGCTTTGCTTTCCCCAGCCCATGTCACACCATCTTGATCCCCAGGTTGAAGGAGGTAGCAAACTTTTCCAGCGGGGCATCCATGTGGCTCTCCTCTTTTCTTAGTGATAGGGAATGTAGTGTTTCTCGGGTGAGGCAGAGTCCCTCCCAATTATTCTAAAATGTGGTGTACCTCAAGGGGCATGTTTATCACCTTGTATATATTATATATGTATTGTTCCCATCTTCCAATATCTTGATCTTAATGACAGAGAATTTACTAACTATACAGATGATTCTCAGTGTCTGATACCTCTTACTGGTACCCATGAGTATGATGAACATCATCTCAACAAGGTATTCACCATTGTGGAGCATTGGATGATTCAGAATAGCCTTGCTCTTAACAAAACCAAGACAGAATTCATGGCTGTGGGCTCCCAACACCTAATAAAAAAACTAGGGGTAGATTATGAGAGTTTTAATCTCAATGGTACGGATATTCTTACCCAAACAAAGGTTAAAACCCTGGGAGTAGTGTTGGATCAGAACCTCACTATGAAAGAGCATATTAGCAGCATTGTCTCATCATCTGCATACTACATAAAACTCCTGGCACATTTGCGCCTGTTTATTAGTCAACAGAGCGGAAACTATTGCCAGAGCAATAGTGGGGACTAAAATTGATTACTGCTGCAGCCTCTTGATAGGCATTAACAAAGGAGATACCACATCACGGAAGATCACTGTAACCTTCGCTGGCTTCCGGTAGAGTCTGGACTTGTTTATCATCTTGCCCTTATTGTTTTTAAATGTCGCCAGGCCAGGATGTTGGCGTATCTTCAAGCTCTGATTAGCGATAAGGTGCATACTAGGTGTTAAGATCCAATTACACCTTATTTGTTCAGAAATCCAACACTGTGAGGGCCAGCAAAACAGCTTTTATGCATGCTGCGCCTAGAATATGGAATGGTTTTCCACCGATCTCAGAGAAGTGAATTCTACTGGTGTTTTTAAAAGCAAACTTGAGACATGGCTTTTTAAATAATTCTGTTTTAATGGTTTTTAACTGCACCTCATTTTTATATTCCTCTCTCTTTTAATGTTTTATGTTGTATGACCTATTGGCGCCCTCAAGCCCCCGGGTCCAAGGCAGCGCGATATAAATTACTAAATGTAAATGTCTGGCAAACATTTACATTTTTCACCAAGAATGGCTCTGCGCTGCTTCTCTTTCAACTGAATAACAAGAAGTTCTGCACTGCATTGAAAAATGGCTCTGCGTTTGCTTCTCTTTCATTTGAAAAACAAGAAGTTATGCATTACATTGAATAGTGGCCCTGTGTTTACTTCTCTTTCATCTGAATAACAAGAAGTTATGAACTGCATTGAAAAACATCCCTGTGTTTGCTTCCCTTTCATCTGAATAACAAGAAGTTATGAACTGCATTGAAAAACATCCCTGTGTTTACTTCTCTTTCATCTGAATAACAAGAAGTTATGCACTGCATTGAAGAGCGGCCCTGCATTTGCTTTATTCCATCTGAATGCCGAAAAGTTATGCACTACATCAAAAAAATGGCTTTGTTTGACTTTTAATTCACATGAGGGTAAGGATTTCAACACTGCAATTCGACAAAACTATTGTTTTCCCTTCCATTTGAACAGCAGCGCTCTAAAGATTTCAAATGAAAAAGGGCTCGTGTTTTTCTTCTATTCAGTGTCCAATTAAAGAACCCTGTGCAGGGGGCCTACCTCTTCATGTCCATGGACTAAGAGTAAATGCAAACCCACTCAAAAGGACAAATAAAAATAAATCCCATGACCTACAGAATCGCATTTCAAACATTAGATGAAATACGGCTTGCCCACGTCTGAGGGAAAATAAGAAAAATTACTCTTAAAAGCCACTGTGAAAATGATAGCCTTGCTTGCACAAAAATGGCTTTGAAATCTGTTGTAGGTGGGGGGTTGGCTAAGCAATGTACATTATGTTTGTACCCACAAGACTTCATCACCTTGGAAGAATGCTCAGAGGACCGGAAAAAACAGTTTGGCTCAGGCTGGAAACTTCTCAATTGAAAGCCTTGGCTCCCACTGGAAGTCGCAACTGTAAGTGAACCATTCCGCAATTACATCATGTGGCTAAGGGCGTTATAATTCTCTGGTCTGCCAGACTGGAAGGCAGTACTAACAGGGAGGACAAAGAAAGAAAGCGTGGCCAGAGCTTGACCAAGAAGTGTGAGTTCCGTCTGCACGGACTACCAAGGACAAACTTACAAACTACAAAGGGTGTTATAAAAGTATTTGGTTGCAAGCTGAGCCAGGGGATGACATTTGTCTGTGGGGGATGAAGCACTGCCCTCCCATAGGTGACAGATCCTCCAAATTGACATTAAAGGATTGATTCATTTTATCAATTTTTCCCAGCACTTGTTACACCTTTGCGCCGATGGTCACTTTGGCGAAATCCCGGTGTGTCACCAACAATACAAATCAGTATTTTTACAGCCTGATTTCCCTAACTTACCTCCTCATCGTAGGGAGGATTGCCATATTGAACTACTTCCGGATCAACCCATACCCTTTGGTCGAATGTACATATTATCGCAGCCAGAAAAGAAGGCTCTCAAAGAATATCTTCAGACGAATCTGCAGAATGGTCTTATAACAGAATCTAAATCGCCAGCAGGAGCCTCTTTGTTTTTTATCCCTAAGAAGGATTTGGAAGAACTAAAGCCAAGTATAGATTATTGAGGACTAAACAAGGTCACGATAGCTGATAAATACCCAATGCTACTAATCCCGGACATTCTTGAAGCCGTCCAAGGAGCTTCTCTCTATACCAAGCTGGACGTACGTGGGGCATATCATCTGATTCGTATTGCCCCTGGCGATGAGTGGAAGACTGCATTCCGGACCCCATTCGCTCATTACGAATATCGAGTAATGCCATTTGGATTAGCCAATGCTCCTGCTGTCTTTCAGCGATTTATGGATCATCTTCCATCTCCCTTCGCCGAGGGGTGAGGGCAGGAGCCCCCCCAGCCCAGCAGAGGATCCAGGCTCCAGCGGGCACACGGACAGAGCCTGCCTGACCCTGTCCCATACAGCGCCTGACCTGCCCATGCCGGGCGCGGCGCGGCGCGAAACCGAGGCTGAGCCTCGATTACTCCAGCTGGTTCCGCCGGCAGGCGGATTCGCCGGCGGCCAGCACTAAGGCCATACAAAGGCCTGTTCCTGCGCCTGTTACGCGCATGGGAGCGCGGCGTGGCCACCCCCCCTGCACAATTTATCCATTCTCTAACCGATAGACTACCACCTGGACAATGAAAAACGTACTCTTTTTTCAATCAACGAGGGCACCCACAAAGGCACTGTGCCTGTCCTCAACCTGTCTACACCGTCGAGCCAGAGCCAGGACCCCTTGCCGTCCACCTACAGGGTAAGCATACTGCCCCATCCTCCACATTCCATTCCCGACCTTCGAGCTAGAGCCCTGATCTAGCACCTCCCAACATTGCTACGTCCAAGGTCCCACATGCACCGTTGTGCTCTTGAACCGCAACAAAAATATTTCAATGCACAATCTATAGCCAACCAACCATACTCTTGCCCTGCTTTGCAATATGCTGTCACTTGATAATAGCACCGGCACCACGGTCACCTAGAGACCATTGTGATACTGTGAAGTGCCTTATGGTCACCTTGAGACCACTGTGATACTGTGTAGTGCCTTATGGTCACCCAGAGACCACTGTGATATTATGTAGTGCCTTATGGTCGCCCAGTGACCACTGTGATATTGTGTAGTGCCTTATGGTCGCCCAGTGACCACTGTGATATTGTGTAGTGCCTTATGGTCACCTAGAGACCACTGTGATATTGTGTAGTGCCTTATGGTCACCCAGAGACCACTGTGATATTGTGTAGTGCCTTATGGTCACCCAGAGACCACTGTGATATTATGTAGTGCCTTATGGTCGCCCAGTGACCACTGTGATATTGTGTAGTGCCTTATGGTCGCCCAGTGACCACTGTGATATTGTGTAGTGCCTTATGGTCACCCAGAGACCACTGTGATATTGTGTAGTGCCTTATGGTCACCCAGAGACCACTGTGATATTGTGTAGTGCCTTATGGTCGCCCAGAGACCATTGTATTGTAAACCACTTACCCACCAAACTAAGTACCAGTCACGCACAATGTCCAGCCTACTTAGCTTCTACTGCATCATGGCTATTGCTACACTTCCTGCTACTAGCAAGCTAAGCAGCTACACAGAAACCCCACTATACTCACATGCACCTCTATCACATATATCACCAGATATTATTACTAACACTCATGCCTACACTGACTCTAAACACCAAATTCTGTTAGAACCACTAGTTTACACTTCCAGCCTAGCTCCACCCACGATAGAAATAGCAAACTACGCGCTAGACTTAACAAACTCCATGAGACACCTAGACGACTCCTCCTTCCTACAAAATCTGAAATGAAACATCAAATTGGCAATACAGGCTACGCTTCGAACCACACCCGAGCTTCAACGCTTACCCAAATATCTGTGCCCAAGACAAAATCCAGCGCGAAAAACACTCCTAATCCTACACATACCAAAGAGGAAACTAAGGAACATTCCTATAAAGGAGCACTTCTCAATGCCAGGTCACTAGTTGCACATGCCCTTGAGATAGCTGACCTAATCACTGAGAATAACCTGGACTTCATTGCTATAACTGAAACTTGGCTACACCAGGCAGCAGGCCCTTCACTCATGCTAGCCATACCTGACGGCTACACTATATGTAGACAAGACCGAGAGGGCACCCGCGGAGGCGGAATTGCCATTATCTCTAAATCAAGCCTCTCACTAAGACTAGCCCCTGCACTAACGCTACAATCCTGTGAAGCCCTCACTGCTAAACTCCTTATAAATAATAATCAATCCCTAACTATTCACCTAATCTATAGACCTCCAGGCCCACTTGGGACCTTCGAAGAGGATCTACACAAGTTACTAACCCTCAATGCTAAAACCACTCTCAATTGTTGTTATTAGGGGATTTTAACTTAGGATTCAATGACAAACAGATGTGCATGCCGCGACTATTTCCCAAGCTATTAACTCTCTAGGTTCTCCCAAAAGTCAACAACCCTACCCATACGAAAGGTAGAATATTAGACTGGGTCGCTGACTCTAACTGTACTACAGTCATCTCCTCTATCTCAGCTTTATCATGGTCTGACCACTCATTAGTGTCCTTTGACCTCCTAACCTCCCAACCATCCTCTACAGTCGTCCCCATGGCACCCTCATGCCCCACAAGAAACAAAAAGAATATGACAATAGATAATGTCATACCCGCTATTCTTCCAACCTTAAACGCCTTGCCTGACAATTTAGACCCCGGCACTTTAGTTCACGAGTATAACAAAATTATGACTGATACTCTGGACAAAATTGCCCCACTTAAAATGCGTACAAGTAAACCCAAAGCCCATCTAAATAAATGGTTCACGCCCGAACTCAAGGCTTTACGTCTCACCAAGAGAAAATATGAATCCAACTGGAAAATATGTGCAACTGCTGAGAACAAGGCTAACCTAATATCTATCTCCCGTCAATACAAAAACGCAGTCTGTCTGGCTAAGAAAAACTCATACAACGATCGCATCGCCAACTCCAAATCTAGCATGAAGGAACTCTTCTCCATCCTAAAGGAACTTGAGTCACCTATTGCCATACCAGACACCTGCACTAAAGATCAGACCTGGTGTTCTGACATCCAATATGCTCTAACTAATAAAATTACTACCCTCCAAAACAAAATTCAACTTAAAAAAGACTCGCTTAAACTCCCTACACTGTCACCACCTAAGGCGATCCACATGCCTCAACATACCAAATTCTCCTTCACCAAAACTTCCACACTCGAGATTGAAAAAATCATCCTCACCCTCAAACCATCCAACTGCAAAGGTGACATCTGCCCAGCACAGCTAATAAAGACGCTTGCCAGAGACCTATCACCATTTATCTCCAAACTTGTCAATGCATCCTTCTCCACAGGTATCATCCCAGCTAACCTAAAACAATCCTGGGTGCTCCGTTGCTTAAAAAGCAAACTTTAGATCCTCTCATCCCCACCAATTACCGTCCAATCACCACAGTTCCGTTTCTGCTAAAGATCCTGGACAAAGTGGCCTATATACAGATTCAAAACTACCTTGAACTGCACAAACTACTAGGATCTAGACAATCTGGCTTCCGCCCACTACACGGAACGGAAACAGCCCTGATTGACTTAAAGGCCCAAATAGACGAACTGAGAGATCAGGTAAGACAGCCCTCCTCCTCCTACTAGATCTCTCAGCTGCGTTTGATCTTGTGGACCACAAAGTCCTCTGCAAACACCTGGACGTTGCCGCTCACTTCTCCACCCAAGCTATCAGTTGGATAGAATCCTTTCTGAGTGAGAGAACTATGAGAGTCTTTTCCCCTTCGGCAGCAGCTGACCCTATACCCATTACTTGTGGTGTCCCTCAGGGATCCTGCGTCTCTCCGACCCTTTACAATATATTCACCAAACCTCTGTTCGATGATTTGGACAATCTCGGTATCACCTACACTAACTATGCAGATGATACACAGATTCTCTTCCACTTTCTGGGGATCACAGTGAGGATGGGGAGTTGGTGAATAGAGTGTATCTCATCATTCAGGCATGGATGGCCACTCACGGTCTTTGCCTGAATGATGATAAGACAGAGTTGATCATTCTGGGCACACAAGCCAATATTAACAAATTGGGCCCAGATTACTCAGCCTTCAGCATAGACGGAAATGTCATTAAAGTCTCGAGGGAAGTAAAAACACTTGGTTTTTATCTCGACTCTACCCTGTCCTTCACTAAACAGGTAAACTCCTTAGCTCCACCACTGCTTACACCTGTAAATTGATCAGAGCAGGCAAGCCCTTCCTGTCCAATACCAGCTGCCTAATCCTGGCTAGAGCCTTAATTCTTTCCCGACTTGATTACTGTAATGCCCTATACAGTAGCGCCAATAAAGCCACTACCCTAAGACTTCAAACTCTACAAAATAATGCTCTCAGAGCTGCATTAGGAATAAGAAAGAGGGAGCATATCTCCTCGACTAGGCGGCAACATAAATGGCTTTCTACTGAGAATAAAATCCAGCTAAAATGATCTCATTAACCCATAAGGCCTTAAATAATGCTGCTCCTAGCTACTTGATGGACAAAATAAAAGAAAAACTTCCAATAGACCCATGAGACTCGCCAACTCCAATTGTTTGGCAGTACCTAGATTCAGACTTGCCAAAATTGGTGGCGTTTGCTTCCCTGTGAAAGCTGCTAACCTGTGGAACGCCCTGCCACCTAACCTTAGAGCTGACCAACCCTTCCCCATTTCAGAAGGAACCTTATCAAACACATTATCGCCAACAATGACTTAACACCCGAACACTCACAAGCGTAGTCCTACCTAATGCACCCCGACGCGACATCAACCTTTATGTTTATTACTGCTAATCATGTATATTGTTAACTGTACATTCATGTAAATACGGCAACTCTTTATCTGTACATTCTAGTAATTTGTGTAATATGGCGTAATATTGTAAATTCATTTATATAACATTGTAACATTGTAAGCTTCGCATATACTTGTTGCTGCGCCCGGTAACCTAAGGGTCTGGTGCGCAATATAAATAAATAAACAAACAAACAAACAAACAAACAAACCTATTCGCTGACGTCCTCCTTCATTATGTAATCATCTACCTGGACGACATTCTTGTCTTTTCACAAAATTTAGAGGAACACATCAAACATGTCAATCTTGTTCTGGATCGCCTTAAAGCTAACCAACTATTTTGCAAAGTGTCAAAATGTGAATTCCACAAGGAACAAGTTACTTACCGAGGGTTTGTTCTGTCAGCCCGAGGAATTTCTATGGACCCAAGAAAGATATCAGCTGTTTTGGAATGGCCTCCCCCTACTAACATCAACGAGATTCAAGGTTTCTTGGGGTTCACAAATTTGTACCGGACGTTCCTCCCAGGTTTCTCTAAAATAATTCTTCCCATCACCAGTCTTCTGAAGAAATGAAAAACTTTCGTATGGGACGATCTCGCTCAAAAGTCATTCACTGTACTCAAGGGTCTTTTCACTTCCGCTTCCTTCTTGCTAACCCCGGATCAGTCACGTCCCTTCTTTGTTGAGACAGATGCATCCCACCATGCTCTAGGAGCAGTCCTTTTGCAAAAAGACGATCTGGGAGAAGAAAGACCAATTGCGTATCTGTCCAAAACCTTCTCTTCTTCAGAAGTAAATTATTCAGTCCTCGAGAAGGAACTGTTGGCAGTCAAGAGAGCCTTTGAAGAGTGGAGACATCTTTTGCTGGGCTCGGTTCACCCGTTGGAGGTCCGTACTGATCATCGCAACCTCAAAGTGCTGCAGGCTCACACCACTAATCGTCGACAGGCTCGGTGGGCCCATTTTTTCTTACCATTCTGTATAGAATTTACTTTCCTTCCAGGAAACCAAAATCTACGAGCAGATGCCCTTTCCCGAAAGGACCCTCCTATTAAGAAGTTTCAGCCGGAGCTGCTCTTTCCTAGAGCTAAATTTCTGGCTACTGTTACTGACTTCCTACAGGTACTCACAAGTAACAGCACGCCTCGATCCGATCTGCAGGAATCTATCTAAGACCCATTCACTTACCAAGGATAAAGGATTCTACTTCTTCAAGGATCAAGTGTTTGTCCCAACCCCGATGCTTCAAAGGGAAGTACTTTTCATGTGCCATGATTCAAAGGCGTCAGGGCACTGAGGCTATCAAACCACACTTGATTTAATTTCACGTCATTTTTGGTGGCCAGCTTTGACCAAGGATGTACGAGACTATGTATCAGCATGCACTATTTGTCTACAATCCAAAACTCCCAGGAGCCCACCTTTTGGTTTGCTTACCTGTATGCCCATTCCAGGTAAGCCATGGCAAGTCATATCCATGGATTTCATTGTAGATCTCCCTCTTTCTTCTGGTTACACCACCATTATGGTGACTATTGACTATTTCACGAATATGGCTCACTTCACCCCTCTGATGACAAAGATCTTTATCACCAAAATTTTTGCCAGACATGGTCTTCCTAACACCATCGTATGTGACCGGGGTCCCCAATATACCTCGCAATTCTGGAAAGGGATATGCCAGGTGCTGGGGATAAAGAGAGCTCTCACCTCAGGTTATCATCCCCAAACTAATGGCCAAACAGAGAGCCTCAATCAAACATTAGAAGGCTATTTACGTTGTTTTGTTTCGGCTGCACAAGACAATTGGGGAGATCTCTTGCCTTTGGCAGAATACGCGTACAACAATGCCAGACATTCGGCCCTGAAGACCAGTCCTTTTTTCTGCTCCTAAGGCTTCCATCCGTCATTTGAACCTTCTGTCTCTAAGTCTTCTTCCAACTGTCCAGGATTAGACAGGCTTATCGACAGTATTCATAAGGGACATCAGCTCGCTCGAATAGCTCTGCAGCCGCCCAAGATCGAGCCAAGAGGGCAGCTAATCGCCGTCGACTAAGATCTGCCATCCCTTCAAGTCGGGGATGCGGTCTGGTTATCTGCCCGCTTTCACCCTAGACATTTGGTGCCGTCCAAGTTATCACCCAAATATTTTGGCCCATTTAAAGTGGTATCATTGGTTGGACCTGTTGCGGTCCGATTGGCGTTGCCTTCCTCTTGGGTCCGTATCCATCCGGTCTTTCACCTCTCACAGATCAAGCTGTCCGTGAAAGATCGATTTCAACGCACCCCTGCTACGCATCCTCCAGCAGTAATGACTAATACCGGACTGGAATACGAGGTGGCAGGCATTTGTGACTCAAGGTATCATCGGGGTCGGTTACAGTTTTTAGTAGATTGGAAAGGATACTCCCCTGCCGAAAGGACATGGGAGTTAGCATCAGGAGTGCATGCTCCCTCTTTAGTCCGGAAGAACTTCCGGCATTACCCGGGGAATCCGTGGTTCGCACCCCCTAAGAAGGGGGCATACTGTTACACCTTTGCGCCGATGGTAACTTTGGCAACAACGGCAAGTGGGTAATGTAATGCAATCTCAATCACCTAACATGGCCGACTGCTCTGGGGCCAACTCTGCAAGAAACGGTGCAGATGTCGTACGTTTCCTGCATTCGTACCAACATGATCATGTGACTCCATATAGTGAAACCAGGAAGTCAAGCAATTGCGTCGCTGCTCTCCAGCACAGCGCTTCGTAAGTTCGTTCCTAGGAACAAGTGGTCTATTCCAAACTATTACTTTCCCTTGTGTCTGATTCCGTTCATAATCTTCCTTTCCTCTACTGTTTGCTCCTTAGACTCCCTCTCTTCTTCAGATCACCTACCGATCCTCCCTTCAACCTGCCGTGTCCTTTTGCTGAATCCTGTACAATCGTCGGGAAGTGAGTGTCCTGGGGGCTCCCATTGATCTATTCCCTTTGCTCTCCCAGATTCCCACAGCTCATTTACTAACCTCTGTCTTCTGCTTCCGGAAACGGTTTATATTTGATAGGTATAGCGAACCACTCCTTATCGCAGGCTGTCCGATTATTGCTGAATCGCTATTATCTCCGTCACAGGAGTAAGTGTAGTTCTATATTCATTCTGTAACTCATAGCTTCCATTCTGTAAATGGATACTTACCTCTCCTATCTCCTGCTCAGGACGAATCACGCCCACAGCCGGTTTCCAGACTACCACAGGACAGGCCCCAGGGAGCCGACGATCGAACCGATCCACCTCCGCCTCAAAGCAGGGTTTTTCTTAACCGGAGGGTTTTCCCTGGGGGTTGTGTTTCCTCCTTTGCCGAGATTTCTCTTCGGCGGGGAGGGAACAGGGTTTCCCGGGAGAACTTCTCAATTCAACAGAGTTGCCATCCTCGGAATCTGCCGGCTGCCCAGGTTAGTGATACCCATTAAATTGCTGTCTATTGGAGTACAGAAGTATAATAGTTCAGAGGCATAACAGCACTCAGAATAAGAAATCATTTTGTTTTATGCTATTTTTCCATGTGATTTCCAGGAAGATTTTTAGAGACTAGGTGCATGTTCATAGGACTTTGTGAACTAAAATGGCCAGTAAAAAGTAGTTTCTGGCCGATTTTAAAATGGGACAAATATGACAGTTGGTGGAAAGATGGAGATGTACATTATGAATATGATTGATCATTTGCAGAGTTATAACAGTTATACAGTATGTGAAAGGACAAACCTGCACCAAAGGGCCATGCTACGTTGTACGGATTTGGCAATCAATTTATCTAATTCCCCATGACCAGGCACAACTGTATATCTTGTTCACATGGCCGGGGCAAATTTAAGTATGAAGTTAAAAGACATAAGTTTTGATGAAAAGCTGACCTGGGAACAAAGAACTATAATAAATGACAAACAGACAGATGGTGCTCCCTCCCCTTGAACCAATGATGCCAGGGGGCGGGGAGAGGAATGGTGAACTGTCCTATCCCAGGGTAGGGATAATTCTAGAGTACTCCCCCTGGACTGTAAAATGAATGATGTAATTTGGGCTATATAAGGTGGGGCTGTACTAGAGACAGTGACACACAGGAATCCCGGGAGTCTGGAGAAGGAGAACTGAGAGAAAGCCGAACCTTACCATCCAGGAGAGTGCAAAGACCAGACCCCTTGCCTAGCTGTCCAGAGTATCCTGAGATCCTGCATGGCTGTCCAGAATCCCATCCAGGAGAGTGCAGAGCCCAGGACCCTTGCCTAGCTGTCCAGAGAGTCCTGAGATCCAGCTGGCTGCCCCGAATCCCAAACCTAGGCTTACTTTGTAAGTAGCAAATAGCCCCAGCCCTAAATTGCATAATCATTTCCTTTTTGCAACATAAACCCAATGAAAATCCCATTGAAAGTCCCAAATTGCCAGTATAATTAATTCACCTTTCCATAGAAGAATCTGTATTAGCCTGTGTATGTTGGCGTATTCCTTTGTTAAATCTTTCAGTTGTCTGTAATTCTGAAATAAATCAATTAATTCCCTATTGAAATTCACGTTCAATATCGTTGCCATTCGAAATTCAACAATCTTGTTGAGTGTTTTTTATTAATTATAGTCATTGGAGTATAGCCTCAGCTGAATTAGTCTCTGTGTAACTGAAACTCGAATTTGCCTGTGTATTGAGTGCATTACCCCACAAACTCCTAACTTGCATCTGTCCTGTAAAAACTCCAAACCGTGGTTCCATTGAGAGCAACCCCTGTTGCCTAGAATCTTATCTGTTATGTGCCTCTGTCCCTGTCCTTAAAAAAACATTTCCGATTTTGAAAGCTAAACCCTTTCCTTAGCTGTCATTGTAAATCCTGTGTAAAACAAATTTCCCCTTGCCGTGTATTTTTCCTTTTGCGTTTGCTTTCTCCCCCAAAATCAATTTCCTTACCTCATTTCCATGTTGTTCTGTGTACTGATTAGTAGTCTCTAAGCTTCCCTATTTCCTCAAGTTTAGCAACATGAATTTCCTTTTATTCTCTCACCTAGCAGTTGTGAGTAGCCGTGCGAGTAATAAGCAAAATACGATTCTGCCGTTTTGCTCCAAAAACGGGTTTAATTTCTTTTCTGCATTCCCATCTTGGGGTAGTGGGCTTTATTTGAAATCCGATTTTTCTCTCTCTCTCTATCCTTACTCTTTACCACTGACTTCCATTTAAGGGAATTAAGTTAGCTGATGTTTGGAGGTGAGTGTTGCAGGGGGGAGTGCTTAACCTTGGTGCCATCACTATCATTAAAGATCCGTGTGAACTGTGTTAGGATTTCTGAACCAAATGTTCTGTAGGAATCATTGCATTTGTGTTGCCACATATTTGTGGATGTTGTATTTTGGATACTTTTTCCTTTTCATAAAAAAATAAATTAATAAATATCTTATTGATACACACCGGCCTGGCTCCTGGTCCATTGTGACACGGGGTGTTTGTGAAGGTTGGGTGCGAGACGGGTTTGGGGCCTACTCAAATAAAAGAACCAGTGGTTTAAAAAAATAAAAAGCGTTTTTATTGTGCGTCACATTCATTGTCGGGGAAGGAGTCCCTGGATGGAGTGTGCCATGTTATAAACCCGCGACAAAGTGGGGGCTCGTGCCGGGTTTGAGGTTAGAGTTTTCACCCATGACAGACCCAACACAGCAGACTAACCCATTGAAGGTAGTGTACTTTTGTAGGTTAGATAGCTGTGTTGCACCTAAAGGCGCCATCCAAAAACATGTACCCTAGGTATCAGGCCTGTGTCTCAAAATAAAATAGTGTAACCATAAACTAGGTAAGAGCAGGGTAGAGATTTTTTCCTTGCATAGATTACCGACCAGCAGTAGAACACTCTTCATAATGAGCACTGTGGAAATTAACATAGCTAGGCAGCACTTTCTGTCCAAATTATTCATTAGAGGGGAATGGGCAGAGCCGGAGCAAGAAGCCTGGCTATCCAGCATGTTGCAACAGGTCACCTCCATAAGCATGGATGTGTGGCAGGACAGTGCCCTGTTACATCAAGCCCTGACTGAGTTCTATATGACTCAGAACATCAAAGATGCGCAGATTAAGATGGTCCAACTCACTGCGTACATGTACTTCCACATGATAGTCATGGAAGAAAAGTACAAAGAAAGTGTTACTTCTGTCTAAAATCAGTCTGAGCTTTTAAATGAAACACAGAGTGAGTTAAGGCAGGTAGAGGAGAGAATGTGAGAGAGCCAAAATTCTGAGTTAGAGTTACGAAACCTCATCAAGCAGCTCAAGGAGGAGTTGGCAGTTCAGAAAGAAACTAATTCAGAACAGGAGGCCCAATTATCTGCATTAAAAGAGGAGTGCCAAGAAAGGGTTGACTCTCTTTAAGAGAGTCAGTTAAAATTGAACCAACAAGTGATATACAATAGAACATGCTTATAGGATATGATTGCTTTGCAAAATCAGATCAAGCAATTAAAAGATGAGAATAATAAGTTAATCATTAAAGAAGTTCATTCCCAAACAGAATTTGACCAGGAGCGCCAGAAGTTGGGCGCTATAAAACAACAGAGATAACCTGACTGAACAGATTGGCACACTGTATCAGGAAAAATATGCCCTATGCCAGGAAGTTTGCAAAATAAAAACAGACCTGGAGAAAAGTGAGTCATGTTTTCAGGAACTGACTAACATAAAATTAGAGAATGAAAAACAAATGGGTCACATAAGAAAAAATAGAATGTGGTCTAGAGCAGACAATACATAAAGAAAATACTCAGAGTGAGGAGATGTAGCTCCTGCAACAGAAATTGTTGGTGCACTCCCTGACAGTACAAGAAGCCCAAAAAGAAAATGAGGCTCTTTGTGATGAGAACAGGGGACTTCAGAGCCAAGTAGTAGCACAAAAGAAGCTCAGAGAGGCCAGTCAGGCCCTGATAGCAGAGCCCAAGGCTCTGGCCTTTGCATACTATCAAGAAATAGGGTCTGAGAAAGAGAAATTCTAGAGGTTAGAAAAAGAGTGCGCTAGGTTAAATAAGGACTTGAGGAACCCTTAACAGTTAGAGAGTGACAGGACAACCCCTGATGACAGTGTGATGCCCTCTGTACCAAGGGCCTCAAGCCAAGCTACCACCCTGTATGCGCAAGGCACTACTAACTTCATGTCCACAGGTTCACAAGAACCAGAAACCATGAGGCCGTCGACCAATGTATCTGACCAGGAAGACTCCTATGAAGAGAAAATCAGGCAGAAAATCAGCTACAAAGGAACCACCTGGTCCACTTTGCCCATAAAAAGGAGTCTGAGTTTAGGCCCCAAAAGAGTATTCTGAAAGCCTCCACCCAATCAGGGAGGTGGGGGGACTCCTCTGCCAACCCTAGCAGAAGGGAGGAGTCAGATGACTACTCCCCTGTGCGAAAGTGTCAATAAAACTGTCGGGCTCTGAGCTCAAAACCATTCCAATATTGGTGGATAACAGTGACCCTAGGAGTATCACTCTGGGCGCAGACACTTTTATTGGAATAGCGGTTGATGACCAACATTTCACCATGGACTTAGGGAATGAAATCATAGAACCGATACCCAATGACTGCTATGACTGTGACGATGACATGCCGCCAGAAAGGATCTTCACCTGGCAGGGGGGGATTTCTTGGTGTACTCTTCCTGCCCTTACGGGGGGGAAGAGGTGACCTGCAACATCAGGAAGGATGAGGTGATATTCCAGGTCCACAGTGACTGCCTCTCCTACCTCCTGTCCAGCTCAACACTCTAACCAGAGATCTCCCCATCCAGCTGGAGGATACCATGTAGATTGCAAAACCCGAGGTCTTTCCAGGCTTCAGACAGATGGTTGAGGAACGGGTCAACCTCGCTGGTGCCTCTGAGACCGAGGAGCAAAACCAAAAGCTGAAGCAGGTGTTTTTAGATTTTAAGAAATCTTTGCTGTGGACTCGTACGACTGTGGTCGCACCGAGATACATTCTACATCCATACCCACGTACCCTGGGATGACCCCCGTATTCGTGAAGCAATATCGGTTGCCTCTTGCTTTTATGGAGTCCCTCACAGCAATCATAAAAAACCTAGAGTCCTGTGGGATCATTTGTCAAGTCCCCAGTACCTTTAAAAATCCAGTACTGGGGATCTAAAACCTAATGGCCAATCGAGACTATGCACAGACCTTAGCGAGCTGAACAAGGGGGTCCACATGTCCCGATGGCCTCTTCCCTACATTGACATGGGACTGGCCCTGATCCAGGGGTCAAAGGTGTACACCACCATTGACCTGACCAGTGGATACTGTACAGTACCCGTAAGTAGGGAAGACCAGTACAAGCTGGCCTTCACCTTCGGGGGGCAGCAGTATACATGGACCCGAACTCCCTTCGGATATATAAACTCCAGCAAAGAATTTGACATCTTTCTGCATAAGGCCATGCCCGACTTGGGTGAAAGGGGTAACCTGGCCTATGAGGATGATGTCCCAATTAAAAGCTCAACTGTAGAGGAACACATAGCGGAAATACGCTATGTTCTGACCCAGTTGAAGGTTGCTGGAGTGAAACTGTCCTTTCAGAAGGTACAGTGGTGTAGGACCCACGTGAACTTCTTAGGGCATGAAATCACCCCTGAGGGTCTCTGCCCCCAGGCAAAAAAAGTGGAAGCACTACTAAAACTGAAAGACCCCCACAACTCTGCGTGAACTAAGAAACCTTCTTGGACTGATTAATTACAGTAGAAAGTTCATAGAGGATAACACAGAGGTCACAAGACCCCTGGTCCATTTATGAAAGGCCAGGGTCAAGTGGGAGTGGGGTCCAGAACAAGCTGAGGCAGTGAAACAACTGAAGACAAGCGTCTCACAAGCGCCTTGCCTAGCTTACCCTGTCAAAAACAAGGAGTTCTTCTTGGAGACGGGGTTCTCGAATGCATACTTAACAGCAGTATTATACCAAAAGCATGACAAGGTCAATAAAGTCATCTGCTATGCGAGTAAGACTTTATCCTCTGTGGAGGAAAAATTCAACGATTGTGAGAAGGCACTCCTGGAAATGGTCTGTGGGCATTGAAAAATTACTGCCCGTTTATCCAGGGGGAGCACATTATCGTCAAGACTCCTCACCAGCCTTTGCAATAACTCCAAAGTGACAGAATACGGGCAGAGAATGTGAGTAATTCCAGAATTACTTCCTGGATTCTGTCCATGCAAGGCTTTCCTGTGGAGGTCAGATATGGCCAAAACAAGAAGCGTTTTCTCGCGCAAGGTTTGGCTGACTTGCATGATTGTGCCTGAGAAAACTGCCTCGAGGACGAATGTTTCAAAACAAAAGACAACATGGAGGCATACCTGAATTCCCCGCACAAAGTATATGAAGTAGACATGTGCCAGGGGATGCCCACAGTTTATCTGTACGGGTGCTCCTACCATGTTGATAACAACGGGGAAAAGGAACTGGTGGCCTGCAGTGGTTGCATTGGGAATGCCTTGGTGAATGATGCCCCAGACCTCTCTGATGGGTACAAGATCGGTCCCCGAAGTAGTCAATTGGCAGAGTTGATGACAGTTCACCAGGCCATCCTCACTGCCGTGCAACACCAACTCCACAAAGTGTTCATAATCACAGATTCAGATTATGTCTGGAACGGGTTCGTGGAGCACCTGATTAATTGGAAAACCAGAGGCATGCTGTGTGCAAACAATAAACCACTCAAGCATGACAAACTAATACAATCCATTGATGATCTGGTCACCTCTAATGGGATGACCATCTACTGGAAAAAGATTAAGGGTCATTTCAGAATAGAGGGACCAGACAAAACCGGAAATGACCTGGCTGACCAGTTGGCCAAAACTGGAGCCATCCAGGGGGATCTCCTTGAGATCGAGTCCCTGTTGGGGGAAATCCAGGTTGTTGCTGTCACCAGGTCCCAAATACTTGCCCAAAATGAACTCTCAACTGCCCAGTGGAGTAAGGAGACCCCAGATGCTGATTTGATCACAGCATAAAAAGGAATACGATTATTGGGAAATGCTATCAACACATTGAAGACTCAGTGAAACTTTCTCTGGCCAAAACCGATTACAATGGGAAAGAGGATCTCTGGGTGTTAATGAAGTTTCCCAAAATGTTCAGAATCCAAGACGGTTTGTTGGTAAGGAGATCCATCTCTGGATACGACCAGTGGGTGGTACCTACCCCATTCCAAAGCCTGATGCTAAGTCACGCCCATGACATGGCCACAGCCGGTCATCGGGGGTTTCATACTACTTTGGAAATCTTGCAAGAGGTCGCATACTGGCCACACATGGGTCAGGACCTCGACCAATATTTGAAGGGGTGTATTGTGTGTGCACAATTTCAGCCATGTTCACTCACACGCCGAGCTCCCTCTAGAAAAGGGGGATAACACTGCCTGATTAGATTTACAAGTAGAATTCATTGGGTCCGTGATTCGCTCCTCTAGGGGAAACAAGTACATGTTAACAGTAACATGCTTGTTTACTAAAAGGGTGGAATGTCTCTCGGC